>JAGDYQ010000324.1:90000-678903 GCA_021962125.1 Bulinus truncatus
CTAATTGAATGTAGTTATGTAATACACATTTTTCAACGCACGTAATCATGCCTTCATTGAACTCTCTGGACCATATTCTTCTTTCTAATTGTGTTTCCTCTGCGGAAAATATATTTTTTTTTTAGGGAAGTCCGGCTATCGAGAGAACTGCAGAATTCTTCTTCAAGCAAATGCATTGTGTCAAGTTCAGCTGGATACAAATATTAATCTCAAACCTCACTTGTTTACGTCCCAACTGTTGATGTCTGAATGTTTGCGTCTTTCCATCGGAGGGCAGTGTGAGGAGGGGGGAGAGAGAGAGAGGTTACTTAGACAAACACTTGGCTGCAAATAATGGCGGCCATTTTGGCATGGTCGCCGTCATGGGAACATAGTGGCCGTGGGAAATGAGTGAGTAATGGACACTGGAGGGAGGGGGAGGGGAGATGAGAGGGCGGAAAATTGAGGAGTATGGGAATGTAGCTGGATGGTGGTGGTGGTGGTGGAGGGGTGGGGTTGGGGTATAGGATTGGCCGGTGGGGGGGGGGGGTTGGGGAGCCGTCTAGAAGATGCACGTGAACATATTTCATGTCACGTGGTATCGTGGACCAGGACTATCAGGATGGATAAGTCCAGTCGTGGCCAAACACCGCGGTCATAACTCAACGTCGGGGTCCGGTAGACAGAGTGATAAGCTATCTAATCACCTCGGACAGACTTCCAGTGGTCACTTGGTGCTAGGCGCTCATCAAGCGGACCGCCATGCTGGACTTGCCATATAAATGAATTAATGTATTATCTCCATCGAAACGATCATCGCCATACTATGTGAACCGCAGAAATATTTTACAAGATAGACAGTCTGGACTGTACATGGCCGAAGTAAAATTATATTTTCCTGTGTACTAAAATGAGTTTTGAAATAAAAGGAATAGCTCTTATCATATATATATATATATATATATATATATATATATATATATATATATATATTAAATATATATGGTTTTAATGATATGAATATATCACATAAAACTATTAGTTTCAATGGTTAGCCTATGAGTGGACCATATAAAAGTATTAATTTCCAATGGCATGTGTAGACCAAATGAAATAAACTATACTTATCCAGATTTGTTGTATCATGTGTCATGTCATTTCTCCACATTATACCGGAAAGTAAGGGTTTACTGTACTTAAGTGAAACTAAAATTTTAATTACTAATACTTTAAAAACAAATATTAGGTAAATTTATTTTCTCTATTCGAAAATAATTAAGTCGTCACGATTTATGAGTTTCGGAAAGTTACTTGGATTTTGTTTGTTCTAAGTTGTTGTTTTTTTTTACAGTTACCAGTTGATTTACTCTTGGTACCTATCCATTCCTATCGTTCATTCAGTGAATAATTAAATTTGTTCAGGGTACAGCTGTTATATATAATGTATACTAGCTGTACTCTGCAAAACCTTTGCATCGAGTTATATTCCCTTAGGTTTGAACAGAAGCCTAGGTTATTTTTGGTTTCGGACAGATCCGATTTTTTCATGATTATATTACAATTTAAAGATGCAATATATTGTAGAAATACAGAAAAACAAACAAACAGATATTTAAATAAATTTTTTCACATTTTGGCCTTTGGATTTTATGTTTTAAAACTACTCAAAACTGTAGATTTAAAAATAAAACATTTATCTAATCGAGACGCGGGCAAGATGCCATTTTAAATTCTTGTTTTCCGCTTTCGATTTAACGCAGAACCCAGACCGCTATTATATATATATTATCCTCGATGCCGTCTCTGTTTCTCACTAAAGGGTACATCGATCCGCAGTACTTTATAACTCTGTTTAATATAAGGGTCAGTGGCTCTACAAGTCTCTCTGCGTCTCACCAATGGGGGTCACTAGTACTAAATCCCTCTGTTCTCCATCACTATGGGGGTCACCGGGACTAACTGGTCTCCTCTCACCTCTCCCGACAACGGAAATGGAAACAATGTTCCCCCCATCCAATTGAATCAACTTTACAAAGCAGTCAAAATGTCATTCTACACAAAAGGTTTCCTGTTACGGTCCGTGGCAAAGAGGAAGAGAGAGGACTTAAAGAAGTGGAGAGAGAGGGGGTGTCGTCTCACTGGGGGAGTGGAGAGAGAGGGGGGGGAGGAACAATATCTGTTTCAGATAAACTTCTAATTACATAGCGGGCCTGCGAAATACCTCCCATGTCGGAACTGCCCCCGTTACACATCAAACAGATTAAGCTGGACATCATACGAGATGACCTGGATGTAATACGTTCATTCCAGGAAGACTTTAATCACATCAAAAGCTGTGATTTGTCGTCTTTGTTGGTTTTTACAGAAAGTCCAGACGGCAGAGAAAAAAATGAGAAAAGTTGCCGCAGAACAAGGATGATTTTTTTTTTCCTAAGGACTTCCTTTAGAATAACTGACAAGACTTTGATGTTCATTCCAAATGGCCATTCAGCAAACAACACGTAATACCATTAACAGGATACAACAAGTCTGACGGCCGGCCTCTACGGGAAATGACAAATAATGGAATCAGCATACAGATGTGCTATTTCCGTGAATTAGCTACGACCCTCAATAGTCATTGGTGAATGGAATCAATGCAACACAAAATGCTTTTGTTATTTAAAATTGAGAAGAGATGATAGACAGATAAGTAATATGTTGACTGACCGAGAGATACAGACGGACGGACCCACGGACAGGAAGACAATATCAATATTAAACCAAAACAATAGTTTTCAATCTTATACTTAAATTTTCAATCTTGAACTAGCACTGCAGCTCTTTTTCTAGCCCGAGGATTGTCAATATTATAATTTCATCACTAGGGCCGGTCATAGGCCGATTTGACCGATATCTGCAAATTGGGCCCGGCACCTGGCAGGGGCCCAGCAATTTACATTTCGCATTTATAGTAATAGTTTTTATAGTAACAAAAATAGAAGAGGGGTCTCGCAAGCATCCATTAAATTGGGCCCCGCAATTCGTAAGGCCGCCCCTGTTGACAAGTGATACCAAAAAGTACAAGGGGCCGACAACAGTTTTTGAACACTGACCCTTCAATGCTCGTCGTCTCTCAATTTCAGTTGTCCATTCAAACTAATAGCCCTACTTCCAGTGGCATAGTGAGGGGGCAAGGGGGTTAGCATGCCCCGGGCGCTAATCACAAAGGGGCGCCAAATGGTAAATATTACATATAATATTATATGGTTTTTGAATTGGGGAGGGCGCTAAAAAGGTTTTATGCCCCGGGCGCTAGTTAAGCTCACTACGCCACTGCCTACTTCAATTATCTATTCAAACTAATAGGCCTACTTCGATTACCTATTCAAACTAATAGGCCTACTTCGATTACCTATTCAAACTAATAGGCCTACTTCGATTACCTATTCAAACTAATAGATCTACTTCGATTACCTATTCAAACTAATAGGCCTACTTCGATTACCTATTCAAACTAATAGGCCTACTTCGATTACCTATTCAAACTAATAGGCCTACTTCGATTATCTATTCAAACTAATAGAGCTACTTCAACTGTCTATTCAAACTCACCAAAAGTGTTAACAGGCGGACGGGTAGTTGAGCAAGTGCCGAAATTGAGCCCTAAACACCAACACCCTGTGATGACCTAAACACCAACACCGTGTGATGCCTTAAACACCAACACCCTGTGATGCCCTAACCACTAACAGCCTGTGATGCCCTAAACACCAACACCCTGTGATGCCCTAAATACCAACACCCTGTAATGTCCTAAACACCAACACCCTGTAATGCCCTAAACACCAACACACTGTGATGCCCTAAGCATAAATTCACTAAAAAAGGACGCACCGTTTCCAACTAATTGAGTGTATATTACATTTCCAGTAAATACATATTTTTTTTTCACTGATAACTTATGGCGGCAAAAGATACATGATTCAGTCCCTGTAAAGCCAAAACTATTCAGCGCTGACTTTGAGAGGAGATGGGTTCCACCAAGTCTATGAGCCCACAGAAAGGACGTATACAAGTACATCTGTTGATGTGTCCATCCGTTATATATATATATATTGTTGACAGAAAACCTATTTTTTGTCGAAACTATTAAATGTAGATCAAGCGGCTTTGCCGTTTAAGGCTCTATGGTTCTCAACCTGACTCGCGACTGTACCCCACATGGTGTGAAAGTATGTCCGCCTGTACCCCAAAGGGTGTGAAAGTATATCCGCCTGTACCCCAAAGGGTGTGAAAGTATGTCCGCCTGTACCCCGAAGGGCGTGAAAGTATGTCCGCCGGTACCCCAAAGGGTGTGAAAGTATGTCCGCCTGTACCCCAAAGGGCGTGAAAGTATGTCCGCCTGTACCCCAAAGGGCGTGAAAGTATGTCCGCCTGTACCCCAAAGGGCGTGAAAGTATGTCCGCCGGTACCCCAAAGGGCGTGAAATATGTCCGCCTGTACCCCAAAGGGCGTGAAAGTATGTCCGCCGGTACCTTAAAGGGTGTGAAAGTATGTCCGCCTGTACCCCAAAGGGCGTGAAAGTATGTCCGCCTGTAACGCTGACTCGTAAGTTCTTTTAATTCTTGGTTGTTCTGAAATACAATTATAACTTTCTGCGTGCCCCTGCATTAGCTTTCCCGTACCCCTGCATTACCTTTCCCGTACCCCTGCATTACCTTTCCCGTACCCCTTGGGGGTTTGAGAACCGCGGATGTAAGGGTACGGTAGTTAAAAATAAATGCACTCTGTCTAAAAAAATCAATACATTTTTTTTACATTTTTAAGTATTAAGATATACCAAGAATAACTTTGAATTAACCGTATTACAGAAAAAAATAATAATTTGCATGTGCTAATTAAAAAAAATCAATAATTTAAAAAACTTTATTGTGGCACAAAATTCTGATAAACGAGATTTTGACCAAACTTTTAATTCACTATCAGAAAAGGTAAAAGTGTCTATATGGCAGTATGCTTCGCCCCCAAAAATCAATATTGTAATATTTTCTTTTACAAAAACGTTATTTTTAAACCTAACATGTCATTATATATCTATGTTCATTTCTACTCATAAGGATTGTTGTGTGATATTCATCACAATAGCACGTTTCATATCAAAAATAAAATAAAACAATTTCATTCATTTCCAGCTGTTTGTTGAATTATATAGGCCTATCTTATCTTGAAAAAAAAAAGATAATTGTTACATACATTTGGTGTGGACTGGTGTTTCAGAAAAACACCAAAAGAAAAACGTTTGCTTAATTACATTTTAACAAAAGAGACTAAAATTTAACTTGAATTAAAACATAAAAAAAGAGTATTTAAATAGGCCTACACGTTGATTGTGTAACATTATAGGAAAATTTTGCTTTTTAAACAAAGGAATCTAAAAATATGCAAATAAAGTACACTATAAACACATTTGGGTCATTCCATGTCAACTCAACCAGTTTTTTGACAATTGTTCACCCGATTTACCATAATACACGTTAATGAGGCCCGTAGCGTGCGTGGTCAAATAATGATGAAAACTGTCTGAAGTGCAATGTTTGGAATTTTTTAGGGCATTCTGTGTGCAAGCTACACTTAAGATAAATACATCATTTAACTTAGGACAAAACAATGAGTAAATACTGAAAATTTCAGCCTGATACCGCTTTTAGTTTTTGAAATATTCACGTTCAAATATCGCGAAAATGTAAATGTCACGCCCACTCGCGACTACCCCTAAAAATTAAAAAAAATCATATCTCAGAAAGTTTTTGACCAAATGGGCTGAAATTTTCAGGAATCACTCAACTTTGAATGTACCACAAGCCCTGAAAATTTCAGGAAGATCTGAGGGGGTCGGGTGAACACCACTGGTTGAGTTGACATGGAATGACCCATTTATCATTATATAGCATATAAGTTACATTTTAATAGCAAGGGTTGGGTGTGTTATTGGAGTAGTCAACAATCGACTTTGAGCAGGCCCGTAGCGTGCGGGGAGGCCAGGGGGGCCGCCCCCCTGCGTTTTGTCTGGCCCCCTCTGCTTATTTGTTCTACTTAGTAAAATGTATTACCTGCCCCCATCCCTGCTATTGCATGGCCCCTGCTGTAGAATGCCTGGCCCCTGCTATAAAATTTTCACGCTACGGGCTGACTCTGAGTCAGTGGCGTCACTAGGGTTGGTGTCACCCGGTGCGGTAACTCAGGGTGTCACCCCCTCTCATGACACCCCGGTCTCCATATTTTTTTTCAGACACCGTATATATGTGCGCATGCGCGACTTTATTATTTTTTTTCCGTTTCCGGGGTCAGGATTTTTAGCGATAATTGATATCTATAGGTCAGTGTACGTATACCAATAATTTCATTAAAATAACGCACTGGCTCCGGACTCGTCTAAGACGTACTACGTATTTTTTTTCGGGATACGTCAGTAAACAGAATGAATGAGAACTCTTATTTACTGCAGACGTTGATGACGTCATTTACTGTTAATAATGGGAAATATTTTTTTTTTTCGGGGACCATCAATAGATATCGCTCCACACCCTAACCCTAATTCTGAAAAAAAAAGTCTGAAAAAAAAATATGTCTCTGAGAGGAATCGAACCCGCATATAGTTAGCCCTAAATGGGTCTCGGCCAAACGATTAGCCCACTCTGCCAGCGCGCCACAGAACGAAGATACAATTTTAATATATAATCAGAAAGAATGGCTCGGTTATGCAATTTCCCGCGAAAAGAAAATAACTTTAAATCATAAGATGTCATCTTAGACGTATCCGGAACCGGTGCGTTAAAATAATTAATAATAAAACGTACGCAGTGTCTGTTAATAATCGGAGATATTTTTATTTATTTATAAAAATTAAATACGGCTTTGAATTATTTTAAGAATATAGGCCTAAAACTAGATATTTTGCAGTCGGGTGTCACCCCTCGTGAGGGTGTCACCCGGTGCGGTCCGCACCCCCCTAGTGACGCCACTGCTCTGAGTTATTGTTACTTTTTATTGTGATTTGTCAACTAATCTAATCTAGATCTACCGTGTACCCCAACCCTATCCCCCCCCCCCCTAAATAACAGAACTACAATCTACAAATTAAACAGTACAATAACTAACATTTAATAAAGTTCATGATTTTAAAAATGTCACCGTTTAACAGCGCCACTGCAACGGAGCTTTCAATTATTAAAGAAAGAAATTGTTGTGTTTTAGCAGCAGACCAGCAGTCTCACGATCCTAACTTTGGCTAATGTATGGTTCAAGGCTTATATTACGACATAATTACGGCATGCTTTTATTGCGACATGCTTATATTGCGACACTCTTGAAAAATCATGACAGGGCTTATTTTCTTGTTTGTCTCTCTCATTCTGTTTTTTTGTAATTTGAGTAGTGTCCGTCACTTCAATTGTGACAAATGCGTCTAGACTAGTTCAGAATGTGTTGACTTGTGTAAAATAAGCCAGCATCTGGTACTATTTTTAGAGCATTTTCAAAAAAAAAATGCTCTATTGTCCCCGTTTTGTCTGTCCGTCCGTCAGCACCCTAGATCTCAACAACCATAAGTCCTAGACCCATGATGTATATATATATCATTTTGTAGGTCTTGGCCTGCCAAGAAATGACTTTTTTCCACTTCGCGATCTGACCTCTCAGGGCCGTAAAAGGGGCCTTAGTACCGTTTTTACTATATAAGCTATATTAATAAAGGAGCGCTATATCTCAGCAACTATAAGTCCTAGACCCATGATGTATATATCATTTTGTGGGTCTTGGCCTGCCATGTGTACATCAAAAGTTCATTTCGCGATAGGACCTCTGAGGGCGGCCGGGCTTCAGGGCTCCTAAGGGGCTTATATATTATATATACACCTTGTACGTTCAATAGCCCGTTCATTTGGTGCGAAATACTGCAGCACGTAGTTTCACCAAGATTTATTAAGAAACTCATCAAATGAAATAGTAAGCTTGTGTTCTGAGTTTAATTGAAAGTATCAGAGCTATGCAACAATTGACGGAGTTTTCGGACGATTAAATGACTACAATTTCGAATGTTTTCAATTATGAGTCCTATTTCAGTAACCACAAACCACTTGTAGTTAGATTTAAGAGAAAATTTTTTTTTTTCAAATATAAAGAAACGTCTTTATAATATTTTTTTACAGATATATGGATTACACAATTGAATTTATAAACATTTCCAAAATTTACAACTATTTACTGAAAGCTAACAAACGTACTGATACATAACATGAAAATGCGCTAACACGTCCTGTGTCCAGAATGGAACAGGCTTAATTGCTTGTTTTTTTTCGTTCAGGCTGTGCACCTCAGCTCTATATAATTAAACTATAAAGATTTTTTTTTAAAGTTGAACCCGAAATTGCTGCATTTAAACCTAGATTGTCCAAGTACTGTAACTCTCTATATCTAAAAAAAAATAATGCTTGTACAGATTTAATTCCCTTTTCAAGCAGCTCGAGCTCTAAAAAAAATTCTTTATATAATTCAGCTGTTCTGTAAAGAATAAAGGGTAGTCCAAAAGTAGGTTTACAGTAATTAAACTACCTCTTATATGGTTGAAGTTACTTGCATAATAATGTTGCATTTTTGAAGGATGACATTTTGAGCATCTGAGAGATTAAATTGTTTCTGCTTCTGTTATCAGGTATAACGAATTTCCCACTGTTCTAGTGTCGAGTCTTCTAATAAACAGTTTACGTGATAACTGTAAAGTTACTTTTGGGCCACACAGTATATCTTGAAAAATATCTTAATTTTATGCCACCTACCTAATGGGCAGAAATGACGTACATTTCATACAACATAAATTACGTTTTACCTGTCAACGCTAACCAATCAAACCAACCAAACCAAACCAAACAACCAACCAATCCAAATTAAACCAAACCAACGCTAACCAACCAACCAACCAAACCAAACCAACCAACCAACCAAACCAAACCAAACTAACCAACCAACCAACCAACCAACCAACCAAACCAAACCAAAACAAACACCATTAGGTAAAGATATGGGTGCTTATTTACGCCACCTACCTAATGTGTAGATATGACCTAAACTTCATACGTCACAAATTACGTTTTACCCGTCAACGCTAACCAACTAAACCAAACAACCAAACAAACCAATTGAAGCCAAGCCAAGCCCCAAAGAAAAAAAAAACAATTAAACCAAACCAAACTAAGCCAAACCAAACAACCAACCAACCAAACCAAACCAAACAACAAACCAAACCAAAAACTAACCAAAGCAAACAACCAACCAAACCAAACCAATCCAAAACCATTAGGTTTGCTATGGGTGCTAATATACGCCATTACTTAATGTGCAGAAATGACCTATATTTCATACATCACAAATTACGTTTTACCCGTCAACGCTAACCAACCAAACCAATCAAACCAAACCAAACAACCAACCAAACCAAACCAAACCAACCAAACCAAACCAAACCAAACACCATTGGGTAAAGATATGGGTGCTACCTAATATGCCACCTACCTAATGTACATTTCACACGTCACATTACGTTTTACCCGTCAACGCTAATAACTTAAAATTATTTGTTTAAACAGTAATTAATTCTCTCAATGTTAAAATCAAAACGAAGCATTGCAATAATGATCAAATTATTTTTTTTTCTCTGACATTTTGAAGCACAGAGGCAAGTTGGTGTGATACTATACAGCATCCGCGCGCAAGTTCAATTTCTTTCTTTCTAAATTTATTACTTACACGCTGTACTTATATATCCGGATTATTCAGTTTATAAAACCTTTTCTTTTTTTTTTTATAAATAGGTTGTGAAAAAAATGAATATTGTTGCATACTCCCGCAAGTCTAAATAAGACTAAAAGAAAGCCGCAAGTTTTTGCAACAATGTAGTTAAAAGACGGAAGGCATTTTGCCTGCGATGTACCTTCTGGCAAACCAACAAAAAAAGTTTTTGCACATTCATGCACTGGTGCTGGTGCAATACTCCGTTTTTTTTTTTATTGTACATTAGGGTGGTCCAAAAAAAATTTTGTTTTTGAGATTGCACACCCTGTCATTTGTTTCCTTATATAAAAGTAAACTTGAATGCAAAATGTCATTGAATTCAGACAATAATTACAGGTTGCTCATTAACCATTTATTTTTTGCATGCTGTGTTGCATTTTTACATTCCCGGCACTGAGGACTGTCATCCCCGGCTCTGCTTTAATTAATTTCATCCCTGCAGGGGATGAAAAACACAGACAAAATCAGCTGATTGAACTACGCAACACTATTTCTGCTAAAAACTCTGTGAATAACACTCGTCCGGTTGTTTGCTGATAGTTTTATGTAATTGTAAAGCAAACTGGCCAAAAAAAATTTGAAGAACTTTTGTTGTATGGAGATCGTGAAATTATAGAACTTCGCAATTTTTTAAAATTGAAGCATGTCATACTTCAGCCATAGTACACCAATTTCGCATGACAAAGGATGGTCATGACGCTGACACAGAACTTAATGATTTTTATAAGCGATTTTAATGTTCTGCCAATATCTAGTGCAGAATGCGAGAGAGGATTCAGTGCAATGAATTTAACTCACACATCTCTTCGCAATTCATTAGATGTGGAAACCATCCAACACTTGCTGCTCATTAAAATTAATGGTCCACCACTTCAAAATTTGATACGTAAGTTGTATGCAACAATGTGGTTAAAAGACGGAAGGCATTCTGCCTGCGATGTACCTTCTGGCAAACCAACAAAAAAAATTAGTTATGGAACAGCGTCATAATTTGTTTAAATAATTGAAATAATTATGAGTAATAGAATATTTGCTTTCAACAAACATAAAAAATGTGCATATTTTGTTAAAAATAAATTCATTTCTTGTCCTATTAATGTGCCACTTCAAATTTGTTTGCACCAACGTGAACTGTGTAAATTAAGATTCATCAAATTTTCTATTATATTTGTTGGTTTTGTCTAAATGCAAATCGAAGACCCTATGAAAATAAATTATTTACTTTCCATGGTTTGTAAATTGAAGATCCTAAAAAAAATTGTTGGCATCTCGCCGCCGCTGGGGATGCTGTGGATATCCCCGGCACTGAGAATTGTCATCCCCGGCTCTGCTTTAGATTTTTTCATCCCCGCCGGGGATGACATTTATCCCCGGCTCTGCAGAAATTATTTTTCATCCCCGGTACTGGTTTTTTCTTAAATCGAGCACTGTATAGAATATTTATTACCATAGAATACATTAGACAAATATTCAGGGCACTAAGAGCAGATATGAGTGAATGAATAAGTAAGCAATAACCAAAACCAATAGTATGCTGTGCATTACAAGTCTCTGTTGTCTTGATCAACAACTAAATGTTTGTTATGCAAGTTCTTGGGACCAAAACAAAAGTTTTCAGAGAATTTTTTTTTTCTCCATTCATTCATGTACTAATTGTACATTGTACATGTTAATCTCGAGGCGTTTTGTCTTGATCAACACCCACACGTGTTACCTCTCATTCGTGAAATAGAAAATGTTTAAAATTGACAAACCCACTCACAGAGAGCTAATAAAAAATTAAAAATATTGGCATTCGATGGAGATGCCGGGGATCGAACCCGGGGCCTCTCACATGCGAAGCGAGCGCTCTACCACTGAGCTACATCCCCAGCCAATAGTTTAAAAGTAAACATAGAAGACTATCTAATTATTGTAAATATTCCTAAGATGGTTTTCAGTAGGTTTATAATTTTACTTAAAAAATATTGCATGTTTATGGTCCCATTTCGACACATAATGAGTGACACACCTGGTTATGTTTTGAAAATTATACAATGTTTAAAACCATTCATGGACTTTTCGTTTTAATAATGAAAGTAGATTAGTAGCTCTTGTAAAGTTGAGATTAAGAAAGCTGTACAAAATAAACCTACTAGTTAGGTTTATGATAGTGCTGTTGTAACAATTTGAAAACACAATTTTCTCTTCCAATTCTCTTTTAGCATGTCGTTGACTAACGGTATGTTGTGAACTATTGCTGTTGGTTGTGTTAATAATAAGCAATTTTCTTCGTCAGCTGTAAATAAGCTATATTGTGCTAGTTTTATCTCGTTTAGTCTAGACTCTTAAGATCTAGAACTTTACGACTCGGTACGACTATGATCTACTCTACTCTCTACGACTACGAATATACCTCTTTATACTATTAGTCTATTTACTATAATGTAGTCTACAATGACTTGTATGGTAATAATGTCTCTAATAGAGACATACAGTTTGCGTCCATACTTTCCTTCCAGTTTCACTAGTCAGCTTCACCCCCCCCCCCCCCCCCGATTCTTACTGACTTCCAGAAAATCATTTAAGTTATTTTAAGCTTAAGTTAAATTATTATTATGCATGACGGCGTCGTAAAACATTTAAATAGTCAAGAGGAATATATATGACAACTCACAACTTCAAAACCAGTGTGTGAAGTCCCTGTAAGGATGAGATGAAATCTCTTAGATCCTATAAACCACTATTGGAACGGGTTTTATTGTGCCCCTTATATCAGTTATATCCCCACCATAGTCGATAGTGCAATGACCATGGAGGCACCACAGGAGATATAGCGGGGACTTAAGTCATGATCTGACACATATAGTCTCAATCTCACCCAATTAATGCTTAGTTTAACAATAATGCATATGTCCTAAACTATTCATGTGTCAAAATAAGATAAATGAAAAGAGACAAGAAGCTTTTGATGCTAAAGATGCAGACAAAAAGACAATGAGTAGATAGTCCAGATAAATACAAAAGCAAAAATTAGTTCAGAAAAGATGTTGAAAAATGCAAACTATCCATACAAAATATGGACTTATGGTACTCTTAAATGAACAACAAGTGTTGAGAGTGAAGCATTAAGAACAAAAAAATAAAGTCGTGATTTCTGCAGGCAGAATTTTAATAAATAAAATTATTTTTATAACAGATGTAGGTTTTCTACGATCTAGTTCTAGCATATGTTTTCTACTAACTGACTATCCATGAAGAACACATAAACAGATGAATGTTTATACTAGATATAATAGACTTTACTTTAGCACTGAGTCTATTATTAGTCAAACAAAACTCTCTTAATTAGTTTGATTTCTCAGATTAATGGCTGGCAACTAACAACTACTTGCAAGAATGATCATCTGCTTGAGAACTGCAACATTTTGTGCCATACAACAAACTTTCATTGAATCCTTTGTAAAGACTCGGCAACATCAAATTTGAAAAATATACGACCATATAAATATTACTATCTTCATATGTTGAATTATAGAATAATATCTCTTCTTTGTTATCAAGGTGTCAATAATAGGCCATTCGAATTATAGAATAATATCTCTTCTTTGTTGTCAAGGTGTCAATAATAGGGCAGACCAACTAATTAATTACTATTGCCTTTAAATATCCAGACAGTATAATCATGAAAATGCGCTGATTGTACAATAATGCTAAAGTAATATAAATGCAATAAAAGGGTAAAAATTAATCAAGGTTAAGCTTTAGAAAAATAAAAGTATTATAGCTTCTTAACACTTTCATGCAATGAACGAATTAAAATAACGACCTTATTCTTTAATACACAATTGTTAATATTAGTAAATGTAAGTTTATAGGCCCATAGGTTATATAGTAGGAATTTACTGTTGATTTAATTAAGTAGTATTAGTTAAATCCTCACTCTGCAAAATTTATTCTGTAAAGTATATTAATAAAAATTATTTTTAATGCCATACTAAAGGGGGTAAATACAGGGGTACTTTGAGATACAAATTTAATTTATTCCATAATATTGTTCGTACGTCAGTTTACTCGTGTCTCAAAGCAGTTTTCCCTATTGAAATTAATTGAAATGGCATTAATCCGTTCCAGCACCCTAAATGCTACCACAGCTGTTTTTGTTACAAGTTTTTGAATTAAGAAAAATGTATTTATAAATTATAAATATTGTATACAAAAATAATACTTGGAAATTAGCTGAAAGATGCTGGCAGAGGTGTCCGGTGGAGGAGATGGGCAGAGGAGATTAGAAATTATTGTAATGCCCTTAGCTGGTGTTATACCCTTTATTGACTCCTTCTGTTTTAATATTTATGTTATCAGTTATGTGGCCTATTGTAGCATTTAGTTTTACTATTTAAATATAATAATTTAAATGTTTTCGTGCCATGTAATTAAAATGAGTCCTTATTTACATTCTCCGTTGTTTCCACAGATACAGAATGTCAACCCATAGATATCAAATCACACACCTTTTGTGTTCCAGAGAAACTAATCAAGTTGCCAGACGATATGCCTAGATGGGAAAAATCACAGGTAGTTCATGGCAACTGGGTTAAGAGACTTACTACATAAAAAAAAAATTATTTTACCCATTTTCTGTACATTAGAAATGAAAAAAAAAATTTTTTGTTTTTTCACCATTATGAACACTTTTTAAAAAATCATTTACAATATTTTCAGGCTTATGCTGACTTGTTAGGTTTTATCTTGGCAATGAATGAAGCGATCAAAAATAAAAAAATAAGAGATCAATATCCAGTTTCATCAGTAAGTTAAGTTTAGTCATGTTTGTGTGAATTTTGTAAAATGTAAACAAAATGTTACTTGAATTATTTTTAAAGAGAATGCACATTTGGAAAATATATAAAAACATAGGCCCTTTATGAATTATGATTGCTGATTTAATAATGGCGTAAATAACTTCCACAGGTTGTTTTTCTTTCTTTTTTAAAGTTACTGTAGTTATTTCACTATATAAACATTTTTACTAATTTTTATTAACAACAAAAATTAAAATTCACATGTATTATTGTAAAATCTAATTAGATTTTATAATCTTCTTCTTCTTCCTTTGGCTCTACAGCCCATTTAGGGCCCTGGCCTGCTATACTATTCTCCACATTTCCCAATTCATGGTCTTCTTCCACTCTCTTACTCCTAAGGTTTTAAGTTTCTCCACCTCCTACAATCATCTGCTTCTTTGTCTGCCCTTAGGCCTTTTCTCACTGGGTGTTGCGTTATATATTAAGTTTGGACCTTTGTTGTTTTTCATTCTTGCTATGTGCCCTACCCACCTCAATCTGTTCATTTAATTTCAGCTGTTATATTAAGATTATATAATAATACATTAAAATTTTTGTTGCTAATGATTTTTTTAAATGAATTTACAATTGGTCTGTTTTTTACATTTATTTATATACTGGTATATATTTTGTTACATATAGGTTATTGAAAAGTTGATTGGGATTTTAGACACATTTGATAAATGGATAGATGAAACTCCACCCATAGATCAGCCACAGAGATTTGGAAACAAAGCTTTCAGGACATGGTTCAAAAAACTTAGTGAGGTAACAATCATCATTATTTTTATCAAACTTTGATCATTTACACATACCGGTTACTGAATCGATATTTTAAGCAGCCATTTTGGTTGTTTACCTTTACAGAAAATATCATTCCATGGAAAAAACTCTACAAGCTGCGAAACTGAAAATTTTCACTACTCTACAGTGGAAATCATGACCAGTATGTATGTTTCCATAAAAATATTACAGCAAAATAGAGACGGAATCTGCAAGATCCTTGGATACTGGGATTTCAGATCGGTGGATGCTTAGCTCAATAAAAACTCTTACAGATAGTCTATATTATCTGTGTAAGGATGAAATATAAGTTCTTTATCCCTATCAATGTATGAACTTTTTGAACAGGGCTGCAGTAGCCATGGTTCCATTTGTTATTTTTAAATCTGAGATGTTAAAGGTGACTGATTTGAAACATTACACCAATCTTTTACAGTCTATTAGATATTTTCTTTACTGCCATTATGAAAACTCATAGGTAGATTTTGTTTGCATTATCTGTAGTTTTTCTGAGTAATTTTCATAAGCTTCACTAAATGTATGTGTTTTACCGCATACCTAAAATAACCATTCAAGAATGAAGTGGTCTTCCATTGATCTTCTAGCACAGTGATTCTCAAACTGTGCTCCTTGGAGCATCAAGGGCTCTACTGATCTTACTGAAACATTTAGGGAGATAGAAATAATTAGCACTTTAACACAGTTAACTTGTTGAACATTGAAAACAGGCAAATGATGTTCAGATGTGGTCTTATTGTCTAATTTGTTATTAGATTCCCACCAAACCTGTTAGCAAATGTTGAATGTGAAATATTTTTTGTATGCTTTATTCTATATATCTAACAAAATTACTGCCAAGGAGGTGACTGTCATCTTATCATTTATAACCTTATTTTTATTCCACGTGAGTCAGTTTACCAACAAGTACACTAACAGCATTGACAGCCTTGATGTAACACAGATGTTCATTTTTTTTTGTTGTTTTTTTTTGTTGTTTAATTCATTAGTATTTTATTCATTGCGATATTTGCAGGAAGGCCCAAAACTTATAAAGGAAGCCCTGCCAGCTGAGTATGAAAGTGCTATACCAGAATTATTTGCTTATGTCCAGGATAGCTTTGGGAATGATACACGTATTGATTATGGCACAGGTGAGCTCTATCATTTCAACTGAACCGATATTAAATATGGTACTTTATATTAAAAAAATAATTAGGACAATATCATACATAATATGTTGGTTTTTTTTCGAAAAATTCTAAGGTCATGAATTATCATTTGTGGCTTTTCTTTGCTGCTTGTGTAAGATTGGACTGGCATCTCATGAAGATTATCAAGCTCTTATTCTTAAACTGTTTGAAAGGTATACCTGATGGATATTTTTAATAAAGTTGACTTTCTGTCCTCATTTAGATAAAGTATTATCTTATAGCCATCTTCAATCATACCCCTATTTTATTTTCCTTGGTGTATTATTCTAATAAAATTAAAAATCTTTGTCTTATAACTAAATTTTTGATACTCAACAATTTAATTATTAAAATAAGTTACTGGTACCCAAATGTTTACAAGATAAAATATGGAAGTCTATTGTAAAACCAATATGTCTCAGATTTGTAATTATAAAAACTTCAAAAAGTTATATTCTTTATCAAGTAGCCTGTTATAGACTTGTTCATTATTTACTGCAACAAAATAGAGAGGGGTGGGGGTTCAAAAAGTTTGACAGTTGTTGACATGGGGGGAAATGTTAATTATAACCCTTTAAAAATGAGAAATCTTGGGGCTAACCTTTGCTGATTTTAGTAATGGACGACCCCTTTAGAGAAAGTCTGAGATTACCCTTCACTAACTTATACTACAAGTACATTTATTTAGATGAATAAGAGGCTCAGTGTTTTTATTTTTTGTCTTAAAAATGTTTTCATGTAAATGAAAATCGAATTAAAAATGCCCTTTTTTTTATACAATACCATTAAAAGCTATATTTTTTTTGAACCAATATGCATTGAAAAGGAAACCATATCATTCAAGTGCAAATATAAAAAACCCATTTTGTCTACACCGTTTACTTTTGAACAGATACATGTACTTAGTGAGAAAACTTCAGCTCACCTACAGGATGGAACCTGCTGGCAGCCATGGTGTCTGGAGCCTGGATGATTATCAATTTCTTCCATTTTTATGGGGCAGTTCACAGCTTTTAGGTAATGTTCATATTTTCAGTGAATTTAACTATGGCATGGTGGTGATCACAACTACTGGTCTTGTCAGGATGTTTTTTTTGTCCCACTAATGACCTTGAGTTGATTGGGCTTTGAGCTTGACAACACTGTCAATAGCTTTAGAGAATATTAATAAGTATACATAAAGCTTGCATTATACATAAACTGTAATAAAAGGGATAGCCTTATCTTTCTGTTACTGTAGTTCAATGCAGGGTTTTCTATAGCCAAAAATGATTAAAAAAAGAAAGAATCACATTGGTCACTGCATCTCTTATAATGGGCTGGGTAACATTCGAAAGTGAAATACATGTACATGAATAATGTTTCAAAAGTGGATGGGATGATTTAAATCAGGTGTCACCTAATTACAACCAGCAGCCAGATCCGACTGTATGTAAGTTCATCATGCCTATCAACGGTAATTGAATTTGCTTAATAAAGTTATTGAATGCAAGGTGTAAAATTTGTATTGTATTTTGTGGCCTGCGCTCTTCATTTCAGCTATCCAGGCTGCTGGGAAAAAAGTGTTTGGTGACCTCCCCCCCCCTCCTGATTTAGATAATAAGCTTACCAAAGAATGGGCCACACTCCAATGGTGAGCTCTTGGATCACCAAGAATACAAATGTGCTCAATTACAAATTATTATCTCATAATTACACTCTATTTTGCTTCTTTGTTATACAGCAAAAGATATTATTACTATAATTATATCACTTGGCTAGTGATCTTTATTTTATTTTTTACTTTTTTTTTTATAAATGACATTTTTTACTGATTATTCATAACATGAAACTTGGAAGTCTGTATTTTTATTGAAAATCTAACCATCTTGGAAAAAGTTTTCATTGATAAAGTTGTATTATTTTTATTTATGCAGACCATCCTAAAATAAAACCAAAGTCTTTCCCCAATGAAGATATCTACAACGGTTTCTACAAAGATTACTTGTTTCTTAGTGCTATCAGGTTTATAAATCAGGTCAGTCCAATATTACATTTTGAACCTGTTCTTATAGAATTTATGTTATTTTATGTTTTTAGAGCATTTTCTAAAAAAAAATGCTCTATTGTCCCCGTTTTGTCTGTCCGTCCGTGTACACCCTAGATCTCAACAACCATAAGTCCTAGACCCATGATGTATATATCATTTTGTAGGTCTTGGCCTGCCAAGAAATGACTTTTTTTCATTTCGCGATCTGACCTCTCAGGGCCGTAAAAGGGGCCTTAGTACTGTTTTTTACTATATAAGCTATATTAATAAAGGAGCGCTATATCTCAGCAACTATAAGTCCTAGACCCATGATGTATATATCATTTTGTAGGTCTTGGCCTGCCATGTGTACATCAAAAGTTCATTTCGCGATAGGACCTCTGAGGGCCGGGCTTCAGGGCTCCTAAGGGGCTTATATATTATATGTACACCTTGTACGTTCAATAACCCGTTCATTTGGTGCGAAATACTGCAGCACGTAGTTTCACCAAGATTTATTAAGAAACTCATCAAAGGAAATAGTAAGCTTGTGTTCTGAGTTTAATTGAAAGTATCAGAGCTATGCAACAATTGACGGAGTTTTCGGACGATTAAATTACTATAATTTCGAATGTTTTCAATTATGAGTCCTATTTCAGTAACCACAAACCACTTGTAGTTAGATTTAAGAGACAATAATTTTTTTTCAAATATAAAGAAACGTCTTTATAATTTTTTTTTACAAATATATGCATTACACAATTGAATTTATAAACATTTCCAAAATTTACAAATATTTACTGAAAGATAGCATACGTACTGATACATAATACGAAAATGCGCTAACACGTCCTGTGTCCAGAATGGAACAGGCTTAATTGCTTGTTTTTTTCATTATGATTATTGATTATATACCATAATTTATGATAAATATTTTACTTATAAATTTTTTAAGGTAAAAACCGGTCCTTTTGCTGAGCACTCAAATCAACTTTGGGGTATCAGTGGTGTGCCACTTTGGTCAAAAGTGAATTCAGGACTTATCAAAATGTACAGAGCTGAGGTAGGTCAAGCAGGATGACACTTAAAGACAAATTAGTCAATAAATGTTAATTTTCTTTTACTATAAAAATTAAACTATATGAAGAACCAAACATAACAGCTGAAATCAAAATGAATAGATTGAGGTGGGTAGGGCACATAGAAAGAATGGAAAACAACAGAGGTCTAAAAGCAATATATAAGGCAACACCCAATGAGAAAAGGCCTAAAGGCAGACCAAGAAGCAGATGGTTAGAGGAGGTGGAGAAAGACCTTCTTAAACCCATAGGAGTGAGAGAGTGGAGGAAGAAGACCATGGATCGGGAAAAGTGGAGAAGAGTAGTATGGCAGGCCAGGGCCCTAAGTGGAAGAAGAAGAAGAAAAATTAAACATATTTTTTGTCAAAGTTTCTTAAAACACTGTTTTAGATGCTTTAGTCCTGTTATAAAGATTTATGAAATGGCTTGCACACTTTTTTTTTTTATGCTATTCAAGTCAAGAGTCTTTTTTTTTAATCGTGTAATATTGCTCATATTTGTATCAAAAATCTTGAAAAAAGGTTAGATTTTAGTTTGTCAATATTTATGAAATATTGATATATTTCTTAAAATAAACGTGCACCTTTTTTTATTATAATGGCTACTTGCTCTGTATTATGCAATAAATTTTAATTTTCTTTCATTGGAAGGTTCCAATTATACTTGAAATACACTTTTTGTTACTTGAAATAATGGTTATCATTGTACATCTATTATTTATCAACTATTTATATTTTTTAGGTTTTGGCCAAGTTTCCAATAGTGCAGCATTTTTTGTTTGGTAGTTTGCTGACTCTAAATCCAGCTAAAAATCCCCCACCTGCACTTGAAACTCTACCAGGAGCCACTATGTCCGCTCAGCCACCAATGATGGACAGTACCATGATGCCCCCACCTTCCTCAGCTCCCTGGGCAGTTAAACCTGGCTCAACACCAATACCATCAAGGATACCTCCGCAGGGTCATTAACAGAAATATATTATTTAACAAAGATCATTCTTAGTAATAATTGTTTGGGCAATGAAGTATGAAAAAAAAGAAAAGTTGAAACTAGGTGCTTATGTTTTAAGATCCTGTATGTAAATAACAAAATATTAATATATGTTGAGGTTTATAACAAATTAGTAGCATTAAAAGGCTAAAACTTTTTAAGCGATGTTTTTGTGATTTATTTTAATCTAGTGTAGGCTGCAAATAGCGCAAGTCATTGGATGGCCAGAAGTTGCTTTGTTTTTATTAATGTACTGTTAACTACATGTAATGTAAATTTATCATATGATGTGCTTGTCATTTATTTTGTACACAAATACTACCATGATAATACCTAAAATGTCTATTCCTTTCTTAACACAACACAATGCTCCCCCCCCCCCTGGTCTTGTAATTTTTAACAGCATCATTTATAGTTAAGGAAGAAAATGAGAGGAATGTTCACACTTATAAACAACACACTGTTTTGTACAGGATCTTGTTGGGCCCCTAATTTATCTCCTTCATCAATACTTCATATATGTCAGCACTCTGACACGTGGGAAAACACACGCTAATACACAACAGCGAACACTTCCACATCACAACAACACACAATAGTTCTTATATTTCTAAAATCTGGTGACTTTATCACAACAATCTTCAGCACATTGATCGCCTGTACTTAAATGTCAAAGAGATTGGATAACCTTGTAGTCAGCATTTGTTTATATTTTTCATATTTTTATTTATTAGTGATTTTTTTTTATATTATTAGTTATTTATTAATATTATCAAGATTTTTTTTTTTCAAATCTTTTTCACCAAAATACTGTTTTTCTGGCTAATTTCATGATAAAATTAGCTGGGTCATTAAAGAATTAGTTGAATAAAAGTTTTTAAAAGCATAAAAAAAAATGGAGGAATTTATTTTTTATTTGTTTATTCTCTCTTAAAATCCACCTGTGAACAGAAAATATTAAAAAAAAGTTTATTAGCTGATTTCTGGTATCTTTCTTTACAGCTAGGCTAAAAATAATTTTTTCTGATAATTTTTTTTAGCCATTTAGTACTGCCTCACTAGCAGCGATATTAACCAAATTAAAAAGTGCTATAATTTTATCAAATATTAATGTTATAGACTGTGGAAAAACATGAAGAAAATACTTATACAGCAGTGCCCACATGGGGTCATTGAGAGACCAATAGTACTTTTTTAAATGAATAAACATATTTAAAGGTTAAATAGAGTTTTCTTTTGAATTGCCCATCATCGTTCTCTATAACCATTACAAAAAACATTGATTTTGGATATAAAATCTGGTATACACCGTCCAGACGTCCCAGCTTACATGATATATATCCTAGAATCGCATCACTTTTTCCAGTATCCCAGAATGGTCAGGAAATGTCCCAGCCTATCCAGTTTTCTGATAATCTGTGTACATTTTCTTTAATCAATTCTTATTACAAGTCATTACTTTTGTCCATAATAAACATCAGACTGTTAATTATACGTATTTTTTATGAGCTATTCTTAGTTTTGTAAAAGTATTATTAGTAATTAAAAGTAAAACTTTCATGAAATGTGATAAACAATTTTTATAAGGACACAGAAAAATGAGCGGGGTATACATTACAAAGCCTGATTTTAATTAACTGTACAACTCCCAAACTTTCTATTCTGTTAAAAAAAATCTGTAAACAATCACTCATTATATAATTTTTTGTACAATAAAGCAAATTAATGAACAAGGTTTTTTTGAATAAGTTCTTAAAACAATAATTTTAAAAATCTTAACAGGAGCCGCACTTGACTTATACTTGCTGCAATAGGTAAATGCTATATTATTTACTCATGCTTGAATCTCTTGACTAGAGTTGATCATCTAAGATTTTGATACCTGGTAAGCACCTGGCTCCAGTGCTTTATTTAGTAAGTATTAAAGAATGAATGTCAGTTTTGAAAATCTAATTGTGAAAAAACAGTTTTTCAGAAAAAACAGTTTTCAACTACTGATTTTTTCATGCTTGAAAACTGGGTCAAGGTGCAAGACTTACAAAGAAAAAAAAAACTTCTCCCTATTTTAAAAATACCTCGTTAATATTGGTTAATTTGTAATATTAACAATGGTATATCCAAGTTCTCATTTTAATTTAGTTTACACCTTAAAAAGATTATGTGTTAAAATCTTTAGGCGGATAAGACAAAGAGTATATAATATAAGTACTTGTATTTCTTTTTCATTTGGATTTATTTTTCTTTTTGGTTTGTTATCTCTGATTGATATTGTCAATTTTATTTTGTGTCGTTTATGACTAATAACATTATATTTTAATGTTTCATATATGATACATATATAAATTGCAAAATTTAGCTTAAGATTTGTCTGAATTTTTTTTCGAAAACCGTTTTAAGAGCGGTTTTTCGAGAAATTTACCTTCGACAACCGGTTTTCTGAAAAGTTGACAAAAGTCTGTTTTCGTATATTACCTAGTAAGTAAATTGCTATGCATTATTAAGTATATTTACAAAGAAATTATTAGAGATTATTTTTTACAAAATCTTGGTAATTTTTGTAGCTTTAAAAAAAAATTGAAATAATTCACTGGTCACGGGGTGTTTTTTTTTTTGTATCGAGATCAATCAAATCAGTAGGGAGCGACCGATAATCGGATCGCTATCGGTATCGGACCGATATTGGCACTATCGGTTAATATCGGATCGGCCGATTGTTCTAGGGAGCGACCGATAGTCGAACCGATATTGGCACTATGGGTTTACTGTTGGACCGGCCGTTTTTTTGGCTGCCGATACATTGTTTTTTTTTTTCACAACAGAGTTGCAGAAAAGAAAATCAGTAAATAACCCAATTCTATAACTAGATCAAACAAGATTTTAAAAAAAAGGAAAAAAAAAAAACCCGTACACAGAAATTGTCACGTATACATCAGAGATACGATCTTGAAACAATAGGATTGGCATATCTTAATTCTAATGTATGACCTTGAATGATACAATTAGTGAACATCTGTGCGTATTTTTTGTTGGGATGGGAAGTTGGGAGGGGGGGGGGAAAGACTTATGTGTGGGCGAAGCGTCACGGAATATGACAGGGAAGGGGTAAGCATGGGTTGACATACGTCATTAGCTGTATTAGCATGAAAGAAACACGTGTTTGGCAATTGGCATTGTTGTTGCTTAAGGGGCTGTCCATTAATTACGTCAACAAAATAGGGGGGAGGGGGGTCAGAAAATTTTTGACAATTGTTGACAAGGGGGAGGGGAGGGGAGGGAGGTCAAGAAAAGTTGACGTCAACAATGTTACCTTTTTTAATTTAATATAATTACTTAATAAATAGGAAATTTAAGCAGCGTTTGTAGTTCTGTGTTACACACTCGCTTAACATCCAGTATTTTAATTAAACTAACTATATTCCTACTAATTTTGCCACATAAACATTTTGGGAGCCACCTTTTTAGGGGGGGGGGGTAATCAAATGTTGACGTAATTTTATAGGGGGGTCTCGGAAAGTTTGACAAGTTGTTGACAATGGGGGGAGGTAAAAATCGCCAAAAATTTGTTGACATAAATAATGGACAGCCCCTAAAAATAAAATATCGGTATCGGTAAAAATGCTGGGGGAAAATATCGGTATCGGACTATCGGTAAAAAGGCATATCGGTCGCTCCCTACAAATCAGTGCTACTTTTCATGCATATGTCAGTGACATTACATTTTGTAGAGTAGCATAAGCAGTTTGATCGTATTTCCCTTGTTAAAAGATGAAAAATTATTGAAAACAGAGAAAAGAAAACCAGTATTTTAAATGTATCTACATATATGAAAGAAAATATTAATCTAGGTATGTAGACCTATAGGTAATATCACAATATACCGACCAATGTTGTTGTTTTTTTACAGTTGTTCTTTATAAATGCTGTAAATAAAAATACTTAAATGGTGTAATACTAATCATAAGACTGAGACTAATCGTCTAATGAAGTCTAATGTTGTTACTGTTAGTGATACTATCACTGATAGTAATGATAGGTTGCCTGGGGCTGGTCCATGTTCGACCTACCAGGTCATAACTTTCACTATCCAGGGTATTAATACTGTAATGTTATGATTGCGTAATAATTTTAATACATTTTTTTATTTTAATAGGCAAACGTTTGGTCATCTAACAAGTGCCTTTCCTATTCCTACCGCACTTGTTAGAAGACCAAACGTGAACATGACATATATAAATTTTATTTTTTTTTCAGAATTTTTTTTTCAGGATTAGGGTTAGGGATAGGTTTAGGGATAGGGTTAGGGTGTGGAGCAATATTATCTACGGCTGGTACACGAAGTAAAAAAAATACGAAGACCAAACGTTTGGTCATGTAACAAGTGCCATTTTAATAATAGAAAAGAAAGGCAGTGGCTACGGTTCGGTCCGACCGAACCCGTATTTTTTTTACTTCGGGTACCAGCCATAGATAATGCAGTGTCTTGTAGTACTGGTATAGTTGAGTGTAGAAGTTTAGCATTTAGTTAGGTGTGTTGAATATATAGTATTGTTACGACTTACTCTCAAAGGTAGGCACTCAATGACACATGGGTTCATTAGTTGAATAATACAAGATTTATTCACAGTTTATATAGAATATTCAGTTTATAATAGTCCAAGTAAAACACAAGTCTTCTGTGCTTACAACTGACCAAGTTGAACAAGTTAAAACGTGTTACGGCAGTGCCAGTAAAGGACTCACTGCAACAACAGACCTGGTGTTCTCCAGCGACCAACTCTAAACTGTTCTTGAGCTCATCAGCTCTCAGTTTCCTTTATAGGTGTATGTTTGTTCCTCTCTGGTATTCGTCTGACGATGTCTTCTCTTCATGGGTCTGCTCTGCCTGTTTCTTGAACCACAGCATAGTCCCCTTTATGGACAGACCATGCCAGCTTGTGGCGTGTGAAGTTTTCTGCTAAAACTGTAGATGGTCATTTCGTGTGTGTTTGAAGTGTAGGTGGTGAATGACACTTTTTTATCAAGCATATCAAGACATGGGTGAATGTCCAGAATAACGATGTGAAGGCGTTGTCCAACAGTTCCGATTTTATCATTTATCGTGGGGGTGGGGGTAAGAGTGGGGTGAAGTAGAGTTAGAACTTGAATAAGCTGTAGACATTGGCGATTTAAATTTAACATCTTACAAATGAATGTTGATTATTCCTACACATCAGGTGGCATGAATTTTAGCCTATTATGCGGCAATTATGTTCCATCCTTTCCCATTGTGTTGCGTCTAGGCATTAGAAATGTTACAATTTTCACATGGCTTCCCAATGCAACTCCACTTACACTGCTAATCTTTAATAAATTGCTTTTGACAAAAAAAACTGCTGTAAAATATTTACCAAATGCAGTATAAATAGAATTAGACTTTTTTTATAGTTTAGAATACACATATGTATTTTTATTTAGGTCTATTGAAATCTTATTACCTCAAAGAAGATTAATTTTATCTAACTTGGGATAATGTATCTCAATACACAGATTCCATGATCTAAACATGAAAACAAAACAATTCATGTATATTTATCATTTGTGCTATATTTTGCTAGAATTTATTTACAACACATGGTCATTCATAGTATTATGGCATCTTTAAATTATTTATTGTTCAATGTACAATAATTATTAAAGTAGTATTTTGATATTCCTTCATCTCAAAAGGGCTTAATATTGACCATTTTGATATTTAGTTATAAATATGTTAAATAGTCTGCATTTTAAGAGTATTCTGAAATGAATCATCTTCAGGTCAAATAAAAAATAATGTTATAGAAAAATGCTTTTTGTAAAATTAAATTCAGTATGATCTACTCAAGTTTTAAAATCTGGACTTTACAAGATAATTAATCATTACACTAATGAAAGTAAACTTTGTGTGTGTATGTAGGCAGTTTAAGGTTGGGTGAGAAAGTTAATTTTGGCTTCCATCAAAGAATGAGGGGAACACGATTTTTTAAACCACTGTTGTCCTGCTGGTAAATCAGCTTCTGCCTAAATTTAAAATATTTCTTTATCTTATGTTAGTGTGCATTTTTATTTTCAGATTACTGAAATAACAAGCAAGACTCAAATCTGAATATAAATTTTTTTCAAATAACTGTATCAAGATCTGTGTCACATGAGTGGCTTTCTTACCATTGAGATGGATAATCAAATATTAGAGGAGAAAATAAATGAAGCTAGAAGTAAGTTTGAAAGAGCGTGCCAACAGATCGTTCTTCTAGATCAAAAGATTAAAGACTTGGAGATACGATACAAAAGAGCCGTTAAAAATAAAAAAAATTCTTTCAGATACAATTTGAGACTAAGATTATCTGTTGTGACAGGAGTAAAAATGATGTATCATCATTATGCCAGCACCAAGGCTGAGGAATTATCGAGGCTGCGTAGGATGACTCCAGCTGTCGAAAGTGAATAAATGATCCTATATCTATTCTTTTTATTTCATTTTGTAAAAATGTCATTGATTTTAAACTGTAAACTTTGTAGGTTTTTGAGCATGTTGTTTATAAGCTAAATATTATAGTTAAGTATTTTACTTTGGTTTATTGTGTTCACAGCATTTTGGGTAATTTAACAAGTTTCTCAGTTGATTTAAGTAAAATTATAGGATAGTTTTTTTTTTTTAATAATGAACTGGCTAATTGATATAACTGATATATTTCATTAATTCAATTGGGCCCCAACATACTAGTTTGCTAAAACACTTCTTAGAATGGTTGTCTGTCCGTCATACCCTTTTTCTGAATAATTTGTCTTAGAGCTCTACTTTTTTAAAAATAAGTTCTTGTTTAATTTATGTTCTAATATTATGTGCTTGTTCTTTTGCTACAGTTCTGTTAATGTGATTTGGATTGTAACAAAGTAGGTGCAGAGTGATACATAAATAAATCATGACTAATAGTTTATAAAACTGATCAGCTTTTTAAATTGAACAACATTCCTGTGTTGAATAGTTTTAATTAATAAAGATGGGGAAAAAAAATCTAGTGAGTTCACATATGAATTCCAAGAAAAACTATTTCATTGAAATGATACTTACTCCAAACTTCTTATTTTATTTTCAAAAATCGTACTGACATCAAATGTTTACTTTGGTTTTCATTACTTTATGGCAATATTGATTGTTTGACACTGAAAAAATAAAATTATTTGTTTTCAGGATTCAAATACAATGTGTTATAAAAAAATACTGGTTTAACGTCAGTCCACGGTTTATTTATATTATTTATTTTGACTAACTTTGTTAAGTATTATCTCAATTTTCCAAGGAACTAAAGTACAACAGATTTGCTATTGGACGGACAGTAAGCTTTTTTTTGTATTTGATTTCAGTAGAAACAGGGGTACATTTATTACGATGTTTACTAAGATGTAGATGAGCTGAGTGATTTTTTGTGAATAGCTCCAGTTTTATTTGTATTAATTGAATGTAAATGTACTAAAATTTAATGTACCAGTAGCCATTGTAAACTATTTATAAATGATAGGAATCGAAAATACTTTTTTTTTGTACTTGTAAGTTTTTCAACAAATATTTATAACCTTCTTTTGTTATTATTTGTCATGGGAATTTTTTTGTTAGAAAGCTTTCAGTTGTTGGTTTTTTTTTTAGGTTATAAAATAATTTTTTAAATGAATATATTTATACCATATATTTCTTTCTTAGCTCTTTCTATATTTTGTATCTCACATTCATTTCAATGGGTCAAGTTTGTTTTTTATGTTTGCTTTTACCACGAATATCTACTTGTTTTGGAACAGTTGAATTAAAGAATAATGAAGATGTAAATAAATACATTATGACTAATCCCACTGTTAGCCAATCATTTAATAAGTATTCCACCTGTTGTTTTTTATTTTATTTTTCATATACATTTAAGTGAATGTATTGATGTATTGTTTAACTCAGCACTTTTACAAATATCTACAGTTCAGAAATATTTAGCTTAAACAGATATATCTATTAAAAATAGTGCATAACTCTTTTTTAATTCAATGATTCAGTCTTTGGAGAATAAGGTGTATCTTGAAAAAAAAAAGCCAGTAAACAATCTTACTTAATTATCGGTAACAATTGTCCGGTGTTTGGAAAAAAGGGAGGCTACTCATTTATTTAATTTGTACATGTATATAATTTTGGTTACTCCCCTTTTATGACCCGTTTGTATAAATGTTTATCACTCGTGATAATTATCCATGAATATATAAGAATATATCACCAGCTCTTCATGTTATGATATTGCTAACAGGTTAGTAACAAGTACTTAAAAATATCGGATCTAAGACATTCTATAGTTCGAATATAAATAAAACCATATATCAAATATGCATTTTAAAGATAATCTTTTTGATGTATTCATATTAAGTGCAATGAATTCTAAGACAAATTATAGAAATAATAAGTTTTTCTTGCGTACTAAAAAGCAGAAAATAAGAAACTCATCAAATCATAATGAAATAGTAAGAATATTGCATTGCCATCTGGTTCTGAGCTATATTGAAAGTATCAGAGCTATAGCTTATCGGAAAGTGGTATAAAATTGGATTGCCAAATTCCGCGGACAGACAAACAGGAAGTGAAGTTAAGAAAAACGTTATAATAAAAAAAATGATGAAAATTCAAGTTGTATCAACCCATTTTGTTCTAACAGTGTCCCGCGCGGGTGATAGTTTAGTGAAGTGACTTTGTTCTAACAGTGTCCCGCGCGGGTGATAGTTTAGTGAAGTGACTTTGTTCTAACAGTGTCCCGCGCGGGTGATAGTTTAGTGAAGTGACTTGAACCGTGCCCTGCGTACCATAATCTTTCCCCTATATTTATGTACAGGCTGCAGTAGTAAAACAAAAAAGATGATGTAGGGATGGGTTTGTGACGTAATTCAAGACCGTCATTTGATTTTGAAGTAAATCGTCAAGAAATGAGTCATTTGTAGCTGGAAATAATAATAAAAAGAATTGTAAGTGACGTTTACAAATATCATCATCCCGAGAAAAAATGTTTTTTTTTTTTTTAAACTTTTGTGATGAGATACCACTTTCCTTAAACGATGGTTGAAACTAAATGTATCACTTTTTAGACCCCCCCCCTCCCCCGTGTCAACAAGTGTGCCAAACTTTCAGAGAACTTCATAGTCGAATTGCGCCAATTGTTTTTTTACAATCCGCCTCCCGCCACCTTCCTAAAAATACAAACAGTAAAAAGTACAAACAAAACTATAAGGTTAAATAACACTGACCTCAAACTCCGTCCATTAATTCAACCAAGTCTAATTTTAGTAATATAACAAAATCAACTGGAATCCATCTCCACCCTGAAAAATTATATAATGTTATCCGGCTCATCAAAGACTTTCGTTTGTACAGTATTGGCTTTTCGGTTCGCATTTATCCGGTATTGTAAACAATATTTTTCCTCAATAAAATGAATGATTATATATAATAAAAAGGTAATAATGATTAAAGGTAGTAATAATGAAGTTTATAAAAAAAAACTTGAATATAATGTAAAAATGTTTTATTTTAATAGTATAGGTAAACATAATGTAATGCAGTTAATTATTATGTACATATCTAAGGCCTTTGGAAGTATTGGAAATACCAGAATGTCATAGCGCAACATTAGGTCAGATAGTCGAAAGCAGTGGCTTGAGCCCCCCCCCCCGACCAAATCATCATACATATTTTACTATATAAACTGTCATTTTTCTATAATTTTACCAGAACAAAGCACATACATAAATAGATCATAAATAAAATGAGCTTGTTTGTTGCACAGTGTTTGATGTTTTAGTTCACTAGGCAACAAAATTTATTCACTGGCAGATTTAAGTGTGTGGGCTGTATGTTGACCATCACTGATGTAATTAGTATTTGAAGCAAGGATGACTATAATACCACGGGTTCAAATCAGTGCGAATTCCGGGTATGTATGAACTAGTGTCTTTTGAAAGTAGTTAGATACAACCAGAGCCGTTCGTAAGTAATTGAAGGTTGGGGCTCTAGGTAATGGTACGTTTGGGGCTCTAGGTAATGGTACGTTTGGGGCTCTAGGTAATGGTGCGTTTGGGGCTCTAGGTAATGGTACGTTTGGGGCTCTAGGTAATGGTACGTTTGGGGCTCTAGGTAATGGTACGTTTGGGGCTCTAGGTAATGGTGCGTTTGGGGCTCTAGGTAATGGTACGTTTGGGGCTCTAGGTAATGGTGCGTTTGGGGCTCTAGGTAATGGTACGTTTGGGGCTCTAGGTAATGGTGCGTTTGGGGCTCTAGGTAATGGTGCGTTTGGGGCTCTAGGTAATGGTACGTTTGGGGCTCTAGGTAATGGTGCGTTTGGGGCTCTAGGTAATGGTGCGTTTGGGGCTCTAGGTAATGGTGCGTTTGGGGCTCTAGGTAATGGTGCGTTTGGGGCTCTAGGTAATGGTGCGTTTGGGGCTCTAGGTAATGGTGCGTTTGGGGCTCTAGGTAATGGTGCGTTTGGGGCTCTAGGTAATGGTGCGTTTGGGGCTCTAGGTAATGGTACGTTTGGGGCTCTAGGTAATGGTACGTTTGGGGCTCTAGGTAATGGTACGTTTGGGGCTCTAGGTAATGGTACGTTTGGGGCTCTAGGTAATGGTACGTTTGGGGCTCTAGGTAATGGTACGTTTGGGGCTCTAGATAATGGTACGTTTGGGGCTCTAGGTAATGGTGTGTTTGGGGTTCTAGATAATGGTACGTTTGGGGCTCTAGGTAATGGTGTGTTTGGGGTTCTAGATATTGGTATGTTTGGGGCTCTAGATAATGGTATGTTTGGGGCTCTAGGTAATGGTACGTTTGGGGCTCTAGGTAATGGTACGTTTGGGGCTCTAGATAATGGTACGTTTGGGGCTCTAGGTAATGGTGTGTTTGGGGTTCTAGATAATGGTACGTTTGGGGCTCTAGGTAATGGTGTGTTTGGGGTTCTAGATATTGGTATGTTTGGGGCTCTAGATAATGGTATGTTTGGGGCTCCATGTAATGGTACGTTTGGGGTTTTAGGTAATGGTACGTTTGGGGCTCCATGTAATGGTACGTTTGGGGTTTTAGGTAATGGTACGTTTGGGGCTCCATGTAATGGTACGTTTGGGGCTCTAGGTAATGGTACGTTTGTGGCTCCATGTAATGGTACGTTTGGGGCTCCATGTAATGGTACGTTTGGGGCTCTAGGTAATGGTACGTTTGGGGCTCTAGGTAATGGTACGTTTGGGGCTCGATACAAAGACAAGTGTATAGGTCCTAGGCTAAGGTACGTTTCGGGGCATCAGGCAAAGGTGCTTTTTGTGGCTATAAGCTACGTTTTGGAGTTCTAAACAAAAGTACATTTAGGGGCTCTAGGAACAGCATATATTGGGACCCTAGGCCAAGGAGCATTTGAGTGCCATAGACAAAGATAAATTTGGTGTCCCTAGGGAAAGGTACATTTTGAGGCACTAGTGAACGGTAATTTATGGGGCTCGTTAAGTTGTTAAGGCCGCCGCTTCCAAATATTGAGCCGATAATAATCTTTAAAAAATGGATCCCCATCTGTTGAATCATTTAAACTCAGGCCCTTACAAGAGCTAGGCCTGCCCTCTCTTATGGAGGCAAATTAAAACCCCCTATTCTCCCCCCCCCCCCATTAGCTGTGGGGTGTCTTAAACAATCTGTGTGATGTGCAGTGAAGTTTTTAAAGTGTCATACCTCCCTTCCCCTCTCTCAAATTCTTAAACCGTTGGTCCACCATGTCTCCGACATTCTTTAATACATGTACAAGTTAAACCGTTGGTCCACCATGTCTCCGACATTCTTTAATACATGTACAAGTTAAACCGTTGGTCCACCATGTCTCCTACATTCTTTAATACATGTACAAGTTAAACCGTTGGTCCACCATGTCTCCGACATTCTTTAATACATGTACAAGTTAAACCGTTGGTCCACCATGTCTCCGACATTCTTTAATACATGTACAAGTTAATTTTGATTTTGAAACAACGGGAGATAATAAAGTCTTAACTCAATTTATTTTTTTTACAATTTTATCGCCATATTAGCCCATCGTACAACTACTTAAAATGAACACGTGATCTGCGCAGTGTTTAGAAGCTATTTAAAGTTTTAAAATACGCTCCATACTGTTGGTAGTCCAGGGACGGGCACTTTCCAGCCGTGCGCCGCCCCCCCCCCCCCGCTAGGTGTGGAGTGTCCCCCCCCCCCCGCTTAAAAAAGAAGAAAAAGAGGAAAAAATAAAGAAAAAGTAAAGATGCCCCCTTGCTGGTGCCTCCCTGCTTACTTTGACCTGGCTACGGGCCTGGCACTTTCTCTTGGGCACGAACATATCGTGTGTGTGGTGGAATGTGTGTGTGTGTGTGGGGGGGGGACTGCACTATGCAAACTATTATTCACTATTATTAATTACTATTCACAATGGTGAGTGCATTCATAGCTTCCCCCTCCCCCCCAAACTAGCGCCGATCGCGTGCACATCACTACGTTAAACATTACAATAGAGCACACACATGTTTCGCTTAATAAGTTATATACCGTTAAGTTGGGAAGGGGGGGGGGGATAAAACTTTTAGACGGCTCTGGTGAAGTGCCTGCTGCTCAAATTTACGGAACCAATGCGACCCGCGACTCAAAGTTTTCCCACCCCTGTCCTGGGCTGTCGTCTACTCTGTCAATAGCCAAGAACGGCTGTCTTTTTTCAGGAGATATGACGCAATAAAATAAATAAGTGGTGTCCAGTAATAGGCTATACATGTATCATAGATCGAATCATTTTCATATAATTTTTACAATTTTTTAACTAAGCTGGTATAAACAATTAATCTGAAATTAGTATTTTTTTTTCTCAATGTTGTTGGAATATTTTGGAACTCCCGCAATGAGATATTAGCGTAAGAAAAAGTTTGAACTGAATTCCTTTCCTATTTAGTCACTGTCAACCTTGTCACGTGACATTGTTTTGCGGTTAGATTGCACCCTTGAGGCGAGAGAGTTCCATTATTTTCATAACCACCTGTGACCGTGTCGTAGCTGATGGGAGTTGTGTGTGTAGATCAGGTGAAAACGCATGCGGAAATACGATAAAACTATGGACTTTTTTTGGTTACCATAAAAAAAAAAATATATATATATATATAGAATGACCTCACCTTTAGGTAATTTATTGAAGCCTGTCCACTGTTACAGATTACCATTTCACCTATTATGACAGTAAAAGGTAAATTTATATCAGAGTTTTTTTTTATTGTAGTACGAGACTTTTTTTTATTGGTGCTATAAACAGGTAGAATTTATATCTGACACGCTAAGATTTTATCCCAGGTATGATAGGAATGTCGAGGGACTCATTGCGTTATTATGGGATCGGAAAGAAGCGTGATATACCAATCCAACCAAACAACACATTGTACATGTGTGACTTGTATTGTGAACTGACTGCAACTGCGTTTGTTGATTGATTTGAATTTAATGTAACAATACATTGCTGCAGCAGGTCGATATGACAAAACTGGGTCATTTTGAATTATTTCCCTTATTACATAATATTTTTTCCGAAATTCGGTTATTACTAAAAGTTATAATGGCAATAAAAAGAGAAAAAAAAGTCAATTCTGTATGTCAAAGGGTTGTTTTTCACTTAGTCTTAGTCTTATGCGAATGTTTAAACAAAATGTATGGCATAAATTGATAAAACATTGTTTTTTTTTTGTTGCCATTGATGTTAGTCTTGGCTCTTGGGTGTGTTATGGCACTTTCATAGTTAGCATGGTTTTAAGTAAATATATTTCTCATTCCTATCATATTGTGAATTTTATATATATAGGCCTATATATATATTAAATCATGATTTTTAAATTTTACTTTTATAACATAAATCTGCTGAGGAGAAAAAAGCCACCACAACTTTTGAGTCTTAATCTGAATTAAAGATACACAAGGATTATAAAATAAACAGTTCATATTGGGTGATATTGCAAATGGGGTTTACTTAAAATGCTGACCATATCCATTAATATTTTGAGGTAATTTGAAAAAATTGCTTGAGGGTACATATATATATATATATATATATATATATATATATATACAAATATTTTTTATAACTTCACATATTTTATTAAACTTCCATAAATATTAAATCAAAATTAATTACAGTCTTTTTTAAATAGAGAGTATAGATGCCATACAGCATAGCTTTATAACTATCCTATTAGTGTAGAAATATTTTTTCCATTGGATATATGTTGCTGACTATTTTATGATTTAGGTATTTCAACTATGGGTATTTATGGGTATCTAGTAATGTGTTGTGATATTTCTTGTTGACCCTATTTTATAAGGGAAACCTGTTACCAGCAGCTTAGTATGTAAGTTGAAACATTGTTACATTTTTTATCAAATGGTGATATGTAATCAAGCTAAAAAAGAGTTGCATTTTAAATTTGTATTCAAATTATATATATAGTCCTTAAAGAAAGATATAATTCCAAGACAGCACCCATTTTTTAATACAATATCAATTTGTATCAGATTGTTACATTTTTCATACAATAAAAAAGTAAAGTAAAGTTCCCTTCTTAGCCCTAACGGGCCATCGGGGCAGATGAAGTGTAGAATTCAACTGTTTCTATAACCTCGGCATATGAAGGGAATGTGTGGTTAGCACAACGCCCAGCCGCCTTTACTTCCCCAACTTAAGTCAGGTACCCATTTAAAGCTGGGTGGACTTGTGGGACGACTTTGCACCAAATTTCACCTGGAAAAATTCCAAGGGCCTCACCGAGGATCGAACCCAGGACTCTCAGGTCGACAGTCGAGTGTCTACACCACTCTGCCATCCGTCCCACCTTTTCATATAATACTAAAATGCAATGTTGTTAAAGAGCATTTTCATAATGTATTCTATAAGTTATGTCAAGTAGCACTTCAGATTTCACATTCATAAACTTGTAATACATGGTGATTTAGTGACCTGTACAATGCCCAGAATAATGTTAAATAGCTAGGAAATGTACCTGCGACATCTATCTCAACTTGGAATACTTCTCTCAAAATGTTTATTGATACCCCCAGGCCCGTAGCATGCGGGGGGAGGGGCCCCTTCTGCGTTTTGTCTGGCCCCCTCTGCTTATTTGGTCTACTTAATTAAATGTATTACCTGGCCCCTCTGCTATTGCCTGGCCCCTGCTGTAGAACGCTACAGGGCTGTGTCCCCTCTAAAAAAAATTTTCTTTCACCTTTTAGGACCAATTATGTCATTGGACTTTCAGTAGAGCAGAGCTTGTGGGCTCTGTATTTGACCACTGGTGTGTACACTTAGATTCTGTGCTGATCCATAAATATTTGGTACCATGGGAAGTCACTGACTTTGTCTTTCCTTACAAAGAAAGTTTTGTGTCACTCAAGATGTTCTAAATTAGTATTCTGTTTGCCTAAAAATCAGCCCTTTAGAAATTTGTGTCCTAAGAGTCACTGCTGTGCAGCAATACCTCTTTATAAACATATAAATTAATTGTTTTACACTAAATAAATAATATATAGCAGATTAATAAGAGGCTTGATTAAATTTTGTCAAAAAGGCCATTGGTTAATAATTACAACTGCAGATTTCCTTTTGTTGTAACTTAAAATAACATTTAAATATGAAAAAACTGGCTTGTGAAGGCTGTTTCTGGAACTATAATTTAATCCTGAAAATATTTTTCTTGACTGTTAGAAATAATAGCTATAATTAAATACAACAATGACATTATACATTAATATTCTATTCCCATGTGGAATGTAATATTTAAAAATGCACAAGTCACCACAATATTACACTTAATAAAATCTTACAATCATATTTCTTTTCAGAAAGTCACAGGAAGATGTGGAGATGGTATTCTTACCATTCTAAATCCCAGCCACAGATGTCATCTCTAACAAAAATTACCAAAATTCTACCGACTTTGTTATTTTTAAGTCTGGTGTATTTCCTGCCCATTGCCAGCTCGCAGAAAAACTCTGCATTTTTCAACACTACATCACTCATAAGCATTCCTTACTCAGAATGGGATCTCACACGAAACAAAGAAGTCACTTTTAGAACTTGTTCAGATTCTGGTTTTCTGTTAAAAATGAATGGATTATTAGTTTCATCTGCATCACAGTCATCTTTCTCAGGGTCTCAAAGCCTGTCCTTGCTCTTGCGTAATAAATCTGTTGTGTTTGAATGGAGTATAAATGGGCAGTCTGGCTCTGTTAAAGTAGGAAGCAATATCAGTAACAATACCTGGTATACAGCAGCTCTGAGAAACTTGTTGGGTTCACTGAAGTTGAATTTAACCATTGAGTCCAGCACTTTGGGTTCAGAGGTCACAGTAGCGAATTCCTCACTTAATTCTGGCTTATTAAATGTCAGGTAAGAATTTTGAAAACTAAAATTTTGTTATAATTTTTATCCATAATAAAGAAAACCACTGTTTAAATAAAAATACAATTTGCTTCAAATGATTATTTTTGAGGTAAATCAAGAATAAGTATAGATTGTTATTTTTCACTATTGTTTAATTAAAATTAAGCAGAATAATCAGCAAAAAAAAATGTGTTTCTAATCCATAGCCTAAATCTAATTTTGGTCTCTCTAATCATTATTTTTCCTCAATAATGTGCAGTATCTTTTAATAAAATAATGTAGAATTCAAGAGTATAATAGCTTAATAAACAATATATCAGATATCCTTTATAACATATGTTATATTTAAAATAATAACAACACATTTTTGTTATCAGTGAAATATATTAAATCTGTAAGTCACTTTGAAAGGTACCGTATATTATAATTTTTAAAGATTTGAAGCATGAACTAAAATATTCATTCAGGTTAAATGGTACTCTTAAAATTGGAGAAGGATTTACTGGATGTATGTATCAAGGGCCGGGTGTCAATTTTTCGTCTGATGGTGGAAGCATTCAAAATATTACTTGGGATAACTGTCCCTTATTGGGTCGATCTGGATGCACTTCTGGTGAGTAAAATAGTTGACATATTCAATCCAGTTATCATGAGTTATGAGTTTAATATTGGTTTGAAGGGCAGTATACAGAGCTTTGTTTAATATTTGTAGTTAAGTAAAATATCATCACTAAATTAGATATGTGCTGTTTGAAGTTTTACAAAATGTAACTTTGGATAATCTTCCCAATAAATTGTTTAACAAAGGAAAAAGTTACTATATTTAGTTTGCACTTAGAGAGTAATTAAAAAAAAAGTATTCTTTAATAATTAAAAACCCAAAGTAAATGTATAAATTGAATAGATTGCTTTAGACTTATGTTCGTAATGCACCAGTAAAACAGACTTTTATTTATTATTATATTTTTTTTGGACCTGAGGATAAATAATGTGGTCGTTTAGTATTTTTCTTTTAAGCATTAATCTTTTTTGGTTAAAATTTAAACTTTAGCAATTTAAAAGTTCCATTTGTTATAGTTGTGCATTTCAGTCTTTTTATCTAGTGCAATGTTGTACATTGATAACGGTTTTCAATAGGGGTACTTAAGTTTAAAGTTGCTTGTGAGCTCTTTTGTATCTAAGTTTCACAAAATATTTTGTTGTAACTTTTTAAATCATTTAGACAAAGGCAGTACAATTTACTTGGGGGAGTTTTGTTTATTATAGCTTCATTAGACATGATGATCAAAATGATCTACATATGATGTATAACTAGCCTGATTTGTATGTGTGTGTAAACAGTTACAAGAGTTTTTATGTTTTGCATGAACATCTTCATGAATTTATGTTTTTATAAAAATAAAGCATAAAAGTACATGAGCTAGTGCAAGCTTAACTTTCTAATTTTTGTATGTGCCCATTGACCACAGACTAAGTGGTGATAGTTTTCTGATGCCCAACATGTAATAAACTAATGACAGTGCGGAACCTAGTAATTTAGGGGTCTGGGGGGGTGGATTGGCCTCTTTGGGGGCCCCTACATTTTGACATTCAACATCATGACATAAGAAAATGTACTTATTATTTAATGTAAAAAAAATTTTTGGGGGCCCACCTCAAGCTGGGGCCCAGGGGGACTTTCGAATTTGAAAACCCCCTCCCCCACCCTAGGTACGCCTCTGACTAATGATGAGATAGAAAAACTTTATTCAAAAAAATTAATTGTGCTTTTAGGAGCAAAACGGCCAGTATATAATGGGTATTAAAGAAAAAATTTTCATATTTCACAGGTAATTTTTTTATAACCAAATTCACATGGAACTCTTTCTTTATGCAAGTATAGTAGTGATTAAACAGATTACCTTGTAAGTTTACAGTGTAATGCAGGCCATTTTGCTTATAGCATGGAGCTATATATAAAGCACTAACCTCTACATTCAACAGTGCTTGTGTCCAGCGAAAAGACATGGTCTATTTTAGAGGTTCACACCCTGTGCTACACGGAGATATATAGATGCTCCTGGTCATTCATGAAAATAACAACAAATCGCACTTCTAAGCACTGTTAACACTGCGAGATATAGTATCATATAGTCTGGTCATTTTCATTGGCACTCTGTAAAATAGGGTTTGAACATTTGAAAACTACATGTTTTGCTCGTAATTACTGAAAATTATATAGGTTCACTGAACATGATATGATATTGGGAAGGAATATTTTCAGGAAATTTTTGTTCATAAAATGTTGAGTATGGGCTTTAAAAATAAACCTAACCGGCCAAATATCAGAAGTTCGATATTTACAAACGTTCTCAGTCAATGTTTCTAGACTCATTTTGATCTCAGGTACTCAAAACATTTTCAGTCCAGTATTATGTCATGATTATCTGAAAACTTTATCAAACAATTATGACCTTTATGGTGGATGGTATTGTATAGCTCCTCCTCTTCCCCCCTCCTCCCTTGAAGACCATTCGGGTATCAAGTTCTGATAATGATGCTAATAGAGTCTTGACAGAAAATCCGCAGACTATCTGGAAGTCTCTGCCCAATGCCCCATAGAAACGCCTCTGCTTCAGTAGAGTCACAATACTTCAATTCTGTTCTATGATGTTCAGTTCTGTTAACCACTAATGCCATGTTTTCCTTAGTGTCCTTCTTTCACCCTCATATAAGCCGATAAAGCGATGGACATGGATGCACCGCGGGTTACTAGGACTTGCCGGAAGTCGAACCTACAGCACGCAGATCGGGCTAACTACCAAAGGGGATGGATGGACGTGCGGTATAGCGTTCGATCGTCGACCCGAAGGTACCTGGTTCGATCTCCGGTGAGGACCAAGGAAATTTTTCAGGTCTTGGCTTTAGTTCTCGATATATCTCCCGTGGTGCCTCCATGGCTATTGCACTATCGGCTATGGTGGATATGAAAGAAGGGCACCATAAAAACCGTCCCATTAGTGGTTCATAGGATCTAAGAGATTTCATCTCATCCTTACAGGGACTTCACACACTCACCAAAGTGCCACCGAGAGCTTTTTGTTTTTGTTTAGGTATAACTGAGCTGTCAGACTTTAAAGCCTAGTGTAAAGTCACCCACATACTAAATTATGTAGTGTGGCCGTTAGGTAGTGACCACTGTAACCGCAGCCAAACTCCAACCATGTGTGACTGTTGTGTTGTTTAAATAGATTAAAGTCCACCGTAAATATGCCCAGTCTGACGGGTAAAGGATTTGAGAACTGGGTCTAAAAAATATAGAGAATGACGGGTAAAGGATTTGAGAACTGGGTCTAATAAAATATAGAGAATGACGGGTAAAGGATTTGAGAACTGGGTCTAATAAAATATAGAGAATGACGGGTAGTAAATTGTAACTATCTTTAGATTTATTTTTTTAAGATAACAGTGCATGTATTGGAATATCTCTTATCAATTTATTACACGGAGAACAGCTGGACTCAAACCAGTGAAGTTAAATTCGGGCTTATTTATACACAAATGTACTTTGAGGTATATATTTATATTTATTTTCACGTCTGCGCTAGATTATTGGTGGCCGAATATGTCTCTTAGAGCCTCGCGTGGTTCCACGATGAGACTTGTACGGCTCTTAATTAGCGCTATTTATAATCTTGAATATTTTGACTTTGACGCGGCATCTTTATGTGATCTTTACTATTTAAAAACCGAAATGTGTCTCAAAGCTGGTCACCAACAGCACTGGCACTAGATGACTAAAGTCAGAAGGGTGTGTGTGTGGGGGGGGGCGGTGCTATTATTGGTTTAAAGCGTAGGCCATCCTGTTTCCCCCTTATCTCCATCTGCCTAAGTTGGGATACACCGTGTGCGTGTATTTTTATCCAATTAAATACCGCGGTTGGTTTATTCTGCTGTTCTCGATGATATTTACATTTCTTTCGGCAGCTTTAGTTTATGTACATTACCCTGGACGTCTTGACAGTTTTGTCGAAACTAAATTTACTGTAACTTTTCTTTTGTGATCAAACAATACCAAAGTTCAAATAAAATTGTCAATACAATATGCTATCAATGTTTACACAAACCTCCATTTAAATGTGAACTCATTGAGCCTACAATACATGTCTGTCAAAAATGTCTGTCTCATTCAAGTTGTTGAAGGGCTAATGTTTTTGTGAGGACTAAATGTTTTTAGTAAATATTTTGGTGCACTCAGTATCATACATCGATGTATGTCAGAGTTGTCATAACGACTGTTGGTGCACTCAGTATCATACATCGATGTGTGTCAGTGTTGTCATAACGACTGTTGGTACACTCAGTATCATACATCGATGTGTGTCAGAGTTGTCATAACGACTGTTGGTACACTCAGTATCATACATCGATGTGTGTCAGTGTTGTCATAACGACTGTTGGTACACTCAGTATCATACATCGATGTGTGTCAGAGTTGTCATAACGACTGTTGGTACACTCAGTATCATAAATCGATGTGTGTCAGTGTTGTCATAACGACTGTTGGTACACTCAGTATCATACATCGATGTGTGTCAGTGTTGTCATAACGACTTTTGGTACACTCAGTATCATACATCGATGTGTGTCAGTGTTGTCATAACGACTGTTGGTACACTCAGTATCATACATCGATGTATGTCAGAGTTGTCATAACGACTGTTGGTGCACTCAGTATCATACATCGATGTGTGTCAGTGTTGTCATAACGACTGTTGGTGCACTCAGTATCATAAATCGATGTGTGTCAGTGTTGTCATAACGACTGTTGGTACACTCAGTATCATACATCGATGTGTGTCAGTGTTGTCATAACGACTGTTGGTACACTCGGTATCATACATCGATGTGTGTCTAGTGTTGTCATAACGACTGTTGGTGCACTCAGTATCATACATCGATGTGTGTCAGTGTTGTCATAACGACTGTTGGTACACTCAGTATCATACATCGATGTGTGTCAGTGTTGTCATAACGACTGTTGGTGCACTCAGTATCATACATCGATGTGTGTCAGTGTTGTCATAACGACTGTTGGTGCACTCAGTATCATACATCGATGTGTGTCAGTGTTGTCATAACGACTGTTGGTGCACTCAGTATCATACATCGATGTGTGTCAGTGTTGTCATAACGACTGTTGGTGCACTCAGTATCATACATCGCGATGTGTGTCAGTGTTGTCATAACGACTGTTGGTACACTCAGTATCATACATCGATGTGTGTCAGTGTTGTCATAACGACTGTTGGTACACTCAGTATCATACATCGCGATGTGTGTCAGTGTTGTCATCACGACTGTTGGTACACTCAGTATCATACATCGCGATGTGTGTCAGTGTTGTCATAACGACTGTTGGTACACTCAGTATCATACATCGATAAGTGTCAGTGTTGTCATAACGACTGTTGGTGCACTCAGTATCATACATCGATGTGTGTCAGTGTTGTGATAACGACCGACTGTTGGTGCACTCAGTATCATACATCGATGTGTGTCAGTGTTGTCATAACGACTGTTGGTACACTCAGTATCATACATCGATGTGCGTCAGTGTTGTCATAACGACTGTTGGTACACTCAGTATCATACATCGATGTGTGTCAGTGTTGTCATAACGACTGTTGGTACACTCAGTATCATACATCGCGATGTGTGTCAGTGTTGTCATAACGACTGTTGGTACACTCAGTATCATACATCGATAAGTGTCAGTGTTGTCATAACGACTGTTGGTGCACTCAGTATCATACATCGATGTGTGTCAGTGTTGTCATAACGACTGTTGGTGCACTCAGTATCATACATCGCGATGTGTGTCAGTGTTGTCATAACGACTGTTGGTACACTCAGTATCATACATCGATGTGCGTCAGTGTTGTCATAACGACTGTTGGTACACTCAGTATCATACATCGTGATGTGTGTCAGTGTTGTCATAACGACTGTTGGTACACTCAGTATCATACATCGATAAGTGTCAGTGTTGTCATAACGACTGTTGGTGCACTCAGTATCATACATCGATGTGTGTCAGTGTTGTCATAACGACTGTTGGTGCACTCAGTATCATATATCGCGATGTGTGTCAGTGTTGTCATAACGACTGTTGGTACACTCAGTATCATACATCGATGTGCGTCAGTGTTGTCATAACGACTGTTGGTACACTCAGTATCATACATCGTGATGTGTGTCAGTGTTGTCATAACGACTGTTGGTACACTCAGTATCATACATCGATATGTGTCAGTGTTGTCATAACGACTGTTGGTGCACTCAGTATCACACATCGATGTGTGTCAGTGTTGTCATAACGACTGTTGGTACACTCAGTATCATACATCGATGTGTCAGTGTTGTCATAACGACTGTTGGTGCACTCAGTATCATACATCGAGGTGTGTCAGTGTTGTCATAACGACTGTTGGTATACTCAGTATCATACATCGATGTGTGTCAGTGTTGTCATAACGACTGTTGGTGCACTCAGTATCATACATCGATGTGTGTCAGTGTTGTCATAACGACTGTTGGTGCACTCAGTATCATACATCGCGATGTGTGTCAGTGTTGTCATAACGACTGTTGGTGCACTCAGTATCATACATCGATGTGTGTCAGTGTTGTCATAACGACTGTTGGTACACTCAGTATCATACATCGATGTGTGTCAGTGTTGTCATAACGACTGTTGGTACACTCAGTATCATACATCGCGATGTGTGTCAGTGTTGTCATCACGACTGTTGGTACACTCAGTATCATACATCGCGATGTGTGTCAGTGTTGTCATAACGACTGTTGGTACACTCAGTATCATACATCGATAAGTGTCAGTGTTGTCATAACGACTGTTGGTGCACTCAGTATCATACATCGATGTGTGTCAGAGTTGTCATAACGACTGTTGGTACACTCAGTATCATACATCGATGTGTGTCAGTGTTGTCATAACGACTGTTGGTACACTCAGTATCATACATCGATGTGCGTCAGTGTTGTCATAACGACTGTTGGTACACTCAGTATCATACATCGATGTGTGTCAGTGTTGTCATAACGACTGTTGGTACACTCAGTATCATACATCGCGATGTGTGTCAGTGTTGTCATAACGACTGTTGGTACACTCAGTATCATACATCGATAAGTGTCAGTGTTGTCATAACGACTGTTGGTGCACTCAGTATCATACATCGATGTGTGTCAGTGTTGTCATAACGACTGTTGGTGCACTCAGTATCATACATCGCGATGTGTGTCAGTGTTGTCATAACGACTGTTGGTACACTCAGTATCATACATCGATGTGCGTCAGTGTTGTCATAACGACTGTTGGTACACTCAGTATCATACATCGTGATGTGTGTCAGTGTTGTCATAACGACTGTTGGTACACTCAGTATCATACATCGATAAGTGTCAGTGTTGTCATAACGACTGTTGGTGCACTCAGTATCATACATCGATGTGTCAGTGTTGTCATAACGACTGTTGGTACACTCAGTATCATACATCGCGATGTGTGTCAGTGTTGTCATAACGACTGTTGGTACACTCAGTATCATACATCGATAAGTGTCAGTGTTGTCATAACGACTGTTGGTGCACTCAGTATCATACATCGATGTGTGTCAGTGTTGTCATAACGACCGACTGTTGGTGCAATCAGTATCATACATCGATGTGTGTCAGTGTTGTCATAACGACTGTTGGTACACTCAGTATCATACATCGCGATGTGTGTCAGTGTTGTCATAACGACTGTTGGTGCACTCAGTATCATACATCGCGATGTGTGTCAGTGTTGTCATAACGACTGTTGGTACACTCAGTATCATACATCGATGTGCGTCAGTGTTGTCATAACGACTGTTGGTACACTCAGTATCATACATCGTGATGTGTGTCAGTGTTGTCATAACGACTGTTGGTACACTCAGTATCATACATCGATAAGTGTCAGTGTTGTCATAACGACTGTTGGTGCACTCAGTATCACACATCGATGTGTGCCAGTGTTGTCATAACGACTGTTGGTACACTCAGTATCATACATCGATGTGTGTCAGTGTTGTCATAACGACTGTTGGTGCACTCAGTATCATACATCGAGGTGTGTCAGTGTTGTCATAACGACTGTTGGTATACTCAGTATCATACATCGATAAGTGTCAGTGTTGTCATAACGACTGTTGGTGCACTCAGTATCATACATCGATGTGTTTCAGTGTCGTCATAACGACTGTTGGTGCACTCAGTATCATACATCGCGATGTGTGTCAGTGTTTTCATAACGACTGTTGGTGCACTCAGTATCATACATCGATGTATGTCAGTGTTGTCATAACGACTCTTGGTGCACTCAGTATCATACATCGCGATGTGTGTCAGTGTTGTCATAACGACTGTTGGTGCACTCAGTATCATACATCGCGATGTGTGTCAGTGTTGTCATAACGACTGTTGGTGCACTCAGTATCATACATCGATGTGTGTCAGTGTTGTCATAACGACTGTTGGTACACTCAGTATCATACATCGATGTGTGTCAGTGTTGTCATAACGACTGTTGGTACACTCAGTATCATACATCGCGATGTGTGTCAGTGTTGTCATCACGACTGTTGGTACACTCAGTATCATACATCGCGATGTGTGTCAGTGTTGTCATAACGACTGTTGGTACACTCAGTATCATACATCGCGATGTGTGTCAGTGTTGTCATAACGACTGTTGGTACACTCAGTATCATACATCGATAAGTGTCAGTGTTGTCATAACGACTGTTGGTGCACTCAGTATCATACATCGATGTGTGTCAGTGTTGTCATAACGACTGTTGGTGCACTCAGTATCATACATCGCGATGTGTGTCAGTGTTGTCATAACGACTGTTGGTACACTCAGTATCATACATCGATGTGCGTCAGTGTTGTCATAACGACTGTTGGTACACTCAGTATCATACATCGTGATGTGTGTCAGTGTTGTCATAACGACTGTTGGTACACTCAGTATCATACATCGATAAGTGTCAGTGTTGTCATAACGACTGTTGGTGCACTCAGTATCATACATCGATGTGTGTCAGTGTTGTCATAACGACTGTTGGTGCACTCAGTATCATACATCGCGATGTGTGTCAGTGTTGTCATAACGACTGTTGGTACACTCAGTATCATACATCGATGTGCGCGTCAGTGTTGTCATAACGACTGTTGGTACACTCAGTATCATACATCGTGATGTGTGTCAGTGTTGTCATAACGACTGTTGGTACACTCAGTATCATACATCGATAAGTGTCAGTGTTGTCATAACGACTGTTGGTGCACTCAGTATCATACATCGATGTGTGTCAGTGTTGTCATAACGACTGTTGGTGCACTCAGTATCATATATCGCGATGTGTGTCAGTGTTGTCATAACGACTGTTGGTACACTCAGTATCATACATCGATGTGCGTCAGTGTTGTCATAACGACTGTTGGTACACTCAGTATCATACATCGTGATGTGTGTCAGTGTTGTCATAACGACTGTTGGTACACTCAGTATCATACATCGATAAGTGTCAGTGTTGTCATAACGACTGTTGGTGCACTCAGTATCACACATCGATGTGTGTCAGTGTTGTCATAACGACTGTTGGTACACTCAGTATCATACATCGATATGTGTCAGTGTTGTCATAACGACTGTTGGTGCACTCAGTATCATACATCGATGTGTGTCAGTGTTGTCATAACGACTGTTGGTGCACTCAGTATCATACATCGATGTGTGTCAGTGTTGTCATAACGACTGTTGGTGCACTCAGTATCATACATCGCGATGTGTGTCAGTGTTGTCATAACGACTGTTGGTGCACTCAGTATCATACATCGATGTGTGTCAGTGTTGTCATAACGACTGTTGGTACACTCAGTATCATACATCGATGTGTGTCAGTGTTGTCATAACGACTGTTGGTACACTCAGTATCATACATCGCGATGTGTGTCAGTGTTGTCATCACGACTGTTGGTACACTCAGTATCATACATCGCGATGTGTGTCAGTGTTGTCATAACGACTGTTGGTACACTCAGTATCATACATCGATAAGTGTCAGTGTTGTCATAACGACTGTTGGTGCACTCAGTATCATACATCGATGTGTGTCCGAGTTGTCATAACGACTGTTGGTACACTCAGTATCATACATCGATGTGTGTCAGTGTTGTCATAACGACTGTTGGTACACTCAGTATCATACATCGATGTGGGTCAGTGTTGTCATAACGACTGTTGGTACACTCAGTATCATACATCGATGTGTGTCAGTGTTGTCATAACGACTGTTGGTACACTCAGTATCATACATCGCGATGTGTGTCAGTGTTGTCATAACGACTGTTGGTACACTCAGTATCATACATCGATAAGTGTCAGTGTTGTCATAACGACTGTTGGTGCACTCAGTATCATACATCGATGTGTGTCAGTGTTGTCATAACGACTGTTGGTGCACTCAGTATCATACATCGCGATGTGTGTCAGTGTTGTCATAACGACTGTTGGTACACTCAGTATCATACATCGATGTGCGTCAGTGTTGTCATAACGACTGTTGGTACACTCAGTATCATACATCGTGATGTGTGTCAGTGTTGTCATAACGACTGTTGGTACACTCAGTATCATACATCGATAAGTGTCAGTGTTGTCATAACGACTGTTGGTGCACTCAGTATCATACATCGATGTGTCAGTGTTGTCATAACGACTGTTGGTACACTCAGTATCATACATCGCGATGTGTGTCAGTGTTGTCATAACGACTGTTGGTACACTCAGTATCATACATCGATAAGTGTCAGTGTTGTCATAACGACTGTTGGTGCACTCAGTATCATACATCGATGTGTGTCAGTGTTGTCATAACGACCGACTGTTGGTGCAATCAGTATCATACATCGATGTGTGTCAGTGTTGTCATAACGACTGTTGGTACACTCAGTATCATACATCGCGATGTGTGTCAGTGTTGTCATAACGACTGTTGGTGCACTCAGTATCATACATCGCGATGTGTGTCAGTGTTGTCATAACGACTGTTGGTACACTCAGTATCATACATCGATGTGCGTCAGTGTTGTCATAACGACTGTTGGTACACTCAGTATCATACATCGTGATGTGTGTCAGTGTTGTCATAACGACTGTTGGTACACTCAGTATCATACATCGATAAGTGTCAGTGTTGTCATAACGACTGTTGGTGCACTCAGTATCACACATCGATGTGTGCCAGTGTTGTCATAACGACTGTTGGTACACTCAGTATCATACATCGATGTGTGTCAGTGTTGTCATAACGACTGTTGGTGCACTCAGTATCATACATCGAGGTGTGTCAGTGTTGTCATAACGACTGTTGGTATACTCAGTGTGTCAGTGTTGTCATAACGACTGTTGGTACACTCAGTATCATACATCGATGTGCGTCAGTGTTGTCATAACGACTGTTGGTACACTCAGTATCATACATCGATGTGTGTCAGTGTTGTCATAACGACTGTTGGTACACTCAGTATCATACATCGTGATGTGTGTCAGTGTTGTCATAACGACTGTTGGTACACTCAGTATCATACATCGATGTGTGTCAGTGTTGTCATAACGACTGTTGGTGCACTCAGTATCATACATCGATGTGTGTCAGTGTTGTCATAACGACTGTTGGTACACTCAGTATCATACATCGCGATGTGTGTCAGTGTTGTCATAACGACTGTTGGTACACTCAGTATCATACATCGATAAGTGTCAGTGTTGTCATAACGACTGTTGGTGCACTCAGTATCATACATCGATGTGTGTCAGTGTTGTCATAACGACCGACTGTTGGTGCAATCAGTATCATACATCGATGTGTGTCAGTGTTGTCATAACGACTGTTGGTACACTCAGTATCATACATCGCGATGTGTGTCAGTGTTGTCATAACGACTGTTGGTGCACTCAGTATCATACATCGCGATGTGTGTCAGTGTTGTCATAACGACTGTTGGTACACTCAGTATCATACATCGATGTGCGTCAGTGTTGTCATAACGACTGTTGGTACACTCAGTATCATACATCGTGATGTGTGTCAGTGTTGTCATAACGACTGTTGGTACACTCAGTATCATACATCGATAAGTGTCAGTGTTGTCATAACGACTGTTGGTGCACTCAGTATCACACATCGATGTGTGCCAGTGTTGTCATAACGACTGTTGGTACACTCAGTATCATACATCGATGTGTGTCAGTGTTGTCATAACGACTGTTGGTGCACTCAGTATCATACATCGAGGTGTGTCAGTGTTGTCATAACGACTGTTGGTATACTCAGTATCATACATCGATAAGTGTCAGTGTTGTCATAACGACTGTTGGTGCACTCAGTATCATACATCGATGTGTTTCAGTGTCGTCATAACGACTGTTGGTGCACTCAGTATCATACATCGCGATGTGTGTCAGTGTTTTCATAACGACTGTTGGTGCACTCAGTATCATACATCGATGTATGTCAGTGTTGTCATAACGACTCTTGGTGCACTCAGTATCATACATCGCGATGTGTGTCAGTGTTGTCATAACGACTGTTGGTGCACTCAGTATCATACATCGCGATGTGTGTCAGTGTTGTCATAACGACTGTTTTACTAAATGCTACGAATTGAAGCAGGACCGCCGCCAGAAAAAAAAAAATATTCGACTCCTCTGGCAGGCCACTAACATATTATTAGCGAATTATGGAAAGTAATGGGGTTTCAAAAAGGCAAAGGGTCTTTGTCCATTGTTCCTGTTACCCCCCCCCCCCCCAATCGATGCATACAATAGTGGTGTTTTTTGTACACTCATTTTCAATACGTTATTCTTAATAACCAATTTGTTTCAATCATAAAATGTAGTTCACGAAACGTTATTTGATGGTTGTCATTACACAATGTTGTGTGTCTTCCTTATGCACCAGTTTTCCAGCACCCTTAACACGGTGGTGGTCTGTAGGGGGATAGGGGTGGGGGGTAGAGGCTATGTCAGCTGGGCCATGTTGCCCTCCAGAAGTGGAGTGTGAAAGGAGGTTGCTTTGTCACCTAACTGTAACAAAACTAAACAATTGATCAAGGTCGAAGTTGGTGGGGCCCCGCATATGTCACGCGCCATAGACCCCCCCCATCCCCCGTACTGCTAATGCTACCTATGCGCCATCATCACGTGTCTGCTCACTGATTTGATAATTTAAACTAGACAGTGTTTCTCAAGTTGATTTGCAAAGATCGAGAATGAAAGCTAACCGTTTAACGGTTTCATTCGGCTTGATCGTCACTCTTGCTGTTCTTAAACATTACAATCTCCAGGAAGACGACTAAATTTGTCTCTCCACATGGATCTTAGTAAACCACGCGATAGGCCTTTTGATTAGCTGTAAATCTATGTTTAAGTAATCGCATTATGTGGACATGATCATTAGCCCTGATACATAGGTGAATTTAAGGGTGGGTGCGCCTAGGGGTCCTACCTGTGAGGGGGGGGCAGAAAGCTAAAATCTATACGGAAAGTATAATCTTTTTTTATATGAGTCTTACTTTAGGGGCCCAATACTCTCTCTCTCTCCTGCGCCCAAAGCCTCCGCCGACCATCAACCGCCCCATCCCTGATATTCTCCCCAGGTTGGCACCTTGTGTTGGCCGGGAACAACAAGAAACATGCGACCTACATAAGTACACAGTTTCTAAGAAAGATATATTCAGTTAACCTGCTGCTCATCCTGGCTGTGTGAGACAATACACCGGGGACAACAAGAAACATGCGACCTACATAACTACACAGTTTCTAAGAAAGATATATTCAGTTAACCTGCTGCTCATCCTGGCTGTGTGAGACAATACACCGGGGACAACAAGAAACATGCGACCTACATAAGTACACAGTTTCTAAGTAAGATATATTCAGTTAACCTGCTGCTCATCCTGGCTGTGTGAGACAATACACCGGGGACAACAAGAAACATGCGACCTACATAAGTACACAGTTTCTAAGAAAGATATATTCAGTTAACCTGCTGCTCATCCTGGCTGTGTGAGACAATACACCGGGGACACTATTGTTTGCTTAAAATAGAAAGAATAGATAGCAGCCCCTGTTTATGGGATGATCCCTTCTGGGGCCGGCATAGCAATCTTCCTGAATAACTAGTGGTGGTGGGGGTGGGCGTGGTACACATATTGTTGACACTTTCTTCTTGCAACAAACTAGCGAATGTGCATTAGACACAGTTTGGTGGAGAAATCTTTGGATTAGTCATCTTAATGGTCTTGGATAAAAAAAAATATATTTTCTGGTTGAAACAGTGTTTTACAAAATTATTTTTCGTGATTTAACTAAGGAATTGAAATAAAATGAAACCATTATCACTCAGTTATGCTTCATTTTATGAAAACTAGTTATATATATAAACAACCAAGTTGGTGGTGACTGTCAAGGACACCAATTCTCTGACTGTAAACCCAACTTCTGTGTCATCTTATCGACTGTTCCATTAAAATAAAAACCAAACAAAACAACTAAATTACAAAAACAACTAAATTACAAAAAACAACTAAATTACAAAAACAACTAAATTACAAAAAACAACTAAATTACAAAAACAACTAAACTACAAAAACAACTAAATTACAAAAATAACTAAATTACAAAAACAACTAAATTACAAAAATAACTAAATTACAAAAACAGCTAACTTACAAAAACAACTAAATTACAAAAACAACTAAACTACAAAAACAACTAAATTACAAAAATAACTAAATTACAAAAACAACTAAACTACAAAAACAACTAAATTACAAAAACAACTAAATTACAAAAATAACTAAATTACAAAAACAACTAAACTACAAAAACAACTAAATTACAAAAACAACTAAATTACAAAAACAACTAAACTACAAAAACAACTAAATTACAAAAACAACTAAATTACAAAAACAACTAAATTACAAAAACAACTAAATTACGAAAACAACTAAATTACAAAAACACAACAACCCAAAAAAACAACAATCCCCTGACAAAAAGAATGAATTATTTAAAACAACGACAACATTATTTGACATTCGTTTGTTCGTCTAACGTTTCAGTCTCGTTGATTTCCTTAAGAAGTTTTTTTTTTGTATTCTCACCTCTTGCTACTCCCGTCAGCCCCTCCCCTCTCTCCCCCCACTGCTGAGTGCTGGTTGTGTCGTTCACCTGAATCCATTCATTGTTGGGACTCTGTTGCTTCAAGTCCACGCACTGTAGTAAGAAGTGTAGTGTACGTGTGTGTGTGTGTGTGTCATCGACTGGTGTGCAACGTTTTCTCTGACCACCCCGCGCGACGTCTTTGTTTTATGTTGGATTGGTTTTTATTTTGTTCTAACATTATTTGTGCTATTTCTTTCACGGAGCAGTGCTTTTATGTTTTCATCTCTTGGAGTCAATATTACAGTACCGTGTGTTGTATTTGTCATCCTGTACATCCGAAAAATCAACACAGCTAACCGTGGTTATACTTGCGAGAATATATAATGATGGTTTGTCGTAAACAATTACCTCATTTTTTTCATCATGAAGTAAAGTAGATATTCCTTGAATGAATGTAGGCCTATTTGTGCATTGTTTGCTAAACATTCTGGTATTTCCCCCAGGGGCTAACAGTGTTTACATTTATTTACCTGTTATTTAGTATTTTATACTATGAACTTAATTCTCATTTTTATTTACCCCCTTTAATAGCCTGATATTTTTCGTTTAACATTGACCTACTCGGAATGTTTGTTTTTGTCGGCCTCCATATTATCTAACCAATGTAGTTCTGAACATTTTTTTTTTGGCGGCCCTGGACAGAAGTGTCTGTCCACGCCCCTTAAAAGTTTCAGATTCAATAATTATTCGTACTGGAATATGTCTTTTGCCGTGGATGACACGGCAGTAGTTATCTAGTGGCCCATCCATATGAACGGCCCTGAAGCCAGGTAATCTGTTTAAGATTATGGAGTATGGAAACAGTTTTCGAAACATTTCAAAAGTCAGTCGTTCGCTCTACTATACGGCTAACAATGTTTGTGATCTTCTTCTGGCTATAATAATAGTTCATCGTGCGTATCGATATATTTCTTACTTATTCTGGCTACTTCTTGTTGGTGACACTTTGTATCCTAGGCTTTTCCTTCATTTTCTGTTTGAATAAATACATTCACCTCCGGACATTTTATTATATAATTAAAACAACATCAGTACCAATACAATATTCACCTGATCCTCCACAGCCTTCTTCTATAGTCACTGTTATCAATCGTTCTTTTTATCGATTTAACGAATTACCATACAAAAAACCCATTAAGATTATTAATAGTTTGTGCTAGTTTGAAAAAAAGGAAAATGTATACACATGAGCCATGGAGCTGATCTCCAACGTACACAGTCCACATGTCAAACTGTCATATCATATTGATCATGTCGGTACACCCAGGTAGGTAATAACACTGCTAATGGATCATCCCAGCGTCAACACGGCCCTCATTGTCTGTGTATAGTAGAACCGTGCTCTAAGGTGTTTGGGGGAATCTAGGCACTGGGCAGAGATGTATGATGAGACATATAGGGACATTCTTAGCATGAGATTTAAATAATACTTGAATGAGTCCCTTTTACAGTGTGTTACTGAGAATATGAGTCGGATCATGAATTGTTGAATTAGGTAAATAGAGGAGTTGACAGTGTATTACTTGTATATATGAGTCGGATCATGAACTGTTGAAATAGGTAAATAGAGGAGTTGACAGTGTATTACTGTATATATGAGTCGGATCATGAACTGTTGAATTAGGTAAATAGAGGAGTTGACGGTGTATTACTTGTATATATGAGTCGGATCATGAATTGTTGAATTAGGTAAATAGAGGAGTTGACGTATGTTTTGTTTTATAAATGTGGGAGTTTCCGTCGTCTCAATACAATTATATTTCGTTACACCGTAGGTCCCCTAGCTAGGTATACATATCTAAAAATAGGAACAGTTCTACTGGTATGAGAATTATGTGTTTTGTATGAAGGGATGTTACACTATGACGCATGCGGATGTACATGTTTCGATAACACACTATTATTTTTTTTTTTGAAACTGGCGTAACTGGATATGCTTGAAATGGGCGTACTATTACAGACACGTCGACCCAGTTATGGTTGGTTGAACTTATTGAATTTAGTGAATAGTCCCTATAGTTTATTATTTGTAATATAATAGTTGGAAAAAAATACATTCCGAAGTTTCACTGATCAATGACTTATTGTTCGAAAGACCATTAGAGATGGATGATTCTAAGAGGTCACATATATTTAGACTAACTCAGGGGTGGGCAAAATACGGCCCGCGGGCCGCATGTGGCCCTTCAGAGTATATTATGCGGCCCGTATGCATGCACATATCGCAATCCTATATCGATGTTAATTTTCTTTGTTTAAGAGTTTGAATGTGAAATATATGACCAATAATTGGTTATTATTTTCAATTCATACTTTCATACCTTGTACATTTTAATTGAAGTAGACAAAATATTTGCGGCCCGCCGATAACAATCAAGTATTCAATGTGGCCCTCCGTAGAAAAAGTTGCCCGCCCCTGGTCTAACACATACTTGCACATTAAACGGTAAAACAAAGTAGTAGTATAGGGTTAACTTTGTTTCAAATCAATTCAATTTTGTGATTTTTTTTTTTAGAGCGATAAAAATGAAACTCGTGTATTTATTAACGACTGTATTTGTCATGTTGAGTTTGTCAATTTTTACATAGAAACTAGCAGTGTACCGGGTGTTGCCCAAAATCGGGAGTAGTGTTGTTTTAGTCCCAGGTCATATTTTAGTTTCAGTTTTTATTTCGTTTGTTCTGTAATAATTTTAGTTTTCGTCTAGTTTTAGTCTTGCTTCTAATTTTAGTTTTAGTTCTCGTTGACGAAAAGTCAACATTTTCGTTAACGAAGGTTTTAGTTTTAGTTTTCGCGAACGAAAGCAACACTATATTTTAGTTTCAGTTTTTATTTCGTTTTTTCTGTAATAATTTCAGTTTTCGTCTAGTTTTAGTCTTGCTGCTAATTTTAGTTTTAGTTTTAGTTCTCGTTGACGAAAAGTCAACTTTTTCGTCAACGAAGTTTTTAGTTTTAGTTTTTGTGAACGAAAACAACACTGATCGGGAGTTCAAACGTGGCACTTGAAACATTTCTAACACACCATTAGGTAAAGATATGGGTGCTAATTTATGCCACCTACCTAATGTGCAGAAATGAACTACATCACAAATTACATTTTACCCTTTAACGCTAACCAAACCACACCAAACAACCAAACCAGCTAACCAAACAAACCAAACGAATCAACCAATCAAACCAACCAACCAAAACCAAACCATACACCATTAGGTAAATATATAGGTGCTAATATATTCCATTTACCTAATATGCCACCTACCTAATGTGTGGAAATGTACTACATTTCATACGTCACAAATTACGTTTTATCCGTCAACGCTAATAACTTAGGATTATTTGTTTAAACAGTAATTAATGATCTCAATGTTTAAATAAAAAAAAGCTTTTATAAAAATGAACTGAAAAGTAAAAAATAAATAACTACTTCATTATGCCATTTTGGAGCACAGAGGCAAGTTTGTGTGGCACGTTTCAGCACCCTCGCGCAAGTTCAATTCGGCTTCTTAATTTCTTACTTACTTGCTCGCACGCTGTCCTTATATTTATATATATGGATTGTTTAATTGTGTTGTATGATGCGATTGTATTATCCTACCGAAATATTTCAAAATCTTACATCAATGGAGTAAAGTTGAGGGTATAAGTGTTTTATTTGGTCCCTAAATATTTATTGTCCTTGTATAACATACGGTAAAATGTACAGGTCGTTATTGGAGTCAAGGCCGTACCCAGGATTTTGTTTGGGGGGGGGGGTCTGTGCGGCTTGGGTTGGGGGGGGGTCTGTGCGGCTTGGGTTGGGGGGGGACTGTGCGGAGAGTTTTATATAAGAAAAAATTGGAACACAACGATAAAGAAGTATGTTTATAATAGAATTTGATTTTTAGAATTAATTGGGGGGGGGGCTGCAGCCTCCCCTAGCCCCCCCCCCGGGTACGGCCTTGATTGGAGTGTTGTATCTATCTATCTGTTATCTGTCTGTCTTTCTTTCTTTCTGTCCTGTCTGTCTGTCCTGAGTTTGTCTATCTATCTAAAACAGTGGAAAAAAAAATAAATGAACTAACACGAATTTAAATAAAATCTGTTTTCATATTTTCCCTAATAGCTAACAATCAGTTCTAGTTCAATCTATTTTACTCAAGTGTCTTTTGTTTTGTAAGATTGCATCATTCATTTGAACATGGAATTATTCTCTCCGCCTTTTAGACTTGATAAGAAATAGTAGAGAAACAACAGCATTGGACCTTATGATGAAGTATAAAACATGGAACAAGAATTTAGCCTCCCATCCCCACTAATAACAATGTATAGTGTAAACAATTGACGGGATATCTTATGGTTTGAATTACAGCAGCTTAACTAGTGAAATACATTTTTTTTGCGTTGTATTCATATGAAGGTGAAAATGTAAAAAAAAAAAATATAATATATTGTCTGCTATTCTTATAGGTGTGGCCGATTAAGTTTTCTGTCTTGACAAAATCAATTAATTGCAAACGTGTGTAATTATGTTTGTCCTTGATGTTGTCACCCCCCTCCATCTTCCACCCCCTTACTGCCCACGGACGTGACGGATTACCTTTAACGAACAATGGATAGCCGGATGTATACATTGTCTCAGATACCGTTCAGTTTTATGTGGTGTACACCCAGTGGTGTTCAAACTGCTGGACGGAAACTGTTTTGGTATTCGCGAGCCACCTCAAAACTTTCGTAGCCACGGCCCGAACCTTAGAGAAATAAAAACAGAGTTTTTAAATATATGTATAAATATAGTGGTCTCTCGATCCACTGATTATCCAGTCAAACTTCGGTTTACGAACATATTTCGCTCCAGAGAGATGCTCGTAATTCAAAACTTTCGTATTTCAAAGCAGATTCACCCATAAGAGATAATGGAATCTCGGATGATTGGTTCCAGGAAAAACTCTTTTTTAAATTATGTCCAGTGATTAACTGGAACTATTGTGCTGGACGTATTTCACCGTGACTAGCAAAATTGAGGGCATATGTCTGATAATCGTAAACATGACCAGCAGTTGTAATTTTACGTGTACTGCAAGACCTCACTCGTGTACCCATTCAGAAGTTTCTGTGTGTTAAATATGCACGTCTTTGCAAGGCGTAGCTCGTATGTTAGACCAATTTTGTTCGAAAAATTGTGCCCCTCTTCTAGCCAAACGTTCGTAAACCAAAATGACCAGTGCAAGAAGATTAGACTGTAATTTGAATGTCATCGTGACCCGCCCCTTCACAGACTTTGAGAATCACTGGTGTACAACAACCTAACAACCAACGGGATAGTATTGTTAGGTCGTTACGGGCGTGTACAGAGTGACATCAGTTGGTCAAACAGATCGATTGCCATTATTAACGTGACTTGTACTCAACTTTTCACCGGGGACATCAAGGCAGAGTAAACAGTCTCGGGAGTCAGCCGAAGGGAAAAAATCTATCGCCGCGTTTTGTGTTTCGTCACAGTGTAAAAAGGGTAGTCGCCCATCAAGCCTCTTATTTCCGGGGGAGAGGGGTGGAGGGGGTGGATACAAGGAGCATCCTCCCCGTCCCCAGTACATCCTGTTTCAGTTGTCATTTGTAATTGTGAAGTTCTTATTCTGGAATTTAGTGGTAACATTTCTTTTTCCAAGCTGTGTAATTTATAGGTCGCTTCTGATTGTTGTTAAGATGTTATGTAATTAAGTGTGGCATTATATCCGATTCAATTATGTTAAGGTCAGTTTTTTTTCAATAGATGGAAATTAACTGGTTTGATTTACACATTTGTAAGAGTTATGGAGTAAATTGGAAGAGACAAACACTGTTTATCTCTAAATGCAGATTTAGGGCACATAATAGAATGCCATGTCCCCAGTAAAAGTATAAAAAGTATAACAGGCTTTAGCGGGGCTCTTCTGAGGTTGGGGCCCCCATGGTACACGCCCGGTTCGTCCGCCTTTATGTACGCCCCTGTTCACTGTGTGCCTCTTGTTAAATGTTTTTTTTTAAGATAGAACTTGTACAAAAATAAGGCCGTTTGCTATAATTAGTCGGATCAGATTAAGAATGATTTCTCAACATTATAATATGTATAACATTATAATATGTACAAAATTATAATATAAACATTACAATATGTACAACATTATAATATTCACAACATTATAATATGTACAAAATTATAATATAAACATTACAATATGTACAACATTATAATATTCACAACATTATAATATGTACAAAATTATAATATAAACATTACAATATGTACAACATTATAATATTCACAACATTATAATATGTACGAAATTATAATATAAACATTACAATATGTACACCATTATAATATGTACATCACATTGGTGTGCTGTTTATAGTAATAGACAATAGGTCACGTTGATGTTACTTGAGTGCCATGTTCTAATGATTCCGTATCAGGCTACTCATGTTCATATTGACCCCACCTGTGAATGTGGCTTTTGTTTCACAGTGTCACACATTTTTCATTCAGCCATTGTGATCATTTTATATTGAGCTGACTTCTTCACAATAATCATTGCTCCCATTTTTTAATGTTTGTTTTCAGCTTCAGAGTTTATTGTTAAGTGATCAAATGAAAATTTCATAGGGCAGCCTCTTGTATGAGACCCAAAGAATGTATCCTCTTTGAAATACTGGTGATTTCATTTGAAAATAAACAAAAGAATCTTCTTCTGTTTACGTTTGTTCTCACCATATTTGATTCGTTAAAATATTGAGCAACTGGCTGAGCTAAGGGCCACTTCTCACTTTTTTAAATCATAATTTAATTTACTCTTTCCTTTAGTTACATTATTTCACCCCCCTCCCATCCTTAGTTCAAACACTTGTCTCGTTGCGGTGAATCAAAAGTGTAAACATTGACCAGTTATGTCCCTTCACTAACGTCTGAAAAGGTCAAGTTTGATTACTGGAGGTAAGAGTCAATAGGTCACAGCGCCGACCGGGCACGTCCGTTCCGAAGTCCAGAAAATTACGTGGTCGGCCCCTGATTTTTGTGCTTCAGTCCCCTCCCCCCCCTCTCTCTTTCTCCTCCCTTGCCGGACCGGTCAGTGTTAAGGACAAACATGAGTTGAAGTTGAGGTTAATTTGTTGGGCCGGGCCGCTCTGTTAGGCCCACCCTGAGCTTAACGTTTAATGCCACGGCAAACAGAGCCAAACGTCGTGTGTCTGGACATTGTCACACACACATACCATTTTGCTGACCGTTGGCCGACAGAGGGCACTCACACGTTGATCTTTGATGATAGTTTGTTGAGGTGGGGGGGGGAGGGGGAAAGCTACCAAGCGTTGGGGGGGGGGAGGAAATATGTTTTGCCCGTTAATCTCAAAGTTATTTTCAATCAAATACGTCCTGCAGAGTAGTGGTTTATTAGTCTATTTCTATATTGCGATGAAATCTAGACAGCCTGTGACGAACTCATGGCGATCTTGAAGCGGTTTTTGTTTAGTAATGAAATTTGTCAATTACTGTTTCTAAACATATCCTTCGTCAGGCGTTTTTCTGTTTTGTGATTATGTTTGGATCTATTTTGATACATTTAAGGATTGCCGCACTGAGATTTAACAGGGCTGTAAGAACAGTCCTTGATCTTTTGTTTTGTTTTCCACTCGATCAATTATCTTTGCGGTATTTGCTAAAGCAATGTTATGAATTTTACTTTCTCTTCTTTTTGACCACATTGAATGTCTCGTAACTCTGATCAGGGTCACTGCACAGTAAATGTATATGTGTGAAATTGACTGGAAAACAAACATGTCTGTCAGTGACATAGAGTCTGGCGTGAATCATTCTGAAACCTTTAGAGTCTGGCGTGAATCATTCTGAAACCTTGAGTTAATGCACGAATCAATCATTGCTGTGATTCATTACGGTGATTATGGTGATCTGCCGGGAAAGTCATGAATTATCAGACACTGCATCCTTCAGGCACTAGTTATGGTCAATGTATTGGCGCCGTAATCTTGTAATCGTCTACTTAGTTCAGTACATCTGTATTTAACAAAACACCCCCATCGCTGAAATCTGAAACTCGTTGATTTATTTTTTGTTCATCCGTAACTAACACCTCACCCCTTTATATTTCAACGCACACACACATGTGTGCCTTCCACACCTGCTTGTACATGGGCCTATCATTGTTTAAATTCACATGGCGCACAGGTCAAGTTATTCTATGCGCTCATGTTGTTTATTCTCAATCAACATTCCTTTTGAAACCACTCAAGTGTTAACACTGCGAAGACTGCTGTTGAATGTGTCGGAATGTTACATATTTGACTGCCTACTATTGTAAATCTCTATTCGTCAGAATGAGGTCATAGGTCAGATCACTACACTTTTATTTCGACGTTTTATTACTTCCGTATTTACCCTTCATCTGTTCGCATTGAATCTTCCAGCTATGTTATCACTCAAGATAAAAATTGGTCTTATAAATCCGTAGATTTATTACTATAAACATGAATTTGTGCATCCGAGGTCGTAATTACACTGCGTTGAATGTCATACTGGACTCGCTACGTCAAGGCCTGTCTTTAATAATTAGTTGTTATTAAAAATTACATTCATTCACATTGTAGCACATCAACATTTAGAACAATTACTTACTGCTCTTTCTGGACTTCAAACACTGAGTGGCTGAAAGTTGAATATTCTAAGAAACTAGCTGTACCCTGCAAAACATTTGCATAGAGTTATATCCCCTTAGGCTTAATCGGCAGGCGAGGTTATTTTTTGGTTTTTTTTTTCATGATTGTATTTTAAACTGGAATACTGTTGTATTAATTCTTTACTTTCGATTTAACGCAGCGCCCAAATTGCTATTATTATATTATATAATTATACGTTTTTTTTCGATGAAGTTTATTATTTAAACTGTACATACAAACAGGGCCGTTGTTATGAATAGAACTAGCCCCCCCCCCCAACTTCCAAATGTACCCTTATCTGTACTAATTTTTATCAAATCTGAAACTATCAGGGCCGCGACAGGTACTTTTATCTCTGAAAGTCTCTGTCTAGGGCTCTGTAGGTTCTAAGAACGGCTCTGTCTGCAATGGTGTGTATGCATAGTTTGTTTGGATAAGCTTTGCCATTTGACTTTGTTCAAGGAGCAGTTCTCTATTTAGTGTGTATGATTACACTTTTGACATGCCCGCTTGACATGATTAGATATCGGTGACGATTGATTCATACCGTTGAATGAGTCGACTATAAGCACTGCCCATGTTTAGTTGAAAGAGTTAATTCTCATTGAAATATTGGAGCTTTTGATTCACTCATTCTTTATTTACAATAGTTATCGAATTGTGAGTCACTTGAAGTAATAGTTTTATCTAAAACATTTTTTGTCTGTCTGTCTGTCTGTCTGTCATCACCCTAGATCTCAACAACCATAAGTCCTAGACCCATGATCTATATATGATTTTGTAGGTCTTGGCCTGCCAAGAAATGACTTTTTTCCATTTCGCGATCTGACCTCTCAGGGCCGTAAAAGGGGCCTTATAAAGTACCGTTTTTTACTATATAAGCTATATTAATAATGGACCGCCCTATATCTCAGCAACCATAAGTCCTAGACCCATGATGTATATATCATTTTGTAGGTCTTGGCCTTCCAAGAAATGCCTTTTTTCCATTTCGCGATCTGACCTCTCAGGGCCGTAAAAGGGGCCTTATAAAGTACCATTTTTTACTATATAAGCTATATTAATAATGGACCGCCCTATATCTCAGCAACCATAAGTCCTAGACCCATGATGTATATATCATTGTGTAGGTCTTGGCCTGCCAAGTGTACATCAAAAGTCCATTTCGCGATTGACCTCTCAGGGCCAAAATATAAGAATTTGTTATGTACCGTTTTGCTTATATTTTAAATATAAATAATAAAAGCTAATCAAAGGGGCGTAATCATTATTTATTTTTGTAACAGTTATTCAACATGACTTACTTGTCCTTTTAATATCTTTTTTTCAGATATATGCATTACACAATTGAATTTATAAACATTTCCAAAATTTACAAATATTTACTGAAAGATAACATGAAAATGCGCTAACACGTCCTGTGTCCAGAATGCTTGTTTTTGTTAAATACGGTAGATCAGCGGGTCTCAAACTTCGGGTGATTCGTGACTCGTAAGAAACATTTTGGCGACCCACTACTTTTGTTTTCTCGACACATAGATAAAACAAAGTCTAAAATGAATCAGATGTATTCTGGATTTTTTTAGTAATTATTAAAACATTTTGTGTTGATTACCCGCTTCAAATCAGCTGCGTGTGTCAGGACCAACACCTTGAGAACTGCAGAAGTTTATCAGTAGTCCTTCTCGCGAGTTCTCGCGACTATTAGCGCTTTTCCAACCTCCGAAGTATCCGTTCAAATAAAAAAGTCGAAAAAAAAAAATGTCAAGTCAAGAGACCACTGTGTATGTATTGTCCTCCGACCATTAAATAGTGATGCTGTATTCAAAGAATATTTATAGACAACAATAAGTTCAGGGAGTTACATTCATTATATCTTTCACACAATCAGCTTATCAGCTTATGTAATGTACATTGAGTAGATCTATTCAATGATGTGTACTCAGTTTGGCCGTAATGTACATTGAAGAGATCTTCTTCTATTCAGTGATGTGTACTCAGTTTGGCCGTAATGTACATTGAATAGATCTTCTTCTGTTCAATGATGTATATTCAATTTGGCCGTAATGTACATTGAATAGATCTTCTTCTATTCAATGAAGTGTACTCAGTTTGGCCGTAACGTACATTGAATAGATCTTCTTCTATTCAGTGATGTGTACTCAGTTTGGCCACATGCATACATTCGTACATTTGCATCAGACAGACACATTCTACACCGGTGGTGTGCAAACTTTCTGAGTCGTCGCGGGCCATATTTGGTTCGTGAATTTGATGGGCAGGCCCGACCTTAAAAACACAGCGATACACACGTACTTTAGTGGCCCTCGAGAAAAAAAAACTTGTACGCTTAGTGGTCCGTGATGTTCAAAACGTTGCCGACCGTTGCCCTAAAATGCACGTGTAGTTTTTTTTAAACGATACGTCAAGACACATTGTGTGTTTCACTTCCACTACACATGCAGGTAATGTGATTTCATTTTATCAATTAATTGTATCAATTCTCTCCAATCGCTCTCACTCTCTCTCTTCCCCCACCCCCCTCTCTGCACTAAATGCATTTATCATGTGACATATTATTGACCGCTGGTTTGTTCAACGTGCTGCCTCGGTTCCTATCTGTTTGCGTTAATTCTATGCCCGGCACCTGCTTCCTATTCACTACACCAGTCCAGCTAAAGACACCATGACACAACCCTGGTCATGAGTAACACACACACACATACACATATTTGAAGTCATGCTGTTGTACTCACACGCACACACACACACACACACATAACTGTAGAGCCTTGTTATCATGTCTACCAGACCAGAGCCCGACCCTTGACGGCGGATTCCTCAAATTAATGCGTGATTAGATATCTTATTGTTATTCCGCGACCCGTTTATCTGGCTTACTTCCCCTGCCTATTGTTACAGTGGAAGTCCCGGGTGAGTGGCGAGACAAAACCTTCTCGCCGTGCTGTGTACTCTTGGAGTACAAGAGGGTTTCTAATGTCAATACTGAGAATTACCGTGTTGTTATTGTTATAAATTACAACTGACACACTTTGTTTATTTCCTGTCACAATCAAAGTGTTGGGCTATAGATATACATATTCGCATGCGTATGTTTGTTTGATACTTTGATGTAACATTTTGATAGCATTCAATATTCTGGACCCGAATTGTTGTTTTCTATTTATCCTATGTGTGTGTGTGTGTGTGTGTTTTACTGAATTTATGTGTGAATTGTGGGTAATAAAACGAGTTATACTAGATAATGTATACAACGATTCCTTCTTAGTGTGACTTATTTAAAAAAATGGGAATCTATCATAACAGCTTTGAAGCAACTCTTTCATTTATTTAGTGAAACATGTTAACATAATTTAATTTTTGTGTAATCTTTCTTCATCTTATGTTGCGCGCATGTGTATATCTATCTATATATATATATATATATATATATATATATATATATATATATATGTATATATGTATGTAGGTATACATCTGTATCAAGTGGCCTTATATGGCTTCCAGTTTTCTTGTATTTAATTACGTTTGTTCGCTAACCGTTGATAAATATACTACTATAGAGCGGCTCTTGAAATTATATTTTACTTCTCAGCGACGTAATGATTGACTGTTAGATATGTTTACATTACTACTTCAATACTGACAGTTACGAAAGATTAAATAAAAAAAATATTTTACTGGGGGAAAAAAATGCCATTTTCACAGATTCTTAATCCTCGATATGTAAACGAAATAAACAAATTATCATAACATTCTTCTGGCTTTATGTAATTGAGAGTTTTGAATCGTCTGATACATGTGACCCCAATCATTTATCACTAGCATGGTCAGCTTTCTGTACAAAAAATAAACAATGATAAAAGAAAGATGTTAGGTGTAAATACACATATGTTGCAAGGTCCACTTGCAGTGCAGGTTGTTTTTGTAAGGATTTGAATTTCATTCTGTCGATCGACGGTTACGTTCCCATGTTCTACCGCAGGGGTCGCCAAACTTTGTCCTCTTCGGGCCGTATAACCGAAAGAAGGACGAGCGGCGGGCCGCATACTCTCTTACATTTCAATTGAATCAAACCGTCACTTGTCCAATACATTTGATAAAAAAAAAATAACGACCCTCGTGAGCCGTAGTTTTGATAACCCCCTGGTCTAACATCATGGTAAACCCCTGGTCTAACATCATGGTAAACCCCTGGTCTAACATCATGGTAAACCCCTGGTCTAACATCATGTTAAACCACTGGTCTAACATCATGGTAAACCCCTGGTCTAACATCATGATAAACCCCTGGTCTAACATCATGGTAACCCCCCTGGTCTAACATCATGGTAAACCCCTGGTCTAACATCATGGTAACCCCCCTGGTCTAACATCATGGTAAACCCCTGGTCTAACATCATGTTAAACCACTGGTCTAACATCATGGTAAAACCCCTGGTCTAACATCATGGTAAACCCCCTGGTCTAACATCATGGTAAACCCCCTGGTCTAACATCATGGTAAACCCCCTGGTCTAACATCATGGTAAACCCCCTGGTCTAACATCATTGTAAACCCCTGGTCTAACATCATTGTAAACCCTTGGTCTAACATCATGGTAAACCCCCTGGTCTAACATCATGGTAAACCCCTGGTCTAACATCATGGTAAACCCCATGTCGTCCATATAATGAACTGAGATTACTGTGGCGTGTTTGTCAATAAACTAATTGTGTATTGAAATAGATGAAGCAGCAGGATTGATTCAATAGCGTTCATTGCTCCAGTGTGTTGATTGTGTGTTGAAGAATCGATGCTTCTATCTACTGAAGACGTGCCAGGATTTAATTGACTTGATATCACAGTTCATCATCAAGTTGGGAATCGCTTGTCATATTGATTGCTCCCTGTTATGTCTACCCCTGTGTTGTATTTCTTACTAGCGGCGCTTTTTTTTTTCAGTTTGGTTCAGGTAATAGTGAAGGAGTGTCTTCTGTGATATGTTGTATTTCAAGTTGTTTAAAATGGTTATTTAACTATTGGTGGGGTGTGTTCAGTCTTTGTACATGGAGATTTTCTGCACATTGCTTTATGAGCTCTTAATTTGACCGTTATTGTTTTTTGTTTGATGTTATAAGAGGAGGAATACTGAAGTCCACTGTGAAAATTCTAATTGACGGACTCAAGCACGATTCATAACTTTTTAATTAAGAAAAAAATAACTAGACTTGGACAGGCTGGTTTGTTGTGTTGAAATAAAGATTGGTAACTGGCTTAAAGTGAAAGATATTCTGTAGACCGTGGATACACTGTAAACATTTCAACGGTGTTTGTATCAACAACACTGAAACCCTGGATGTCACCCAGCGATGTTGATAGGCTGGGCCCTGTTAGCGGTGCTCTTTATAGGGGCCACCACCCAGGCCCTGACTCGTGCATCAAATCTTACAGGTAGGGACATTAAAAAGTTGCCCACTTTTGACATCTTTGTTTTGAAATTGTATAGTTTCATGACCTGACTGGTAATTTATGGGCAACTTGCATGCAAACTGATTCAAAACTATATACACAGACAACTGTCGCCCTTGTAAAAACTCAGCAAAATTGTCGCCCTTGTTAAATATCATCTACCTCTTGCCCACTAAAAGTGAGTGCCTACTAAAAGTTAGCGAACTGATGCCAACTAAAAGCTCATAACTGTTTCCATTTAAAAATTCATAAATATTTCCCAACAAATGCTCTGCAAACTGTTGATCCCTGAAAGGTCATAACTGTTGCCAACTAAAAGCAAAATGAGGTCGTAAACCATATTGATACCTTTGATGTCCAACAGCTACGACATGACATCTATGTATGACACTGTTTTCATAACAACATAGTGTTTAATATTGATAACTTTGATGTCCAACAGCTACAACATGACTCTATGTATGACACTGTTTTCATAACAACATAGTGTTTAATCATATATCTATCAGCCCAATCATAAGAAAAAGTCATTTAGACTAATAATTGAAGATAGCTGTTTGAAGGGGAAAGTAATGAATTTGTTTAATTTAAAATTAGGAATAAAAATGTTTATTCTATTTGCAATCAACTCAATTCAAACAAAGGTCTCTACTTTTGATTTTCTGGTTTTTGACATCATTATTAAAGTTGTTTTAGATTCTTTTTCTATTGTTTTTCTCATGTGATACTTATTTCTGTTGTCATTCTATGAACTTGATGTATCTATTATTAATAAAATGGTTTATTTTCATCAGATCAGGACATAGATGATTGTTGGAGCAACCCTTGTCAGAATTCTGGAACCTGTAGAGACGGGTACAAAAACTATACCTGCCAATGTCCTGCAAACTATAATGGGAGCATGTGTGAGAATGATTTAGCCAGTGAGTTGAATCCAGTTTACTTCATATTTATTATAAACGTGTGCAAACAGATGTAATTTTACTTATCCAATTTTTGTTTTATCCACCTTATTATTTATATATAATTATCATGGTTTCTTTAGCATTTGGAGATTGAAAAAAGAAATACTAGTATTATTCTAATTTGAATCGTTTTAAGCCAGACTAGTCTACTTCTTGGGCTTGGCTACTATGGCACTTCATATAGTACATTAATTTTAATTCCCTTAACCCTTGAAGGCCATCGAGAAAGATGAAATATTTTTATAGCCACGATGGCTTAATAAGGGTTAGTATGTCTGGCACAAAGCCCAAATGCTTCATACATTTATACCTCACATAGAGCTGTATGCTTATCCACAGGAGCTGTTCTAAGGGTTTTTGAAGTAGAGTTTAGAGAAATATGGGGGCCTTTGGCAAATTAACTATAGATTTTATTGGAATTTGTTCTACAATGGGGGCCCTTAAGAACACATCAGCATAGCTAGAGTTTTGTTGGTACTTGTGAGGTCTTTGTCATGAACTTAAATCACAACCTCTATAATCTGTAGTGCCTTTTCTACATCCCTACCATAGCACGAGGCTGCTGTGACCTTAAAAAAAAGTATAATTCCCTTAAGCCCCAAAGGGCTCATCGGGGCAGATGAAGTGTAGAATTCATCTGTTTCAGTAACCTCGGCATATGAAGGGATTGTGTGGTTAGCACAACGCCCAGCCGCCTTTACTCCCCCAACTTAAAGTCAGGTACCCATTTAAAGCTGGGTGGGGACTATCACCAGGACCTGAAAAAGTTCCAAGGTTCTCACTGAGATTTGAACCTGGGACACTCCGGTCGACAGTCAAGTGCTCTACACCACTCGACCTTAGAGATCCATTAATTTCTCAATTAACTGATGCCTTTGAGATTTAGATCTGAAATGAACACTTACCTGATCAGGGGCACAACCTAATGACCAGTCACCCAGCCATGTTAAAAAAAATTGGTTGTACATGGATATCAGGATGATGTGTTGGAATTTTAATATCTTTGGATTATCATTTTTAATAAAATATTGAATCTGACCAACACGCAATAAACATTGGCGTCTAATGATCAAAGCTTAATTTGACTAGTTTTTTTCAGCAAAATTTTATGTAGAATATCAATGCACCTTCAGCATTGTGGAGTTTATATATATTTTTTTTATAAATCTCAAAGCATTCTGACCGTAATAAATTTATTACATCAACATGACTATAGCTTATAACTGTTCAGAAAAAGTATACCAGGGGTGGCCATGTGTCAGGGATGGCTCGATGGTGGTTTTATATTTTTTTATTCTATTACACACACAACTGATACAGGTTCACTGATTCGTCCAATAAAATATGAAAAAAAAGTCAATTTGATTTTAATATGAACATTCACATTTACATTACTCACTAAAAGCACTTAACAAAAGCCAAATCAATACTATAGTTTCACAATATCAATTCCTTGAAAATAACTACACACTTCTTACTAACTCCTTCGTATCTACATCTACATATCTACTTCCACTGTCCTGACACCATGCATGACATCTAAGAGAGCCTCATCATGATTGTTTTAAAATAGTAAAATATCCTTGAAAGAGCCTCACTATTGTCGACAAGATTCAGTGAGGAAATACAGAATGATTGTTTTAAAATAGTAAAATATCCTTGAAAGAGCCTCACTATAGTCGACAAGATTCAGTGAGGAAATATAGAAAAAAAAACCGGCTCTTTTGGAACCACACAAAAATAATAAAAGGCTACATTTGATGACCATTATAAATAATATACACTGAGAAATTGACTGAGTAAAGTTGATTGCTTATCAACTGAAATAACTTTTAATGATTGCTTTTGCAGGAATATATTGTTAACTCATGTTTCATTTCAGTTATAAAAGAACCAACTACTGTTTACTGGATTTTTTTTTCATACTTTCTCTAGAGCTGTATGGCTGTCAAGTTAGTCCTTGCCTAAATGGAGGTACCTGTCATACATTACAAAATCCTCCAGCGTTCAACTGTTCTTGCCTGCCAGGTATAGGTCCGAATTTTATTTAAAGTTGTTAACACAGTAGGCATGCTGGTTTAGTTTTCATGTGCTTGCATTCTCTCTTTCATTTTTGTCATATTTTTAATCAAAATTTATACATAACAGAAATTATTTGACTGATAAAATTATTTTATTGTTGTTTTTAAATTATTCTTATTTGTACTCAATTATGTTTGTTATTAAAAAGATTGCATTTTTTTTATTGGCTTTTTATAAAAATGATTTACTACATAGATTAATTTTGAATTAAATTATAAATACTTTGCATAAATTCATTACTTACTAATATAAAGAAAATTTTAAGGAATAAAATAAAAAAAATCAATTTACAACTTGTGCTAATTTTTCAAATTTAGATTTCAAATACGATTTTTATCATTTCATTTTAGGAAAGAAATTTTCCATTTGATTAGTTGAAGTTATTTATTTGTCCACCTTAGGTAATCACTATTATGACACATAACACTGTGAGTATGTATTTTGTGTGTGTATGTGTTGTTACCATACACTTTTTCAGGTTACAATGGTTTGACCTGTGAGAACAAAATTGACCTTTGTCGTTTGTCTCCGTGTGTCAATGGGGTGTGCACGAGTGGAATCAACAGTTACACATGTAACTGCTCACAGACAGGTAAACAGAAGGGAGAAATAAGAAATGTTTGTTGTGTCCTATAGCTGTTCTGCTAAATTAGATTGTAGCGGTTACAGATTTTTTTTTTTTCTCACTTAGTGCTATTTTGATTTCTGCATCATAAGCAAATAGTTTTCTCATACAGTTATACTCTTTTAGTTTGACAGTCTTGTTTTTGTAATATCAGATTGATGTTTGTTTTTCAGTAATGTATGCTGAAATGACATTTTGGCTAGAAAATGGAAACCTCAATCATATATATATATTTTTTTAACTATGATACTCACAAATCAAAAAAAGACTTTATTAAAAATCTTGCTGAAAAATACAAATGTCTATTGCAAAATTACTGAATATCACGAAGATAAAATAAACAATTTATAATCTATCTAAAACTTTCAAATGCAGATTATCTAAGTATTTTTATGATAAAAATTTTACTGTAATAATTCTTTTATGAATAAGAAAGAGGAAATGTTTTATTATTTCTTCCTTCCTGCCAAATGTATGTTTTAAGTTTATAACTATGTAAGATAGAATGCATATTTCCTTACTTCGTCAAACAGATAGCTGAACTATTTCAATGTGTTTATATTTATGTTTCAAATAAAGGGAGCATACCACTCATGTTTGAATAATATGCCTTGTAGGATTAAGTCTCTTTGATGCCGTAAGCACCAACTAAATCATGTGGCCCTTTAATGTTCCCTCCTCTAATTTTTCAAATACTTTGTATGGCAAAAAATACTTGCACAACTTTGGAAAGTTTTTTAAATTATATAACTTATTTAGGCCTGCTAACGAAACATTTGTGTGTGTGTGAGCGTGTTGGGCGTGTTTTGTGCATGTGCTCTTTGGCAGTGCTACGAGGGAAACACAGGTGATTGAGAGAGTATTGTATAGATTCTTCATTGACTGATTTTGTGCAATTCTCCATTCATGAAGATTTTATGATCTTGTTAATAATTTTGTGAAAAAACTCTGTTTGTTTGGTGAACATTATTTAATATCAGTGTTTAATGTAATTTTATCTGTGTTTAATGTAATTTTAACAGTTTGTATTCATCATAATCTGGATTTAAAGTTTAACTTTTTTTGGTACACTTAAAAAGCAGCCAAGTAATTTATAGGTGGATAAAAAACTTTATTCTTAGTCTCTGGAATCTTTTTAGGCATTATTCAGTGAATATTTATTTTATATTATATAACTATCACCTCAGACATTATTCGGTGAACATTGTTATTTATGTAATATTAGCTGTGCCCTGCAAAACCTTTGCATAGAGTTATATTCCCTTAGGTTTGATCAGTAGGCTAGGTTATTTTTGGTTTCGGACTGATTCAATTTTTTCATGATTTTTATTACTATTGAGTACGTTTGACGATTTTAAACTGGAATACTATTGTACTAATTTTTTACTTTCGATTTGACGCAGAACCCTCACTGCTATTATTTATATATATATATAATTATCACTTCAGAAATCCATCAGTGACTACAAATAAATTAAATAATGATATTTTAAAATGAGAAAATTAAAGCTCTTACTTTTAGTAAGCTTACATATTTGTAAAACTAACAAACTTGAAATTCTTTTGAAATTAACAAAATTAATTTTGAATTCATTAATACATTTTTTTAATCCTAAAATGCGTGGAGTAATTTAAAAAAACGGAAATAAATTACAACACAAATCAATTTTTAAAAATTAGCTTTTTTTCAGGCAATATAATATTCTGCTACCCGTAACAGTCATAAATATATAATTTAAAAAAATCATTGATGAATTTATATTTTAATTTACTTTTCTATTCTACTTTAGATTTACTGTCTATCTTTTAAGCTTTGTCCATGACTTTAGTAGTTTGAAATGTCACACAGGAAAATGATTATACACTTTTAGTGATCTGGTGCTTAATACTTAATAATTGATTTGGGAAGCAAATTAGTAGCCTTTGCTTTATGTAGCTTTTAACTTCTAATATTGAAATTAAAAAAAAAACTGTGTTGAAGTATTATGAGATGAGCTTAAATTGAAACTTTTCATGCAGTAATATATTTCTATCATAGGTTACACCGGTGTCAATTGCTCTGTAAATATAGATGAATGTTCTGTAAACCCTTCTATCTGTGGCAGTAATGTCCCGTGTTATGACACACCAGGATCATACACATGTGATTGTAACCCAGGCTTTAGTGGTAAACCTTGCCAGGTAAACTTTAGCTGTATGTGATATATTTATATGATAATTTAAAATCTGCCATGCATCTTGATATTGGGGGCCCTAATAATGGTTGACAGACAGGCCATTTGTTAACTTAACCACACAGATCATTTTTGTTAAGTCTGAGATTTTAGAAGAAATAACACATCTTATACATGGGGAAATGTTTTACATATAATATAAGTTAAATGAATTTATCATAGATATATTAAACTAAATGTTAAAAAATATTTATTTATTTTACCTTCATTATTTGTTATTTCGTTAAAAGGCTGATTTTTTTTTTTTACAATTTTTAATTCATCATTGAGTGGCATATGTACAGTTGGATTCTTTTTATCACATAATTAAATTACTAATATACACTCAAAACCTCATTTTATGGGTAACCAGGAATTGTGCGAACAAAGTTGATTTGATACACGAGCAATGTCTTGTAAGATGAGCACAATAAAAAAAGTCTAACTGAACATATGAGTGAGATTGTGCAGAACCAATGGAAAATATTTTCAGTTTTTTTTCTGGCAAAATTTATACAGTAGCGTCTGAGTCGATGGTTGTCCTCACAATCTCAATCTCATTTAGCGTATTTCATCTTGTATAGTCAACATATCTGCGAGAGTATATTGTTTGTTAATGCTGTGTTGGTGTTGTGACTGTGAAGTAACTGTTGTGGTTGAGTAGTAACTGGGACTATAGCTCTTATGAAAAAAAAAAAGATGTTAGAGGTTCCTCACTCTAAAAAAAGTTTAGGGAGATGTGTAAAATGTTGAAAATGTCATACAAGTAACTCCCAGCAGTTTGAGCGATAAATTCTACATAACACAATGATATATCCGATTTCCACAAAATTCATACTAAAAGGCAAGAGCAAGTGTCACAGGATAAGTTCTGTGTTCACACCACACAAAAAATAAGAATACTACAATGAGCCAACAGAAAGCTTTGATTCTGCCACAGATGTCCTACACAAAGATTAAATATGATCACTTCATAAAATTAAATAATAATCATTAAATTATAATCATTAATATACATCAGGTAGCTTTAGTTTTCTGGAAATCTGCTGTGATATATGAATGTTTAGGATTACAATAATCTCGATGGAACAAATTATTTGCTAACTGAGGTTAGACTGTACTTTTAAACCCTTGATGCAGACCATAAAAGAGCTTTATAGTTTATAATTTTCTAGTCAGTGTAAACGTAGAGTCAGAGTAGCATCGTTCGGTTCTTTCAAGAGAGTGATTCAGTACCTTAGTATTTAATCTACAAATGCTTTTCAGATATTCTATATTCACTCTCTTTCTTCATAGGGCATTGTCCAAGTTATTAAACTTACCTGCTACTGTATTCCTAAAATGACATGAACTTTTAATATTGATTAAAATTGAATGAAAATTATTCTAAATGGAGACTAAATTAAAAAAAGAATCATAGTTTAATTTTTATTTTATTATCTCCCCTTACCACCACAGAATTCATGCTTTTTTCTCTCCACATACTTCAGGTCTTAAAAAAATAACACATTTTTTTTTGGTTTGCCATGTTATTACAGAATGTAGATGAATGCTTGTCACAGCCTTGTCAGAATGGAGGAACCTGTACAGATGGCATCAACTCCTTTAAATGCACGTGTCCCCCAAGTTACACTGGGACATTTTGTGGGTATGACATTAATGATGATTGTGCCAGCAGCCCATGCATTTGGCCTAATTCAAAATGTAAAGATCTTGCTGTTGGATATCAGTGTATTTGCCAGGCTGGCTATACAGGTCTGTGTTTAATCTATTTCAGTCTAGAATAAACTAATGGACTTAACAAATTCTGGAAGTAAAACAAAAAAAAAGAACAAGCAATAAAATGAAAAACAATTTTTTTAAAAGATTTTAATCAGAGATTATATATTAGGAACTATGAATACAAAACTAGTTTAAATCTTCACTGATTGCTTTGAAATTTTGACATGATGTTGCATTCAAAAACGAGCATGCTTTTATATATCTATCATATTGATGTCACATCTGTAATATTATAAAAAATAATTGCTCAACCAATTATATTTGGTACCGTAAGAAATAACGAATTGTTTTCTTTACTTTAAGGATTATTCTTTTGTTAAAAGCCACACGAGGCAATTCTTTTGGGGAGATAACATTTTTTTCTCACATGCATTCTGCTCCGCCAATAAGGCTAGTGCGGCAGGCACACACTGTCATGCTTTGAGTGGTAGCACACAAAAAAAACCACATTCCTTTTTATATATAGATATTTGTTTTAACCTATGACTACATTTTTGTACTCATTAGATTTAAAACCTGCACATTTTGGTTTGATCACATTATCTCCCTTTCTAAAATTTTTGTCTATCTGACTTTTTATCATTTTGAACCATTTTTACATTTACAAGGGCGACTTAGTGCTAAGAGATAATTTATCTAAAACAGTTGAATTCTTTACATTTTTAGTTTGAGTGTTTTCATTTTTTTTCATTTACTGATGCTGGAAGTGTGCTTTGTTTCTCAGGCAATTACACTAATTGTATGGACATCAATGAATGTGATCTCCACTACTGCCAGCATGCTTCCAACTGTTCCAATACACCAGGTGGCTACACTTGTACTTGTCAGCCAGGCTACACAGATCTCAACTGTAGTACAGATATCAATGAATGTAGTAGTAACCCTTGTCACAATGCTTCTAAGTAAGTTTTTTTTTTTTTTTTTTTTTTTTTACAAAAAATAAAACAAGCAATTAAGCCTGTTCCATACTGGACACAGGACGTGTTAGCGCATTTTCGTGTTATGATTCAGTACGTTTGTTAGCTTTCAGTAAATATTTGTAAATTTTGGAAATGTTTATACATTCGAAAATGCTCTAAAAATAAATTTAACAAGGGAGCTTTTATGGGTGCAATCTCTTAATGATCTCAACTTAAGCTGTTTATTTTTTTGGTTTGGCACTAAAACAAACATCAAGCTGTAGTTTTGTAAGATGTGTTGTATGTAGTAGGTTTAAAAAAAAAAAATAAAGTTTATCCATCTAGAGATGGGCTTCTTTCACTTTTGATGTTTCATACATTTGATCTTGGTCTAGGACGTGATGCATTTTATAACAATACAACAGTCTGTGTATCTCTCTTACTGTCTGTGTATCTCTCTTACTGTCTGTGTATCTCTCTTACAGTCTGTGTATCTCTCTTACTGTCTGTGTATCTCTCTTACACCTTTTTTGTGGCATACAATAGTGGATTTAAATTTTGACTGTAAAAAAGAGCAGAATTTATATTATTGGCCTAGTTATAATTTATATTATTGGCCTAGTTATGATTTATATTATTGGCCTAGTTATAATTTATGTTATTGGCCTAGTTATGATTTATATTATTGGCCTAGTTATAACTTATATTATTGGCCTAGTTATAATTTATATTATTGGCCTAGTTATAATTTATATTATTGGCCTAGTTATAATTTATATTATTGGCCTAGTTATAATTTATATTATTGGCCTAGTTATGATTTATATTATTGGCCTAGTTATGATTTATATTATTGGCCTAGTTATGATTTATATTATTGGCCTAGTTATAATTTATATTATTGGCCAGTTATAATTTATATTATTGGCCTAGTTATGATTTATATTATTGGCCTGGTTATAATTTATATTATTGGCCTAGTTATAATTTATATTATTGGCCTGGTTATAATTTATATTATTGGCCTGGTTATAATTTATATTATTGGCCTGGTTATAATTTATATTATTGGCCTAGTTATAATATATATTATTGGCCTGGTTATTATCAAGAGTCTAGCTTTAGAATGTACTAAAATATGAAGAATCATCAAAGAAGAAAGTATTAATAGTAGAATGCATCTGGTTTTGATTTATTTGACATAGAAACTAAAATATGTAGTGTGATTAAAATAAATAGCTGGATAGTTCATAAAGATTTTTGTCCAAATAGAACCTTTGCATGCCACTTAATTCACTGTTATAGGCCGCAGACTTTCTAAACATCTAACATCTGATTACGTTTCTTTCTTCTACAACAGCTGTACAGACCATGTCAATGGATACTCATGCAGCTGTCTTCCAGGTTTCACTGGTCAAAATTGTGACACAGCATTACACTGTTTTCCTGGGAAGTGTCGTAATAATGGCACCTGCCAAGAACAGGTATCAGCTTATTTTTCAAATACACTCTCCCATGAATTTTGTCTACTTTGAAATGACACACACAATTGTTTTCTTGATGTTTAATTTTTTTTCTTATTGATTATGTATGATTCAGCTCTATTCAGGCTGTATTATAACTAAACCTTATAGAATATTAAAATTAATTTTATTTTTTGATCAGTTTAAAAGCTGCATTTTTATTTTTATAAAATCTATGACCTATAAAAAAAAGTTAAAAAAAAAAACATGATCACTGTTACTGTTCATATTTTGAATGTTAATTAAATTACTGTAGCAGCAGCAGTGCTGTCGATTTAACGTTAGTTAAATTACTGTAACAGTAGCAGTGCTGTTGATTTAATGTTAGTTAAATTACTGTAACAGTAGCAGTGCTGTTGATTTAATGTTAGTTAAATTACTGTAACAGTAGCAGTGCTGTTGATTTAATGTTAGCTAAATTACTGTAACAGCAGCAGTGCTGTCGATTTAACGTTAGTTAAATTACTGTAACAGTAGCAGTGCTGTTGATTTAATGTTAGTTAAATTACTGTAACAGTAGCAGTGCTGTTGATTTAATGTTAGTTAAATTACTGTAACAGTAGCAGTGCTGTTGATTTAATGTTAGTTAACTGTAACAGTAGCAGTGCTGTTGATTTAATGCTAGTTTAATCACTGTAACAGCAGCAGTTGATTTAACGTTAGTTAAATTACTGTAACAGCAGCAGCGCTGTTGATTTAACTTTTTATTTCTCAGGTCAATGGATTCACCTGTCAGTGCCAGCCAGGCTACACAGATTTGGACTGTGGCACAGAAATTAATGAGTGCAATGTTAGCACTAATCCATGTTCGAATGGTGCTCAATGTATTGACTTGCTGAATGGTTATAAGTGTAACTGTACAGCAGGATATGAGGGTAAATTAAACATACACTTGTTAAAATAATCCCACTACATCTTTTTGTGAGGGTTAATTAAACATATACTGTATATACCTCTTGAAAAAATGTTCTTAATGTAGATTTGTAATTCATTTATTTTATTGAATCATTTGTTATTTTAATTTTGTTTAAATATGGATGAAATAAGAATTTAAAAAATTAATTTCTCAGTTTATTAATGTTTTGCTTTTAGGAGAATTTTTTTTAGGCAGAAGTAAATTGAAATGGTTGTTGTCCATAAGAGATTTTTTCCCCTTTGAAAAATTTTTTTAGAATTTGATGTTGGCTAATATTTTAAAATATATGTATCGGCTAAACATAATCTTGTTTTTAAAAAAATCAATGTACGTTTTAGTGTTTTTATTTATAATAATTTTTCTTTTAGGTACAAATTGTGCAAATGAGATCAATAAATGTAAGCTGTACTCTAATCCATGCCAGCATAATGCTTCCTGCCTGTTCATCTTCAACGACTACTACTGCAATTGCACTAGTGACTGGATGGGCAAAAATTGCACAGAGCCATACAATGCTTGTGCTTCCCAACCATGTCAGAATAATGGCAGCTGTAGCTCCCAGAGCCTGTCTCATACTTACAGCTGCAGCTGTGCTGCTGGGTTCTCTGGACAAGACTGCAGCACTAACATCGATGACTGTCGCAATGTGACATGTGGAGAAAACAGAATCTGTTATGATGGGATCAATAATTACACCTGTGGTTGCCCAATAGGTTTGTCTCGTTAATTCAGAACACTCTCTCTCTCTTTGAAGTGTTGAAAGTATTTTAAACTATTCTCATCTATAATTGCATGACATTTGATATTTGTTTGAAATAAATGCACATGTAGAGTGAAAGAGAATGAGGAAATATTTATCGTTCACTTTTATTATTAAGTAGGGGATGGGTGGTCGTGTAGTGTAGAGTGCTCTTCTGTTGACCGGTGGGTCCTGGGTTCGAATCTCAGTGAGAACCTTGGGATTTTTTCAGGTCCTGGTGAAAGTCTGTAAGTCCACCCAGCTTTAAATGGGTACTTGACTTATAGTTGGGGGAGTAAAGGCGGCTGGGCATTGTGCTAACCACATAATCCCTTCATATTCCATGGTTACTGTAACAGATGAATTCTACACTTCATCTGCCTCAATAGCCCATTGGGGGGTTACGGGAACTATACTTTTTTTTACTTTATTATTAAATGGAAGATTTGTTACAGATATTTCAATACTTACAGTATTTAAAATTATTCTTTTATAGAAATACATGATTGTTTTGAATAAATACTTATAAGTGGAGTAAAAGATAAAAAGAAAACTTGTTAGATTTATTGATTTATAATAAATTGGGGTCAATAAGGATTTATCTTAACCCAAATTGGTGTATTAGTAATGTGCTTTTTAAAACTTAAGTCATAAAAAAGAAATTCTTCGCAGGTTATACTGGTCAAAAGTGTGACAAAGAGATAGACAAATGTGAAACACAACCTTGTCAGAATGGTGGGAAATGCACTTCAGGGAGAGGCAATTATACTTGCACCTGTCCTCAGAGTCTTATTAATATCACATTGTAAGTTTTGCCACTTCATTTGTAATAAACTTGCACATTGGCGTAATTTTGTTATACTGTCTAGGTAATTTGCCTTCCCTTCATAAAAACATTTAAAAAATATTTTCTTACTTATTTGCGGACTTAATTTGTATTGTGATTTATAAAATTCTTTAGATCAAGTAATACCAAAAAAGTGGTATCCTTCAAAACTGGATACACTGGTGTGAACTGTGAAGAAGACATCAATGAATGTAACTACACAGAACCTTCTGTTTGTCAGAATGGTGCACTGTGTCAGAATCTACCTGCAGGTAGTTTTACTTGTTACTGTAAAACTAATGTCACCGGGGGAGAAATGTATGTTGGTAAGTCTTAGAGAGTTTGATCTTTTTGTCTACTTTATACATGTTTAGGATTTTAAATTTGAACATGAATGCCTTCTCTCCTGCAAAAAAAAAAAAATATTCCTCTCTGTGACCGCAGGTTTTCACACCCACACTCGTGTGTCAAAACTTAATATTAATATTTTAACTATACATATATATTCTTATAACAACTTAAACAAAAATGAATTTTCTTTAAATTGATATGATATTAGTGAAAATAAAACTCTTATGACAAAATTAACTTAGGTTTAATCATCAGGTTTATGTATCTGAAAACAAGTAAAAAATATTGAAGTCTCTTGCTTACATCATTAATAATAAAAAATCTAATGGTACGACTTTACAATTACATGTCAAATGTCATCTATAATAATTTCTGAATCAGAAATAATAAAGTTAAGACAAAAAACTAACATTATTTTGCGGGTAAGCTGGCGATAACTCAATGGCTTTTTTCCTAAAGGGAAAAATATATATGAAAATCGACCAATAAACACTAATAAATGATAATAAATCACTCTGTTTATCAATATTACGTTGTTTTTTTTTGAAACATTTTCTTAGAAAATAATTAAAAGCAATTACATTATTATCACAAAACGTACTATGTTGCTTCCACATTTTTGTTAAGACTGAAATTGTTTAAGCTTAAAATCATTTTTCTCTCATATGTAAATTTAAATAAAAATTCAAATTTTTTATCAAAAACCTTAAGAAAATAAGTGAATTAAAGTAATAAAATGACTTTCTAACAGAATATTTGTTTAGCTGGTACATTATACATGTACAATCAAAGAAAAAAAAAATCTTACAGCCCTATTAGTACAATTCCAATTACACTATGTAACACAATTTTTGTTCCTGGTTTCCATGTGTTATATTTCAATTACTCATGTCTAAAAACTATTGAAAAACAACTACATTCAGCACAAACTTTGTTTTATTATCACAGCCATGAAAAATGTTGTATTTATTACGATAAAACAAGGAAATGTATGTTTTTTTGTTCATGCAGTCTAAAAAAATACACTAACATTCTAATTAGACCAAGACAGTTGAAAATCACTAAAAAGTTTTGTGAGAGACGGCTCGTTGTTTTTGTTGTGAAGCAACACAGATTTGAGGCTCCTGTATGAGCTGTCTATGAAAAGGCATCATTCACTCGGGTTTCATGTGATACCTATAGCCTTGAATAGACCTGTCACTGTTGAACAAGCACAGCCCATCTTGCTGACTGAAGAATTTGGTAAATGTTTGGTGAAGCTTTCTCAAATCAGTGACTTGCATGCATTCATCCAACAAGTTCTACTGCTTGATGTCATAAGCTCAGCATAGGACCTTGTAAGACCAAGGTCTCTGATCAGATTCTGAACGTCTTTTAAGTCAGGGAAGTGTGGACTTCTCTCCTTAATCACATCTGGTAAATTATAATCTGTATCTCTAATAAATTCCTCGCTGTCTGACTCTCTGCTGTCTCCTGAAAATGGCTGATCCAACTTCAGGGGAGTGGAAACATGTAGCTCTGCAGTGTGTTACTGGTACAATGAAAGAAGGAATGACTGGGTAAATGATCGAGGTGCATTCTTGCCAGTTTGACATTTTGTAGGATCCACCATGCAGAAGTAGCAGTTGCTTAATAGCTGGTTAGCAAACTTCATGGTTATTTTCTCACATATACCAACCTGTAACATAGCAGATATACTTAATTATTTTAATTACAAAAAACTGTAAAGCAAGAAATTTTACACATGTAATACAGTATATGATAACATAAATTCTTTAACTATGATTTGTTATGCTCTTACTCAGCTATAACATAAACTGAAATGTTGGTTCGAGTCACCTGTGCTTTTATACTTATATGACTACAATAGGACAGTCCTAGATAGTTCTTAAAGTTTCTTTAAAGAATACTCTAGAAGACTATTCAGTATTGAATGCGAATCAAGAATTTTCTTGGAAACAGACAATTCTAGCTGTTCAAGTATATTCTAAGAAGACTACTAAGCATAGAATGCGAATAAAGAAATTTCAAGAGAACACGAATTTCAAAATATTATTATCCTGATCACAGAAACAAAGTTTTTGTGGAACAATAGCTTTTTTCTTTTTGTTTTAGGCATAACGAATTAGGAAAACACACTTTGAACCCAGGAACAAAAAATAAGTTAAAATTTGCTACATAGTGTTATTTAATACTCTTGTTTATATTTTGACTAATTTAAAAAAAAACATTTTTTTACTTAGTTGCATATCATTTATATTTTTTATAAGTCAACTCTTGCAAAACAAATTTTTGTCCCTCTAATTTGTATGTTTTTCCAACAAGATAGTATATCTGTAACAATTCAATAAGTAGAACTAATGTTTGAACAGCCTATAGTGTAATTCACATGAGAAGTCATGTATTTTTACAGAAAAATATTAAAAGAAACCGAATGAAATAAATAAAAAAATCCTAGTTGTACATATTTGAGTTGCTGCTAATTTAATATAAAAAATATCTGATAGAAAGTCAAATTACTTGTAATAAAAAACACATTTGGTAGGTTAGTTATCAGTGTATCAGCTAGGAGTGAATAAGTCTATCCAGAATACTTAGCTATGTAGAAGTGCACTATAGTCTCAAGAAATTTCAAGTTGTAAAGTTTATATTTTCATATTTTATTTGTAAACACTTAAAAAAAAATGTTGCAATTAATTGATAGAATTCCTGTTGATAATTTTTTATAGATCATGTATACCTAATGCAAGCAACCTTGTTTAAATATTCGCAGGGTCTTTATGTGAACAGTTGAGAACTTATTGTGATATACGTCTGGCCAATCAGACATGCCAAAATGGGGGTACTTGTTTGAACTTACCAACATCCTCAGTGTGCCAGTGTGCTGTTGGATATACAGGTAATACCAAAGCGGCTAAACTTGCTGAAGATAAATTACTTTTTGTTCTGATGGAAAGAAAAATAAAATACCCTTTTTTATTTTGTGCATTCACAGTTTTGTTTTAAGAAGCATGAATTTGGTTTTTGTGTTTTTTGTTTACAGGCCAGTTTTGTGAAATCAATATAGATGATTGTCAATCCAAGCCTTGCCAATACAATGGGACTTGTACGGATTTAGTCAATAACTACACCTGTACTTGCATTGATGGCATCAGTGGCAGAAACTGTGAGACCAATATCAATGACTGTGATCCTAACCCATGTTTGAATAATGGAATTTGCCAGGACAGAATAAACAAGTAAGTTTGAAGCATTTAATATGACTGAACAATTCTTTTAAAAAAAAAAAAAAGGAACTAATATGATGTGTAATACATGTAGTTTGTTGATAATATGAAAACAATAACCTGATTTAATGAAATATCTTACTATAAGAATCAATCTTTGAAAAAAAATAATTAATGATAAAAACTAGGGAGTAATAGTTCTTTGATGAAAGATTATAATGTGACATTGACATCACATCAGCAAGAATATTTTAATAACTGAGTGGGACATATATTTGAACGAGTTATAAAGAACTAGAAGTAAATGTAATAGTTAACTGTCAAAAGATTGCTCATTGAAATATGACTTGTGTTTTTGTTGCTTTCACTTTTTTTTACCATTGTTTTTTTTTCCTTTTTTGATTCGCTGGAAATTTACAGTCCACGGCAAGTTAATATTTTCTATTGGCTTTTGAATATCATTTTTTATTTCTAAGTATATTTCACTTTTTTTAAAATTCCTACAAGTGGCTTCTCTCACTATTTTTGGAGGGAAAATCTCGGCTTTTATATGTATCACTATTTTATTTATGTGAATTCACTCAGGTCTTTTACTTTTTACTACTTTTACCAAGTCTGGCTATATTTACCCAATAGTAAAAGAATGAATAAATAAACGATAAGAAAAAATGTTGGTTCTCTGAATATAATTTTTAAAATGCTGACATCTTTAAAAAAAAAAAGATTTATTCTAAGTAAAACAGATGAAAAAACTTTAAAACTTAAATATCCTAATTTTTAAAGTGATCTCGACTTAGATTGGTTGAAAGCAATTTTTTTTTTACTTTTCTTTCTCTCTCCACTTCCCCCACTTTTGTTTGACATGTATTTGATAAATGTAACATTTATGTAAGAAGAAAGTTTAATTAAAAAAAAAGGAAATACAAATAGTTTATTTAAAGTTTGTACAAATAATGTATTTTTAAAAACAATTAGTGTGTTTGAAATATAAACATCTACTAAATTATCATTAACATTACTTCATTTATTATAAGTTTAACAATTATTTTTACCCTAACATTCATTAAATATCTATTAACAATGTAAGAACAAGCTTTTAGTCTCCACAGGTACTTTAGTAAGTTTTGTAGAAAGACTGACAGCCATTAATGCAAACTATACAACTTAAAATTTGCTTCACAGCCTGATTTGTAAAACAAACATTTTTTTTTTGTTTAAAAAAAAAAGGCTTCTAATATATCTAATAGCGAAACATTGCAAGAGATGCAATTCCTAATTTATTTTAGAATATTGTTTTTTTTTTCTCATTTTTTATAAAGAACAAAAAGCTCATCACTTTAAATCATTTATGTGGTAACCATATTCATTTTGAGTTTTTTTTCAATTATACATGTATAATGAATTTTTAAAATGTCAGTAATCAAATTTACAAGAAAACAAGACATGTTTACTTCAGTAACTTGTCTTTAATTTTTTTTAATCACATAGTGGTCTAGAATAAAATTAAGTAATTTTCTAACATGTGAAATAGTTTACTGACTATCTAGAAACAACAAACTCTAAAAGTTGAGTGAAAACAAAAAAGAATTTAAAAGGAATGAAATGTATTTTAAAAAATACTAAAAATAGAAATGTACACATCTGTGCAGTTTTTTAAATTTAATGTTTGTTTTTTTAAATAATTCATGATTTGTGTTTTTTGGTATTTTTTTCATTTAGTTATACCTGTGACTGTAACAACACAGGATTTACTGGTCCCCGCTGTGAACAAAATATTGACGATTGTGCAAGCAATCCTTGTCAGAATGGCGGAAACTGTACAGATGGGGTTAATGTGAGTAGCTTAAGAGAAAAAAATGGTTTGATTATTTGTGCATTGCCACCATCCATGAAATTGTTAGTGAATGAAAATGGATTGTGCTGGTTTTATATGTATATATATATATATTTCTTTTATTTATGGGCAGCATGTAAAAAAGAAGCATCTATATATAGATTAGTCACCTTTGCGGAATTACTGAATACGTCAGAGCAAGCAAGACGCATTGAACATCGTTCACTCGCTTTGTTTTCTGATTTCTTCGTGCTGCTGTTTTGGGAAAATTCCTTTTTCCGTGATTTCAAATAGTGAGACATAGTATGGCAGTCGAGAGAAGTTTATAAACCATGCCCAAATGTGGACATCAATTAATGGTTAGACCGGTGGTGTCGTAAGAAGGGGCTGGGACAGGGGAAATAATGCATTAAGTGGGCCTCAATGGGCTCTTAAATTGGACAGAAGGGTTGGATTAGAGCAGATGGATGGAGTGTTTATAGGAAGTAATTCAAATAAAAATATAAAAGTCATTGATGTGATCGAGGAGAGAGGAACTGAGCGCGGGCCGGATCCATCAGCCTGCTAAGCTGGATTTGACCCGCGGGCCATGTCTAATACTGTATATATATTTATACTCACACAATATTCGTTTAATGCCTTTTTGTCTGATTCTGTTAGACATTACGAATACTATGTGCTTGCCTGCATCTTTATTCAAAAAATTGTTTTAAAGAATCAACATTATAAAATAGTTTCTGTAAATTTAAATATGAGGCATGGATATTTCAACTGAATGTTTGTTTTTGTTAAACAATCATCAAAATATAAGACTTACCTGAAAAATAAAAATAGCTTTAGCTAAGTCGTCAAACTAAATGAAGCTTTTTCAAAATCAAATTGTTGACAAATTGATCTTATATTAATTTATTTGCATTCGGAAAGATGATTGCTATTTGTACTTAAATTACACTTCAGAAGAATGGCAAAAAAAGTCTTATTTTAATCAATGTGGGTTGAAAAAAAAAAAGATAGAATTTAAACAATTTTGTAGCAAAATAGCATAGTTATGTTTGAACTTTAAATATAATTTAAAAACTAAACAACTTTATCTGACGATTTCTAATTGCTGAAATTAATTGCTATGTGACTTGTGTACTGACAAATATGGTTGGAAATCATGCCAAGATAACTTTTTTAAAACTTTTGTTCTTCAACATTTTTTTTTTAAAAGACTAACAAGTTTCTCACATTTGTTTGGATGAAAGAATTAACAGACCCATATTATTAAATTTTCATGATAGAATAATCTCATAGTTCAACTAATTTTTTTATTAATAATTAAACAAATTATGAGAAGGTTTTGCAGGGTACAGCTAGTTTATATAGATTAAAAGACTAATTTCCAATTTCATAATTGAGGCTAAATGTCTCAGATTATGTTGCTAATTGAAATGAAGTTTTGAAATTCCCCAGTTCTGATTTAATGCCCCATTATTAATTTTTTGCTAGTTGTAGACCTCTTTACAAAAAAAATAATATTAAAAGCTACATATGTCATTAATAAGAAGTCCACTAATAGATGAAAGGTTAAAATGTACCCAATAAACTTAGTTTTGACTGACTGAATAGACTGTTGTCACCTGCTTGCATAATCTTTTTTCTTGTCATCTTTCAGAATTATACTTGCCAGTGCCATAAGGGCTACACTGGTGCCAACTGCCAGATAGACATCCCAGACTGCTCCCCGAATCCTTGTCAATACAACAGCACATGCTTGGAGTATTCGAATAAAACTCTTTATGATAAGAATGATACCCACTTTCTCAACTTTACATATGAAAAAGCAGCTGGCTATCTTTGTGTTTGTGTTGCAGGTGCTGAGGGTAAGTACTGTTGTGTTAGTGCTGTTGAAGTTGACTGTTGTGTTTGTGTTGTCGAAGTTAAGTGACTGTTGTGTTTGTGTTGTCGAAGTTAAGTGACTGTTGTCTTAGTGTTGTTGAAGTTAAGTGACTGTTGTGTTTGTGTTGTCAAAGTTAAGTGACTGTTGTGTTTGTGTTGTCGAAGTTAAGTGACTGTTGTCTTAGTGTTGTTGAAGTTAAGTGACTGTTGTGTTTGTGTTGTCAAAGTTAAGTGGTATTGTATTTGCAAGTAATATGTGTGAGTGGTAAAAATAGAGGCTCAATATGAAAACTTTTTTTTTCCGGCATTTCTAAGCCTTATAGTTTAAGTGCATGATTCTGGTCATGATCTAAAAAATTTCTGTTTTATATGAGAATTTAAACTTCCTTTTTAGTGAAAATAGCTTTTAAGCTTAAATTTTTTTTATTAGTCATAATGATTACCTTAGTACAGCAGTCAGCAAACCTTTTGGGACCTCGCTGACCACGAAATTTGTGAATTAAGTTCCCGCAGACTACTGCATTGGGTGTGAGACATGGACACATCAAGAAGCCACAACTAGCAAGTTACAGGCATTCAAATATAAATGCATGAGGAAAATCCTTCAAATCTCCTACCTAGAACACAAGACCAATGAGTATGTCTGAGAAAGAATATCTTCAATCGCATTCCCTCAGGAAACATTTATGGCAACAATCAAGGTCGTAAGTGGGCATGGTTCAGACCAATGTTCCCTCTAAGCTGAGCGCGTGAGCGATCGTTCACACGTATTTAGAGCGTCGCTCATACTACACGTATGATCGCTCACTCCGACGGCTGACATCGCTTAAATCGCTCACAAATTTTGGCCTTAAACAAAAATGTCGCTCAGAGATAAAAATTTCTTGCTCACTTCATACCACACCTTAGAGGGAACATTGGTTCAGACATGCATCAAGATTTGATAATCTACCAAAAACCATTCTCCAAGGGCCTGTAGAAAGAAATGTTGGTTTGACAATATAACAGAATAAACAAGGCTACCAATGAATGAACTACAGGCAGCGGCGCAGGATAGGCAACTATGGAGAAATATGTTTGTTGATATGTCTATTTGTTCCCCAAACCACCACATCGTTAAGGATATCATGAGTTAAGGATATCATGAGTTAAGGATATCATGAGTTAAGGATATCGTGAGTTATGAATATCTTGAGTTAAGGATATCATGAGTTAAGGATATCATGATGATGATGATTTCTGCAGACCGCTACATTCTCAAGTTTTTTTTTCCATGGATGATAACATTTATTATTTTAATTCCTGTGTAACACTTTCATACAAATATCTGTGAGCATGGTTGAGTATGTATCAAGTTTAAAATAAATAAAAAATCACCAATAAAACCACAAATCCAATGATCCTTTTCACATAAGCAAGTTACAGCTTTTATATTCTGTGTCCCATCAAAATTACATAGTGGACCACAATTACTGAATTACACAGGTCATAATAAGTTTTGATGGATATATATATATATATAAGTCTTTAATTTACTTTAAAAAATTATATATATATATATACATGTGTATATATATATATATATATATAAATATATATATATATATATATATATATATATATATATAAATGATGAAATATTATTTTCTATGTTATTTAAAAAGTTATCAGTTTTAAATATTTTTTATCAAAAATTGTACTTGACTTTGGAGAATTTATATTAATAATATACTTGAAATAATATATATACTTGAAAGCAAAAGGAATTTCCTTTATTAGAACACTTATCCAACAATTAATGTAAAAAGCAGTTAACATCATACATGTAGACTAAAAAAATTAGTTTTTCTCTTAATGTACAACTTAGCTAGAACATTTACTTGTATTGTTTATTGACAGTTCATATTTATTCTCATCCAGGTGAAAATTGTTCTAAGGACATAAATGACTGTGAACCCAATCCATGCCTTCATAACTCCACCTGCAGGGATAAGTTCAACAACTTTACATGTGTGTGTTCACCTGGCTACCAGGGTGCCAACTGCAGTATTGAGATTAATGAGTGTGATGTGTATAAGCCATGCCAGAACAGTGGGACCTGCACAGACAAAATAGCTGACTACCTGTGCACCTGTCTGCCTCCTGTGCCCGTCATTGCTAGCTATGGGGGAAAAAACTGCAGCACTCTGTTGACAGGTTGCACAGGGAACAATTGTAGAAATGGCCAGTGTGTTCCCAAGCTGGACTATAGCGTCACCCCACAGAGCCATGGTTATGACTGTATTTGCTACAGTGGTTACACTGGAAGGTATTGTGACATTCTGACCTCTGTAAGCTTTGTCTCCCCTGGGAATCATTTCAAGGTCAACATGAACATGGGGGCGCTTGAATTCAGCGTGAACTTTCGCACCACTTTACCCAATGTCAGTCTGTTGGCTCTCAAACTGATGGGAGGAGATGCTTTTATCTCTGTCTACCTTGATGCAGGAATGGTACATAAATAGCTAGTTAGCTTATTCTTCAAAATCGTCTATTAAAAACATTATAATAATAAAAATAGCCTTGAATCTATATTGTAAACTTTTAATTTATAATTATTTGCTTATTTAACTTTAAATGGCACAAAATTAAACTCACTTAAGTATAAGGGAAGGGTAATGATGATCTAATTTATCTAATGCATGTTTTATTTTCCTTCTACAGGTTAAATTAAAATATAAAGATAGTGCTCAGCATATGCTAGATCTTAAATCTCTGCTACCATTGAACGACAGTAACTATCACAATGTGCGCCTGTCATTCTCTGGAAGTGGGGTCATTCTGTCTCTGCCAGGTGACAGATGTGCCCCTGAAACTGGCTCCTCCAGTACTGTCCCACCTCCATGCAGCAAATCCCTCAACCTGGAACTTCAGCGTAACACCACTGCCCTGTATGTTGGCAGTGCAGCACTTTTAAGCATCAGTAATGAAATCTTTCCCAGGGATTTTGTAGGATGTATGGAGGATTTGAAACTCAGCCAGCAACTTTATTATCCTTCATCAAATTCGGGTATGTCTGGTCTATTTACCTGATTATGACCTATTCATGACTTGGTTAAATTAAACATTTTTATTAAAATCTTAGAGACCTGTTCACTCTTGCAGCCACATTATCTTCTTTTAGCTTCTTGAAAAAAAAAATAAATTAATAAGGAAATGGCTGCTCTTTTTTTAAAAACACATTGTTTAAGGACAAACCAACACTAGTTCATTTGCTAAAGTTTTGTTTGCTAGAAATTGGAAAGCTAACTATCAATACTAAAAAATATAAAACGCTCTCATGTCAGATAGCCAGATTTTTTGTGTGATTGTATTAATTATATCAAAATTTAATGATTTTCACTGTTTACCTACCAAATTCTTGAAATTTTTTTTTTAAAGTTTACCATTTTAATTACACAATTAATAACTTAAGAAAAAAAATTAAGATTTAAAGTGAAATATGTGAAATAATTAATTAATAAATAAATAAGCCATTTAAGTTATTTCCAGTAGACTAAAAAGCAATCAGTGTTTTTTTTACTTTTTTTAAAGTTATTTTGCTTTTATACATTTTTTTAAATTTTGTCAGGAAACTTTGTGAATGTAATACCAGGCTGTTCCAGATCAGTTCAGTGTGTATCTGAATCTTGTAGTAGACATGGCACATGTGAAGATCTGTGGGACAAGTATCGGTGTCATTGTAAGAGACCTTACTATGGCACTGATTGTCAGCAAGGTAACCTAGGTTACGAATAGGTTTTGAGAAAGGGTGCAGTTATGCTGCACATAGTGCATGTGATATCTTTGATCTTATTCTCTGTTCACATACATGTTATGGTCAGTCAATAGTTCAAAATGTGTTGCCAACTCTCTGCATAGTCAATAGACTCCTCTTGATAATAAGCCTGTTTGTAGCACACACTCAGAAAAGGAGCACAGACCATGTAAAATTAAACACAGGACATCCTATGGCCAACAGGAAATTCAAAACTACCATAAAAAATTGAAGAGCATCGCTAGTGAGACTAACCCCTTTGAAGTTTTTGAAATGTGCAACCAATAAACAAAATATTATCTAAATAAAAAAAGAGACACTTGTCCTATTTGACCCTATAAAGCTCCCAAAAATAAAGATCTTTGGTTTGGCTATGAAAAATGGAACAAAAACAAGTTTTTTGAGGGATTTTTATCAAGTCCTTTTTTCATTTTTTCAAAACTTTTTTTTTGCCAATAATTTTATTTTTTTAATATTTTCATTCATTTTTCTTTTCATTATTTATAGTTTATAATTTTTTTTTTTTTTCAGAATATCCTGCAGCAACATTTGGGATTTTTAACGGATCGTATGTTGAATACGTGTTTCCACCCGGTGTCCAAGACAACTACTCCATATCCTTTTTTATAGTTACTCGTCAGCAAGATGGATACATCATGATGACCTCAAATAGCCACTCAACAACTCCTTCACTATTTTCACTAATGGCACTTTACATTAAGAACTTTCAGTTGTCTGGAGATTTTTTTAAATGCAATTTTTCTCTGAGTATCAGTACTAACAGATCCATCTCTGATGGGCAGAGACATTTTATATCCATCATTGTGAATGGTTCGGATCTAACAGTTTACGTAGACTATGAGAAAGTGTTTGAAAAATTAAATATGCCACAGCTTTGCAAAACTGGTTTTGGCTTCTATGTTGACAGAGTGAACTTTGGTCAGTATAGGGATCCTGCAATAAGAAGTAAAAGAGCGGTGTTGACGGCACCCACTTCAACTGACCAGTAAGTATTTCTTTTATATAATTTTTGAATATTTAAATTTCAGAATGTGCTGAAATGATTGGGATGACCTCATTCTGTTGATACGACATAAAATTTAATTTTAAATTATCAAATAAAAAGTCTCATCATAGATGACTTTTTTTTTAATCATGAGATTAGCCATGACCTTGTGCTTAGTCAAAAGGCATTAACTAGGTATGCACATTTTTTTAAATTTATGACTTCATTGTTAATTTTTATAGAATTTTGATAGAGGTACATATTTTTGTAAGCTTTTAGCTCTATTTTTAACCATCTATTTACTTGTATTTACAAGTAATTAATAAAATTGGCTATAATTTTCATGTTCTCTAAACTGTGTTCCTTTCTTTTATTTTTATCTGACATTTAATTATGAGGAAGGAGGAAATTTTCAGCCATTAATAACAAATATCAGTTTTAGCATGAAAAAGTAATACATGTATTAGAAGCTAAACTTCAGAATTATACAATGTAAAAAAAAAAAATACACCAATAGGAAATAACGAGCCTGTAATGAAAGTTTTAGAATTGAGAAAAAAGACGATTTCTACAAATCGAATCACTCATTTTACTTGAATCTGATAAATGACTGTCTGAAAATTTCAATGCATGAAGATTTTAGTGAAATGCTTTTCCTTGCTAGCTTTACCATTTCATCTCTAAAAGTCATTTTGTGGTAAAAATTAGAACAATTAAAAAAATATAATGTATACTTTTCTTAAACATTCAATCTCAATAAGTTTTATTGTAGATATTTAAACTCATGAGGCAGGCACTCTCTACTACAGATATTTAGTGTCCTATCAGTCTTTTTGAAAGTGTTACAACTTGTGAAGAAAACAAAAATCGTGCCATTGTGAAAACATAAGTGTCACCACACTTTCATCTGTCACTTTAGTAAATAAATCAAATATAGGAAAAATATTAGCATCCAAGTCAGGCAGTTTAAGTGTGGTCTAAATGTTTACGCACATTTGATACAGTTTGAATATATGTGGTTTGAGAGTTATGCTTGATTTGTCAATATTGCAACAAATATTTGAAGAGACAAAAGTTTATAAATGTGTCTAATCAATATCAAAAACATGTTTGAATAGGAAGCCTCAATAAATTTGAAATAAACCCTACGTGGACTGTTAGGAATGTCTCCAGCTATTATAATTATCTAAGCCAATTTATTCTTTCCAATCACACTTTTCCTTGTATTAAATCACGTGAACTTTTTTTTTTTTTTTGTTTATTACCAGGAATAACATTTCAGTGTTAAGAAGAAAACGCCAGGCAACTAGTATTCTACCTAACCTATCATTATTACCATATCTGGTGGGCGTTATTCAGGTAGGAGCAAAAACATTGAGATGATTGTTTTTTAATTGAGACAGACAAAACAACTGCTTCAAAAAAAAATAAAATTAAATTGTAGCTAAGACGTGCAGTATTTAAATGAATGATATTGGTAACAAAATGTTTGATATTTATTGGTAAGTATTTTTAAGAGTCATATGTAGAAAGCATTTAAGTAGTTGTAGCTATCTGGTTTAACTCATATTAAAATATCTTTCCCCCATTTTATGCTCATGTTAATTAGACACATTTCAGTTTTATACTTTTTTTTTTTAAATGTGCATCAAGTTTTTTTTTTTTTAATAAACTAAACATAATTCTGTCTCTTGTTGTAGGACTTTCTTTTAATAAACTAAACATAATTCTGTCTCTTGTTGTAGGACTTTCTTTTAATAAACTAAACATAATTCTGTCTCTTGTTGTAGGACTTTCTTTTAATAAACTAAACATAATTCTGTCTCTTGTTGTAGGACTTTCTATGAATAAACTAAACATAATACTGTCTCTTGCTGTAGGACTTTCTTTTAATAAACTAAACATAATTCTGTCTCTTGTTGTAGGACTTTCTTTTAATAAACTAAACATAACTCTGTCTCTTGTTGTAGGACTTTCAAATGAATGGTAACAATTACAGTTTTGACAGTGCTATTAATCAAAACTTCACACCGGGGGCAGTGTCCACACGGAATGTTTGTCAAGATGCTCCATGCCAGAATGGTGGTACTTGCCAGGACATTTTTTACAATGATTTCAAGTAATTATTACTTTTTAGTTTTATAAAAAAAATTGGTGGATATTAAAGAATGATAATTTTATAATTAGAATAATAATAAGTAAGAACCTAATTTTTTTAATAATTTTCCGCTGGTTGCATAGCCTTCTTCACGCATGTGTTGCTTTTACAATGGTAAACAAACCAAAATGGCTGCTAAGAAACATCAATTTGAATAGAAAATGATTTACATTATTATGTATGAATATCATTGCAGCAAAACAAATACAAAATTTGCAAGGCCCCTAGAAAAGAAAAAAGCTTATTTACATCTATTTACATATCCCACTATATTAATTAGGAATAACGATGTTTAGTAAAATATGATTGATGCACACTCCATTTATATTATAGCTTAGTAATAATAACCATATTTTAAAAAAAAAAAAGCTTCATAAATCTGTTCAATGATTTCTAGTTGGAGAATTCTGTAAAAAAGTGGACATTGTATTCTATTTACTGATTTGTAAATGTATTATTTCTTTCATCTTGAAACGGAATGTATTTTTAGTATCTTTGTTTTGTGGTCAAAGAGAAAAATTTTTGAGGAATTTTCATGTTTTTCAATGGTATTTTTGGATCATATCAATGTCACAGGATGGAGCAGATGGACAAATGTTAAAATGTTGTCTTTTTTTGCTCATTAAATCATATCGTAACTGAAAATGTTAAAACATTTTTATTTCATTACAGAATTGCATTGTAGCTCAATTTATGACTCAGTGCATTTAAACAAAGTTTGTTTCATTTGTTACAACATTTAGTATGTATTTTTTTAAAATTTGATTTCTAAATAGATTAAATTTTTAAAAAAGTTTTCTGTAAAAAGTAAGTAAAAAAAGTAGGGAGTTTCCCTTATAATACAGACCTCCAGGGTGAGATGAAGTAGACTTCATATGTTTCTGTGTGAAGTCCCTGTAAGGATGAGATGAAATCTCTTAGATCCTATAAACCACTAATGGGATAGTGTTTATGGTGTCCTGTCATCCAATAGTATAATGGCCATGGAGACTTGGGAGATATAACGGGGACTTCAGTCATGACCTGAAATAAAAATTGGTCGTCAGTGGAAATCGCACAAGGAACCCTCTGGTCTAGTTGAGTGCTTTACCACATTACCATCCGTCCACTATATGTTTCTGTAGCCACAGCCATTTTATGGGATTGTATAGCTAGTACAGTGCACAGGCATCATTACTTTCCCCAGCAGGAACTCTTTTGTTTCTTTACTTTCCCCAGCAGGAACTCTTTTGTAAGGTGGGTAAACTTAGGGACCTTGATCGGTCTGGAGATAAAACCAGTTTCTCACTGTGGCTCATAATCAAGGCATTCTAGTTAGCAGTTTGATTGCTAAACCACAATCCTACACTCGTCCTCCATAAACGCGGTAAACACAGTTTAAAATATGTTGAACAAAAAAATTTGTTTCATTTCTAGCAGATTTCTATGAAAATCAAAATAATATATGCATTTTCAAATGTTATTGTTAGATCAGTTACTTTCGAAACAACAAGTATTTATAATTCTTTTTATTTGACCTTCTTTCAACGGTGCTCTTAAAACCAATTACAAATAAATTAAGCATGCTCAGTATGACATATTTCATTTGTACTATATTAAAATTAAAACTTTTTTCTTAAGGTTGCGTCAGTGAGTTTCCAACATGCTTGTTAATTCTTATTGACTTCATGCATTAAAATTTCTTAATAAAAAGATTTTTTATAAAACAAATATATATATATTGCATGATTTAAGAATTAAAATTTAGTAAGTGAAAAGCTGCATACTGTTTATTATTTATATTTATAAAGGTTTATACTTAAAAAGGTTTATATTTTTATAAAGGTTTAAATGTATAACTGTTCAATTATGCTTTTATTCTTCAGCTGTTCATGTGTTCGTGGTTACACTGGAAAAAATTGCACTGAGCTGGACTTTTGTTCTTATGGTTCCTGTCCTTCAGAATCAAAGTGTATCAACATTCCTTTAGGCTATGAATGTAAGTCAAATTAACTTCCATACATTTGACAGCTGTAAATAATTATGTCTGCAGATTTTAATACAAACATATGACTTTGGGTTCAGCACTGAGATCTTTAATTATTGTTAACTTTCCTTTTGTAGGTGTCAGTGAGGCTTCTTTTCAGAGTGATGACAGCAGCATTACTTATGTCATGAATGGATCTATACCCGAACCCATTGTGACTTTCAATTTTAGAACACGTGGACTCTATGGACTGATATTCCTTCTTCGGCTGGGCGATTACTTTTTCAAACTTCGTGTGGCCAATGGATCTCTGGAAATCAACTCTAAACTGTCATCTGCATTTTCTGAAAGTGCCACAACATACGTCCAAGCAAAAATTAACGATGGAAGGTGGTATAGTGCAAAGTTTGAAATTATTAATGAAACCTATGTCAGCTTGGATGTGTTTCATGAAGGAAAGATTGTGGATTACACCAAGAACAGAATTATCAATAGTTCTTCTGTCAGCATCAGTGACATGCTCAAGTATGGAGAAATTGTTTTTGGGAACACGCTGCGTCCGAAATATTCCAGGAACTGGGAGGCTAATTTCAGAGGCTGTCTACGTCAGGTGCGGATGGGGGGTGTGCTGATGCCATTTTATTATGATGACACTTTTGAGAACAACACAGTGCCGGTGAAGTTCATGGCCATATCCATATCCGGTATTATCCATCACTGCACTGGAAATAACGTCTGCAGCAGAAATGTTTGTTTGAATGGCGGGCAGTGTGTGGACAATTGGAACAGTTTTTCCTGCAGCTGCCCTAAAGGTTTTTATGGTGAATATTGCCAGGACAACACAGACAACTGTGCTGGGAGATATTGCCAGAATGGAGGCCAGTGTCTGGATGGTCTGGACACCAGTTCTTGTGTGTGTCCTGTTGGCTTCACTAATCAGTTGTAAGTAGAGATTTATACGATATCGTACTTAGGTCACTAACACAGATTTTTCTTTACATATCTGCTCTGTTTATTACTCACACTTTTTCTAACAATTTAAAAAAAAATTTAAACAGACTTGAAGACTGTATTAGTTAATACATGTATTACATTGAAAGCAGTGATTTTGAGTTTAAGGTGAAATTAAGTAATGAAAAAATACGTTTTTTTTTTTTAAATTTAGCTTTTACTTTCTTAAAAATAAGCCATGGGGTGTGCTTAAACTCAATAAATATTTTTATTTTATTGAACTGTTTATGTTCGATCAAACTCTTTTGAGTTGATTATTGAGACACAAAATAGAATCTTAACCATGTTAAAAAACTTGAGGTTACTCCAGTAGTCTATGAGAAAAAAAAATGAAGAGGAAACAGCCCCAGAAATAAAAATATAACCTGCTAAAACTATAAAGTTTTGGTCTAGATAAAGGCAAACTATGACCTGTGGGGCAAGTGTGACCCATTTGGCCCGCACATTTATTTGAGCTCATTTTACTTTTATTAGTTCATATAAAAGCTTCAAGTACTCACTCCTGGGTTGGCCCTTCTGTCAAATTTATCAACACATTTTTGGTCCACAATTCAAAAAGTTTGTCCACCCTTGCTCTAGTCATTGATTTGCAAACAAATCTGGGCATTGTACTATGGATAATACATTAAGTCTTGTTGCGAGGCATTAAGTCTTGATGTGAGGCATTGAGTCTTGCTGTGAGGCATTGAGTCTTGCTGCAAGACATTGAGTCTTGCTGTGACATTTCAGTAAAGGCAGTCATATACTTGCCTCACTTCAATAGCCTGTCAGTCTTTCACATACTAGCCTCAATCCCATGTTTGTTTGTTAAAGCCTCAGGCCTCCAAATTTCACATTTTCATAATTTTTAATGATTTTTTTCTGTGTAGATTTTAAATTCGTTAATCAACTGCATCGTAAATATATTTTGACATAGTAATTATTATTAAATGATGAAGTTTAGGCTAAATAAGATTTGACCAACCATCTTCTAATAGCTCTTTGAAACTAAAAATACATCTGAGTTTCCCTAATTGGGAGGATTTCAAACTCATTTGAAATGAAATTGAAATGAGTCTATCTTGCTTTGGAAGTTTTAGTAACCTACATTAGATCCAACAGTCAGAGTCTAATGACAAGGCTCTGATCATACAAATGTTTACTTTGAACTAAGGCGAGAAAACAAATGCTTAATGTTATTGTTACGATAATCTCAGGTGAAGTTGTTTTTTTATCATTTGTCCCTTAATATGTTACGTAGTTGGGTGGGTGGGGGTGCAGATAAAGGCGTACTTAGGGTGGGGGGGAGAGGGTCAAAATTCGAAAGTCCCCCCGGGCCCTAGCTTGAGCGGGGCCCCCAAATTTCTTTTTTCCATTAAATATTAAGTACATTATCTCCTGTCATGGTGTCGAATGTTAAAATGCAAGGGGCCCCCAAAAAGGCCAAGCCCCCCCCGGGCCCCCTAATCCCTAGGTTCGGCAATGGGTGCAGAGTCGTAGCTAGATGTTGTGGCGCCCTGTGCGAGTTACATTTTTGACGTCCACCCAATCTGAAGTGTGCAAAAAAACATTTAACAGCGTTCTTTCGGCGCCCTTCATAGTACGACGATCTGTGTGGCTGCACAACTTGTGAGTATGGAGGGGAGGGGGGCTAATGGGGCTCTATCCTAGAAAGCTCCCTCCATCACACACACACACACACTTGCTCTCAGTCGCGTCTTTAATTGTCTTTAATGTTCGCAATCCAGTTATTTCTCGATCGGCATCTGTTCCGCTGGTCTTGATGGCATTACATGTATAATATTTCACAGTATCCTCGGGTGGTTCCTTAGGGTGGGGGTTGGGGGGATCTAGGAGTCTCAGGACGTCAGGCTGGTAGTGACTAGCGACAATGGATATTAAAACAATACCAGTGAAACAATGTTACCATGTAGAGTGTCACACATATTCACAATGGTGAAATCAAATCAGAGGGATTACACTCTTTAGATAAACTTGTCTTCATTGCTGGGAGATCTTGGTATGCAGGAATGGCAGATATAGTGGATAACATCATCTGATAATGCAAAGTTGCTGATAAACGTTTTATCACGATATTTTTCAGTTGTTGTCGTGAAGCTGTTCGGTTTTTGTAGGTTGTTTATTTACTTCGAATCTTTGGTTTGTTTTGCTGGAATCTGACATCTACATATCTCAATACATATGCATATATATATATATATAGTCTCAATATAAAACGTTTCTATATTTTAATTAACCAATTCGTTACCTTGGCAGCACTTCCCATTTGATGATACATTTCAATGGAGTATGCTATCTATACGCCTCAGCTTTCTCTAAGTCATTCTTTCTTAATTTCTGTCTTTAAAAGTTTTACACCCCCCACCCCCTCCCCATAGAACTTCAAGTTACAAGACTTGTGTGGTGACGTGGTACTTTAAAAAAGAAAAAGCAAGTGTCCTCATGATGGACTATTGACCACCGACTTGCACCCAACATATTCAGATTAAAAAACCTACAGGCCTACACAGCCGACACAACTATTTCAATATTTAAGACGTAAACAGTCAGAATATAAATACTTGGATCTAGTGCATTTACCTTTCTCTCGAAGGAGAGCGATCAATAGCTTGTGCAGTATTGATTTCATTTTTTTGATTTTGCTCCATTTGTTATTGACATGACAGTGGTCTGGTGGTCGTGGTTGTTATTGACTTGACAGTGGTCTGGTGGTCGTGGTTTTTACTGACATGACAGTGGTCTGGTGGTCGTGGTTGTTATTGACATGACAGTGGTCTGGTGGTCGTGGTTTTTACTGACATGACAGTGGTCTGGTGGTCGTGGTTGTTATTGACATGACAGTGGTCTGGTGGTCGTGGTTGCCTTTTTTTTTTTAATTCTGCACCAATTGTCACAGTGTTACAACTAGACTACACTTATACTGTAGACCTGTGGTCCCCAACCTTTTTCTTGCCACCGACCGGTCAGCGTTTGATAATTTCACCGCGGCCCACTGGAAAAGGGGGTGGGGCGTTGATTATTTCTCGTCGCGGCCCGAGGGTTGGGGACCACTGCTATAGACCCATGTATACTGTTATATGTGCACTCTCGACTAATATTACCACTAGACAACACTAATATTGTATCGAAACATGTATAATGTTAAATGTGCACTCTCGACTAATATTACCACTAGACTTACTCTATTGATACATGGATAATGTTATATCTGCACTCTCGACCCATGTCACCCCCGTGCCCCACGTTGACAATAGTTTTTGGTTTGTTCCGAGCCACCAGACAGAAGTGTAGTATTATCGCGCTCCACTGGCAGAGATAAACTACGATAAAAGATGGGTAATAAAAGCGCCATTAATTGTATTTAAAGATTTCCCCCCTTTTATTCTACACATTTACAATCATGGGTTATAATTACGCCTGTAATAGATTGTCGATCATTTAATTATACATTTTGCCGCGACCCACCTGAAATTCGCCCATGACCGAGTGGTGGATCGCGATCCACACTGTGACCAACCTCTACTTTAGACTGCACTAACATTGTATTGACACATCTAGTGGTATGTACTGTCTACACTTAAAACGTGTTTCACATTGTATTGAAACATCTAATGGTATGCACTGTCTACACTTAAAACGTGTTGCACATTGTGCAATGTCAATGTGTTTTTGTTTGTAGGTACACAACTGAACCATCAGTGACGTATCAATGTATAAGCACACACTGGGACACCCAAACCGTTGTTATCTAGAGCTATCAGTTCACATTCAACTCTTGTGTGCTCTGTTAGATTTCAAGTCGTGTAGCCATTTGCTGTCAGCTGCTTAGTGAATAAACCAGTTCCTGTACAACAACAACAAAAAAGAAAATTTCTTCTCCATTTGTATCTGTCTGAAAAAAAAAATATGCCTGAGCCAGGAATGAGAGGTGCGCGAAGTACACACACAGAGACACATACCTGGGCCTACAATGTGACCGTCTCGATACTACCACATGATCCCGACAGTCACACCCCTCCCCCCCCCCGCTCTTCTCTTCTAGATGTGTAGAGATGACTGGTGTCACGACCACGTAAAAAGAAAAAAAAAAGGTGTGTGTTGTGTGTGTGTCAATGTCCTTCTGCTGGACGGTGTGTTGTCAACTCGGAATACCTCAGATGACATCATTGTGTGTAGATATGCTCGCGTGTGTGTGTGTATTTATATTTTCGAGTGCCGTTATTGGATATAGCCGTGTAAATAGGTGTTAAAACACTTAGTGGTTCTTTACCTTCTTGGATATACTGTGTATTTGGATACTTTGTCTAGTGTATTTGAATAAGTATTGCATACAAACACTTGGATCAGCGCTGGTCATTGCCTTCATGTGTTTAAGGTTGTCACCTTAGTATTACAGTCACTTTGGCCCATTCCTTAGCGGGCATTGTAGTGTCCTTCATTACGTTGTACAGTTATTTCAGTTTCCATATGAAGGGTGTCTGTGAATGAGACGACTGTTTACTACCCCATAGTTATTGACATCCTCATTGATTCCTCATCCCAGTTTAGTTGTAAATCACTGCAAGTCAGTGAATCTTATCAGCACCGGCTGTATGACCGACTACCTTCAAGTTCATGTGAAATATACGGCACACTCTTTTATATATATATATATATATATATATATATATATATATATATACGCAGTGCTTTTTTTGTGCAGGTACGCACCGGTACTGCGTACCGGCACCTTTTTCAATGTGGGGAAAAATTATTACTTTTCTTGTATTTTAACGTTTATTATTAATTTGTTAAAATTGAATTATTTTAAAATAGTATCTTTGCAATAGTGATTTAGCTTGCATCGAGGTGCGAACTGGTAGTTAAAAAGTTAGACAATCCATCACTGGGTACCGGAACCGTTTTTTTTTTTTACAAAAAATAGCACTGTATATATGTGTATGTATGTATGTATGTATGTATATATGTATGTATGTATGTATCATTGCATGTTATATTCGATGTATTCAACGGTTCTCACACTACCGACAGTCAATGTTAATTAATTTGGACAGTTACAACACATCCACACACTATCAGTAAATACACACGACCTATACAAAGTTGTATTTATTATTGAGGCACATGTATGCTATTTTGTATTAGAATGCCGCGACACACCGTTCGAAAAAAAAAACAAAGCACGCCCACAGATATTTGGTGCATCATAATAAAGTCTGGGTTCATTTTTCAAACCATTGCATTACTAATATTATTGTAAACCAGTGACACGAGTTGACGTAATTATGACATTGGTTTCAATGGGTTCGTTTTATCAAACACCAACCCTTGGTTCATCTAGCAGTGTCATTATTTGGACTTGACTAGTGTTAGGTGTCGACAAGTCTTCTTCATATACATCATTAATATTCCGTGTGGTTGGGGTGATAGATGTCTTGTATATTAGGAAGTTCATATGTCTGAGTATTAGCTCTCATAGTTTTCGTGAAATAAAAACCCTTCTGGATTTACGTTCAGGCTAAGCGGTAAAAAAAAGTAAAGTTCCCATTGCCCTAACAGGCCATGGGGGCAGATGAACTGTGCCATTCATCTGTTTCTATAACCTCGAAATATTGACGGATAGTGTGGTTAGCACAACGCCTTTACTTCCCCAACTTAAGTCGGGTACTCATTTAAAGCTGGGTGGACTTTAGCGGGACTCAACAAATTTCACCTGGAAAAAAATTCCATGTTTCTCATCGAGTTATTGTATATAGATGTAGCAATAATAATGAACCATACCGCGCATTATATAATGTCATCGTTCTAATAATGTCACAGCTTTACACCATGCATATATAAGCCGATTGCCTATTTACTTAAGTATATATGTCAGTGATAACCCAGTGTGGCTATTAGATACATATGTCAGTGATAACCCAGTGTGGCTATTAGATACATATGTCAGTGATAACCCAGTGTGGCTATTAGATACATATGTCAGTGATAACCCAGTGTGGCTATTAGATACATGCATGGGTCCTCAATATTTAGTTAAAAAAATTAAGAGGTCAACTGAACTTGTTCAATCATCTGACTTCTATTTTTGATACTAAATATTGATAATTTGATTGTGAGATGGCTCTTAAAAGTATTTTGTACTAAATGAAACACCTGAGTGTGGCTGTCGTCAATCTCAGGCAAGGCAAACCCTGACTCAACAATCTGTGATATTTGATTCAACAGAAGCATTCACTGTGCAGGAGTTGGCAAACATTGTTGCCAACTTTAGTGTTCTGTCTTAAGGCTAAAAAAAATTTGGCATGCGCATATGAAACATAATTGCCAGTGTCAACAACTGTTGTGAGCGGGGATGAAGGGAGACATGAAATGCACCAGAGCCGTTCTGATAGACAGGGGAACTAAAACCACCGCCTAGGAATCTTCACGCCATAGAGACCCCCCCCCCAAGTATTAATTCTGATGCTGTCAGGGCACCAACAGGTACTCTAGCTTACACCCAAAACATATCTAATAGCATCCGCCCTTGCACCACCCCTCCCATCCACCGAAGACCTATAAACGGCTTGGATCAGTGTTTGATAGAAGTGTGTTTGTAATTATATCGCTCTCAAGAAATGAAGCCTTCGTTTGATATGTTAAGAAATAAAGTTCTTGTCTTTAGACTTGTACTTAAATTAGCTGAGCACGACAGTATCATTGAGTACAACTGTCAATCTACGATAGTATCATTGAGTACAACTGTCAATCTATGATAGTATCATTGAGTACAACTGTCAATCTATGATAGTATCATTGAGTACAACTGTCAATCTATGATAGTATCATTGAGTACAACTGTCAATCTATGATAGTATCATTGAGTACAACTGTCAATCTATGATAGTATCATTGAGTACAACTGTCAATCTATGATAGTATCATTGAGTACAACTGTCAATCTATGATAGTATCATTGAGTACAACTGTCAATCTATGATAGTATCATTGAGTGAAACTGGGATAAAAATAAATAAATTATGAATTACATGAAAACTTGAATGTTTTATTGTTGATAACAGTTAAATGTATTATTATTGTACTATATTTTTTCTGTATAGAAGAAAGTGAGTGGAACATAAAAGGGTGGGGTGGTGAATTTCTTGAGTGGGTGGGGTCCGATCCTGCTACTCTTACACTGTTACTTTATTGCTGCCTCATTTGAGACATGTCGAGGTAGCCGATAGTGAATTCAACACGTCACCTGCCCATACAGTGGCTAGCAGAGTTACTACACATTTCACATAGGATCAATAGATCATGGTTCACCCGAACTTAGACCCTCAAATGAATGCTGTGAGCCGGTACTTAATCTTGTGGCATTGACCAATACATGTACTAGGTTTCAGTTTCCAATACATGTATGAGGTTTCATTTAGTTACCAATACATGTACTAGGTTTCATTAAGTTACCAACACATGTACCATGTTTCATTTAGTTACCAATACATGTACTAGGTTTCATTTAATTACCAATACATGTACTAGGTTTCATTTAATTACCAATACATGTACTATGTTTCATTTAGTTACCAATACATGCACTCTATTTCATTTAGTATTCTTAATGAAAAGATACAACAGTTTCAAATTGTCCGAATTCATGACATAAAAAATCGCTCTTACATTTTACATGTTGTTTCAAACCATGACTATTTGACCAAAATGCCTTATAGATATGATAGATCCAAATGAATTTTATCAGTCAGTTTTAAGTTCTGTGGGTAATGCACTTCATGGATGCTCTAAATTTGTTGTTTAACCTATCAAAGTCTCCTTGTGGTGATGTCATATATTATTGTGTTATTTGTTGCTTTACAGTTATATCAATAGATTCAGTCACAATTACAAATTGTATATATAGTATATACGTATTTCTATACATTTTGTTTACTTAGAACTTTCTTTTATTCAGGGTGTCAAGCTTTTGGCTGGACAACCTCATCACCCCCCTCCCCCCAGCCATCAGTATTGAAATAAACAAAATAAAATGAGCCGACTTCCTGTTTCTGGACCCCAGGGGGAGGGGGGGCACTCCATCAGTTGTCGTCAATAGCAAGGTTTTCATTTGTTCAACCACGCATCTGATTGTGGTAATTAATTGTGTTCGGTCCATGGCTTGATGAATAGCTCCTTCTGTCACGTGACTGACATGAATGTAGTGTCGGACAGAGGGTCACCACAGGTAGCTCTGGTTCACAAGTGGCAGTTAGTTGATTGTGTTTACACGTACAGTTGATTGTGTTTACACGTACAGTTGATTGTGTTTACACGTACGATGAGAGTGTATACACGTACAGTCGATTGTGTGTACACGTACGATGAGAGTGTGTACACGTACAGTTGATTGTGTGTACACGTACGATGAGAGTGTGTACACGTACGATGAGAGTGTGTACACGTACAGTTGATTGTGTTTACACGTACAGTTGATTGTGTTTACACGTACGATGAGAGTGTGGGAAGTTATACAACTAAATAGACATGAGCATTTGTTTTTTTTATTATCATTACTGGCCGTGTAAGTACTTGTTGATTTGAGTTATTGCTGTAGTACATTACTGGCCGTGTAACTACTTGTTGATTTGAGTTATTGCTGTAGTACATTACTTGCCGTGTAACTACTTGTTGATTTGAGTTATTGCTGTAGTACATTACTGGCCGTGTAAGTACTTGTTGATTTGAGTTATTGCTGTAGTACATTACTGGCCGTGTAACTACTTGTTGATTTGAGTTATTGCTGTAGTACATTACTGGCCGTGTAACTACTTGTTGATTTGAGTTATTGCTGTAGTACATTAGTGGCCGTGTAACTACTTGTTGATTTGAGTTATTGCTGTAGTACATTACTGGCCGTGTAAGTACTTGTTGATTTGAGTTATTGCTGTAGTACATTACTGGCCGTGTAAGTACTTGTTGATTTGAGTTATTGCTGTAGTACATTACTGGCCGTGTAACTACTTGTTGATTTGAGTTATTGCTGTAGTACATTACTTGCCGTGTAACTACTTGTTGATTTGAGTTATTGCTGTAGTACATTACTTGCCGTGTAACTACTTGTTGATTTGAGTTATTGCTGTAGTACATTACTGGCCATGTAACTACTTGTTGATTTGAGTTATTGCTGTAGTACATTACTGGCCATGTAGTAACTACTTGTTGATTTGAGTTATTGCTGTAGTACATTACTGGCCGTGTAAGTACTTGTTGATTTGAGTTATTGCTGTAGTACATTACTGGCCGTGTAAGTACTTGTTGATTTGAGTTATTGCTGTAGTACATTACTGGCCGTGTAACTACTTGTTGATTTGAGTTATTGCTGTAGTACATTACTTGCCGTGTAACTACTTGTTGATTTGAGTTATTGCTGTAGTACATTACTGGCCGTGTAAGTACTTGTTGATTTGAGTTATTGCTGTAGTACATTACTGGCCGTGTAAGTACTTGTTGATTTGAGTTATTGCTGTAGTACATTACTGGCCGTGTAACTACTTGTTGATTTGAGTTATTGCTGTAGTACATTACTGGCCGTGTAAGTACTTGTTGATTTGAGTTATAGTTATTGCTGTAGTACATTACTGGCCGTGTAAGTACTTGTTGATTTGAGTTATTGCTGTAGTACATTACTTGCCGCATGTAACTACTTGTTGATTTGAGTTATTGCTGTAGTACATTACTTGCCGTATTGCTGTAGTACATTACTGCCGTGTAACTACTTGTTGATTTGAGTTATTGCTGTAGTACATTACTTGGCCGTGTAACTCTTGTTGTGTAGTACATTACTACTTGTTGATTTGATTTGAGTTATTGCTGTAGTACATACTGCTGTAGTACATTACTGGCCGTGTAACTACTTGTTGATTTGAGTTATTGCTGTAGTACATTACTGGCCGTGTAACTACTTGTTGATTTGAGTTATTGCTGTAGTACATTACTGGCCGTGTAACTACTTGTTGATTTGAGTTATTGCTGTAGTACATTACTGGCCGTGTAACTACTTGTTGATTTGAGTTATTGCTGTAGTACATTACTGGCCATGTAGTAACTACTTGTTGATTTGAGTTATTGCTGTAGTACATTACTGGCCGTGTAAGTACTTGTTGATTTGAGTTATTGCTGTAGTACATTACTGGCCGTGTAAGTACTTGTTGATTTGAGTTATTGCTGTAGTACATTACTGGCCGTGTAACTACTTGTTGATTTGAGTTATTGCTGTAGTACATTACTGGCCGTGTAACTACTTGTTGATTTGAGTTATTGCTGTAGTACATTACTGGCCATGTAGTAACTACTTGTTGATTTGAGTTATTGCTGTAGTACATTACTGGCCGTGTAAGTACTTGTTGATTTGAGTTATTGCTGTAGTACATTACTGGCCGTGTAAGTACTTGTTGATTTGAGTTATTGCTGTAGTACATTACTGGCCGTGTAACTACTTGTTGATTTGAGTTATTGCTGTAGTACATTACTTGCCGTGTAACTACTTGTTGATTTGAGTTATTGCTGTAGTACATTACTGGCCGTGTAAGTACTTGTTGATTTGAGTTATTGCTGTAGTACATTACTGGCCGTGTAAGTACTTGTTGATTTGAGTTATTGCTGTAGTACATTACTGGCCGTGTAACTACTTGTTGATTTGAGTTATTGCTGTAGTACATTACTGGCCGTGTAACTACTTGTTGATTTGAGTTATTGCTGTAGTACATTACTGGCCGTGTAAGTACTTGTTGATTTGAGTTATTGCTGTAGTACATTACTGGCCGTGTAAGTACTTGTTGATTTGAGTTATTGCTGTAGTACATTACTTGCCGTGTAACTACTTGTTGATTTGAGTTATTGCTGTAGTACATTACTTGCCGTGTAACTACTTGTTGATTTGAGTTATTGCTGTAGTACATTACTGGCCGTGTAAGTACTTGTTGATTTGAGTTATTGCTGTAGTACATTACTGGCCGTGTAAGTACTTGTTGATTTGAGTTATTGCTGTAGTACATTACTGGCCGTGTAACTACTTGTTGATTTGAGTTATTGCTGTAGTACATTACTGGCCGTGTAACTACTTGTTGATTTGAGTTATTGCTGTAGTACATTACTTGCCGTGTAACTACTTGTTGATTTGAGTTATTGCTGTAGTACATTACTTGCCGTGTAACTACTTGTTGATTTGAGTTATTGCTGTAGTACATTACTGGCCGTGTAAGTACTTGTTGATTTGAGTTATTGCTGTAGTACATTACTGGCCGTGTAACTACTTGTTGATTTGAGTTATTGCTGTAGTACATTACTGGCCGTGTAAGTACTTGTTGATTTGAGTTATTGCTGTAGTACATTACTTGCCGTGTAACTACTTGTTGATTTGAGTTATTGCTGTAGTACATTACTTGCCGTGTAACTACTTGTTGATTTGAGTTATTGCTGTAGTACATTACTGGCCGTGTAAGTACTTGTTGATTTGAGTTATTGCTGTAGTACATTACTGGCCGTGTAAGTACTTGTTGATTTGAGTTATTGCTGTAGTACATTACTGGCCGTGTAAGTACTTGTTGATTTGAGTTATTGCTGTAGTACATTACTGGCCGTGTAAGTACTTGTTGATTTGAGTTATTGCTGTAGTACATTACTGGCCGTGTAAGTACTTGTTGATTTGAGTTATTGCTGTAGTACATTACTGGCCACATAGTAACTACTTGTTGATTTGAGTTATTGCTGTAGTACATTACTGGCCATGTAGTAACTACTTGTTGATTTGAGTTATTGCTGTAGTACATTATTTGGTGAATTTCTTCTTATATACTGGCTTGTGTATGTAATTATGTTTGAACCTGTTGAATGAGCTACTGCTGACATATCATTTGGTGGATCTTTTATATATAATTATATATATTGGCTTGTGTATGTAATTATGTTTGAGCTTGTTGTGTTTGTTTTTCATTTAGTAATTAGTTAAACTGAATGTTGAACTTTTTTCCTGGATCAATGATTGTTTTCTGTATCAATGATTGTTTTTTTTTCTACCGTTTGATTTAGTTTCAGTTTCTTGTGAAGTGTCCGCTCTAAATATAATGGTCTCTCTTTGATTCTTTGGTCATAAAAAATATGTTTTATGTTTACTGTGTTGCTATTAAACAATGTTACATTGTTGCTAGTAAACAATGCCAACAAACTAGCAGTGTGATCATTTGTTTTTTTTTTACATTACACACACAGCTGCCATCTGAAATAAAATACTGTTCACTCCACACACACATACCACACACACATACATGAGACATCTGTAAATGTGTAATTTGTAAACTGTGCCCACTCTAATCTCTGTACAGCTCACACTGATATTGTCTCCCCATGTACAGTTCACACTGATATTGTCTCCCCCTGTACAGTTCACACTGATATTGTCTCCCATTTTACAGCTTCTCCCTTTGTACAGCTCACACTGATATTTTCTCCCATTGTACAGCTCACAATGATATTGTATCCCCTTGTACAGCTCACACTGATATTGTCTCCCCTTGTACAGCTCACACTGATATTGTCTTCCATTGTACAGCTCACAATGATATTGTCTCCCCTTGTACAGCTGACAATGATATTGTCTCGACTTGTACATGAAAAATGTTATATACCAGAGGTCAGTTCTTAAGGCCCTCCTAGGGTATATATATACACACACTTATATACATACACACATATATATTAGTTTATATAAATATATATATTTATATATACATCACAATTAATGTTGATCCTATTGGAAATTTGAAATGATTTTGTGACTGGCACTGATAGGGGTAGTCTGGAGAAACCTGTTCTTTAGCAGGTTCTCACGAGATTCTACATCACCTGCAACTTCTGTGTTCCACTTGGTGTTTTTCATTGTCCCCACTCTGGTGAACAGTTGGTTGTATAGATGGTGGTTTTAACAATCTTCAGCCAACCAATGTTTAGTGACACTTGTACCAGGTCACCGTGGACTGGATTACTGCAATCAGCTCAATATGTAGGTTGATTACTTTCTGACAGTTAGAACAGTACATTTTTGTTTCAACATTTGGATGTTTAATGGGGTGTATCATTGGATGTTTAATGGGATGTTTCATTGGATATTTGATGGGATGTTTCATTGGATATTTGATGGGATGTATCATTGGATGTTTAATGGGATGTTTCATTGGATATTTGATGGGATGTTTCATTGGATGTTTAATGGGATGTTTCATTGGATATTTGATGGGATGTTTCATTGGATATTTGATGGGATGTTTCATTGGATATTTGATGGGATGTATCATTGGATGTTTAATGGGATGTTTCATTGGATATTTGATGGGATGTTTCATTGGATGTTTAATGGGATGTTGCATTGGATATTTGATGGGATGTTTCATTGGATGTTTAATGGGATGTATCATTGGATGTTTAATGGGATGTTTCATTGGATATTTGATGGGATGTATCATTGGATGTTTAATGGGATGTTTCATTGGATATTTGATGGGATGTATCTTTGGATGTTTAATGGGATGTATCATTGGATGTTTAATGGGATGTATCATTGGATGTTTAATGGGATGTTTCATTGGATATTTGATGGGATGTATCATTGGATGTTTAATGGGATGTTTCATTGGATCTTTAGTGGGATGTTTCATTGGATATTTGATGGGATGTTTCATTGGATCTTTAGTGGGATGTTTCATTGGATATTTGATGGGATGTTTCATTTGGATTTTTTAAAACCTTTTTTTTTATACTGATATTTGCTTTTATTGTATGCTGAGCCATTGAAGGCTGTCACAACTTAGTATCTTACATGTCTGAGTGAAACAGTTGATATCTGTCCATCATGTCAGTCTACATGTACATTGTCCCCATGAAAATATGTACATTCATCCACCTGTCTGTCTATATATGTATGTCTGTCTGTCTATATATGTATGTCTGTCAGTCTATATATGTATGACTGTCAGTCTACATGTACATTGTCCCTATGAAAATATGTACATTCATCCACCTGTCTGTCTGTATATGTATGACTGTCAGTCATGCTTATTGTGCATCCATCCTCTCTGGTTTCATTCATGTATTTTTATGTTTGTTTAAATTAAAGCTTCAGGTATTAACTGAGACATTGTAAATTTATTGCATTTGAAATGCAGCAACATGCGCTTATCGATCCGAAGATGCATTTTATTTGAGATGAGACATATCTGCTATTTCATCAGGTGTTCTTTTGAGTGCTTACTGTCAGTTTTATTTAGCCTTTGATGGAAGACATCGATCTAGCCAATCAGATGTATCCTATCAGATCTTTCCTATTGCCTTATGCCTAAAGGCAATAATAGGATTAGTTGAGGGGGGGGGGAATAACATGATAGACAGTTGAACACACTCAGCAAGCTGTTGTACATACTAAACTTGTCTGATTAAATTGATCAACTATTCATTACTTAGTTCACTAAGAAGGGGAAAGACTTTCTGTGTGTAAATGTAGGGATAATTAAAACAAATATTTTTAATGATGTTTTTTTTTGAGGTCATTATTTATGTATATCTAATAAATTATCAGTGATATTTTAAAATTGAGTAAATGTATTGTAATTGTATGCCAAGTAAACGTATTTAAATTTTAAAAAAATATCACTCACTAAATATTAATTAAACTGTCAACAAGTGACCTTGATTTTCGTGAATGAGCATGTAGACTCTGTATAAATTTAGCAGCCAAGGATACTGTACACGTAAAAAAAGATTATTTTACTTGCAGATATAAGATTGTAATTTTCCCAATGTGAACTCATTTAGATACTAATTTTTTTTTCATTCTTTCACCTTAACACCAATGACAATAGATCCCCATGATTCAAATAACAAGCTGCGAAGAATAAATATGTTATGTATCATTTTAAGATATAGTCCAGTCAGTGAAAAAAATTAATATAACTGATTTGTGTACACATAAAATACACATGCAAACAACTGCATCAGGTTTTCAAAGAAAAAATGACATGATTTAAATCATGGCTTCAGATTTAGATTATTACATCAATTATGACTTCAAATTCAGTTGAGTGGAACCCTGTTTCTCATAGCAGTGTGGCTAATGTTTCTCATAGCAGTGTGGCTAATGTTTCTCATAGCAGTGTGGCTAATGTTTCTCATAGCAGTGTGGCTAATTAGTGAGATTTCATTTTACCCTGGTAGTGTCAGTCACCAATGTCATAGCTGGACAGTGGCCCCAATACAAAATTAATTCTCTTGTGGGGATTAGAACTACTGACCTTTAGTTTAGCACTTAACAAACTGTACCACCATATTTCCCTATTCTTTGCTGTATATCACTAGAAAGTTTTTCTTTATTTAGGTAATTTAAAAAAAATAATAATTTCATCAACTTCACTTTTCTCAAAGTTTATTTCTTGTGCTGATGACTTTATATTCTACTGTCAATGTTTTGTATTCTACTGTCAATGTTTTGTATTCTACTATCAATGTTTTATATTCTACTATCAATGTTTTATATTCTACTGTCAATGTTTTGTATTCTACCATCAATGTTTTGTATTCTACCATCAATATTTTGTATTCTACCATCAATGTTTTGTATTCTACTATCAATGTTTTGTATTCTACCATCAATGTTTTGTATTCTACTATCAATGTTTTGTATTCCACTATCAATGTTTTATTTTCATCAGGCATGAATCTTTATGATGGTTTCTTTTCTTTTTAGCGAAGAACAAAATTTAGTTGAACTGATATAAATTCCTGGCACAGTGTCTCAATCATTACTTTTTATAACTAATATAAATTCCTAGCACAGTGTCCCAATCATTACTTTTAGTAACGAATTACTCAATACTTCAGACAACTAATGGCTACTAACATGTTATTTTACATTGACACACTATGTAAAGTTTTATGCAGACAATTATTTTGGGGTTGTTAATTATGGTTTTAGAACCCCTCTACATGTAAATGTAAATCTCTTGCCATTATTTTCTCTGTTTCCCAGACTAAATATTTATAGATATCAGGTTGAAACAGTCTTGTGTAGTTATTTGAGAAACAGGATTTTAACTATTAGATTCTGAGTCATTATTGTTTATGGGGGACACAGGCTTACAGCCTGAAGTATTATTTGGTTCAACTGTCAGTTGTTTTTTTTTTAACATTGGTGTCTGACATGCAAGATACATTTTTTTTTGGTTGTTTTTATTGCTCTAGGTTTGATTGAAATATTCTGTGACTAACAATAGCTGGTTTGATTATATTAACACTGCATTAAGTGCTGTGAGATCCAAGCAGATAATTGACGAAGTCTATGATTATATACAAATGGAACAATGACTGCCAAAGTCAGAAATAAACTTTTTTTAAACTTCAATCATTGAATCTGTTTGTGAAGTTAAAAAAAATGTGGATTATTTAGAAGTTCTAACCGCAGTAGGAAATATTTTTCCTTCATGGAAAGGTTGAGTCATTTAACACCTGAGAAGAGTGGACATCACTGCCACCAGTCTGGATTGGATGTTCAGTTGATGGACACACTGTGTCACTGTCCACACAACAGACAATTGAGACAGTCTTGCCCCAGCTTGTGTCAATTGTCAACTTCTGGCAGTAGGAAAACATGGTCTCCCCAAACATTTCAACATTTTATAGCTGTCACAATGAGTATTCTGATTTTCCTCTTTATCTTGTCTCCTGTTGCTGTCAGCTGTGAGGATGCTGTGAACCTGTGTGCAGGCAACCAGTGCATGAACAACTCAACATGTGTGAACTCTACCTATGACTACACCTGCAGCTGTGCTGGGACACAGTACACTGGATGGTACTGTAATGTGTCAGTAAGTACATGATGAATATTTCATTGTTAATATTACACTATTTTTAACTCAGCGAATGAAGTGTTTATAGACAGACCAGTACAACACATATACAAATATGAAGTGTTTATGGATGGACCAGTCCAACCCATATATAAGTCTATGAAGTTTTTTTTAGACAGACCAGTCCAAACCACTTCTAGGGTTAATGTAATATGGATTACATGCTTCTTGCACAAATAAATATAAATATATGAGACATTTCATAATGGCTCCCAAGATCTAAGGGAACTTATTTTACTTTTTCATATAAAGCTTTTATAATTGCATAACCATGAAAAGTATAATTTTGTATAATATATGTAAATAATAAAAAAAATTAATTTTATTTTAAATAGTAAGGAAAGATATTTTTTCAAATATATATTTGAATCAATTGATAATGAATTTTACATACTGTATTACAGATTTTTCAAGACTGCAGCTCCTCACCATGTCAGAATGGAAAGTGTCAAAATATTACCATGAACAACAATAATAACACAGTAAGTATTAAGTATTATATTCAGTAAAAATGTTCATCATGATGAGTTGAACATATTAGTTAAAAGAATGCAATTACTTTAAAGTTTTTACATTATGAAAATAGTTTATAAACAGATTTTATAAAGGTGATTAAAGGTCCATTTTTTTCTACTAAAATAATTTGAAGGAGTTGTAAAAATGTCTTCAAGGGATCTGGTTCAAACCTTGGTGAGAACCTTTGAATTTTTTCATGCCCCAGTAAAAGTTCCCAAATCCACCCAGCTTTAAAATGGCAACCTAACATAAGTTGGGGAAGTAAAGGGCTGTTTGCTAGCCACAGAATCCCTTTGATATTCTGTTGCTACAGAAACAGATAAATTCTTCACTTCATCTGCTCCTATGAGACCTTAAGGGCTTTATGAGAGCTTTACTTACTTACTGTAATGTTTATGTAATTAGAGGCTATCTGAGAAATAAACTGTTAAAATAGTGTTTAGAACCTCAGTCATTTGCACAGAGTATAATTTGAGTGAAATGTGCAATCTATATTTTAAAAAGTTTTCCAACTTGGTCATAGAATATGAAATTTGTAATTCTATGAACTTTCCTGACTCTTCACTTTGTTAAAACTCTGATTTTTTTCATTAAAAATTTTTGAAAGATATAATCGATTATACAATTGGCTTGAATTATTAATGTAACGATAATTCTGTAACGATATCACCATTTTTTAAAATAGACTATTTGACCAATAGTCTTTGACTATGACTAATAAAATTGTAGATCAGGACTTCTGGAGATTAGATGATGCTGCATTTTTTAAAATATTATGGTCTTTTTACAGGAACATTCTGTCTGTTATTAATCCTGTAAACTCAAATAGTATCTAAGAATGGGTTTCGGAAATACCAATCTAAAACAACATTCTGTGACATGTATTTTCAATAGTCAGTGCCAAGATGACTAATGGACAGAGCGTTGGAGAGAATGTTTCATTGCTCAACATCTTGTATTCTCATTGCACTGACAAATGTAAAAAAAAAAATTAAAATCCAAGTCAAGTCTTAATTGAATGAAATATTTTGTGTCTGGTTAAATAATTGTTTTGATTATTTTTCAGACTTCATTTAATTGCACTTGTCAACCTGGGTTTGAAGGTCCTCTGTGTGAGAAAGTAATTAACTACTGCAATAAAGATGGCATCAAATGTGCTAACAATGGGTCATGTCAAAATCACCCTGAATATCAAAACTATACTTGTAGCTGTGCTACTGGTGTGTGGTAATATTGATTTCAAATAATTAAACAGTGCAAGAAATAAATACTGTGGCTAATAATATTAGAATAACTAGTTGTCTGCAATATTAAAATGTTAAATTTTTTTTTTTAAACTCTTTTGGTAAAACCTTTATCATCTGACATATTCAGTCAAAATCTCATGAGTCACTATCCTTTCATTTAATGAGTCACTATCCCCTCATCTCTTGAGTCACTATCCCCTCATCTCTTAAGTCACTATCCCCTCATCTCATGAGTCACTATCCCCTCATCTCATGAGTCAATATCCCCTCATCTCATGAGTCACTATCCCCTCATCTCATGAGTCACTATCCCCTCATCTCATGAGTCACTATGCCCTCATCTCATGAGTCACTATCCCCTCATTTCATGAGTCAATATGCCCTCATCTCATGAGTCACTATCCCCTCATCTCATGAGTCACTATCCCCTCATCTCATGTCACTATTGCCTCATTTCATGAGTCACTATCCCCTCATCTCATGAGTCACTATCCCCATCATCTCATGAGTCACTATCCCCATCATCTCCTGAGTCACTATCCCCATCATCTCCTGAGTCAATATGCCCTCATCTCATGAGTCAATATGCCCTCATCTCATGAGTCACTATCCCCTCATCTCATGAGTCACTATCCCCATCATCTCATGAGTCACTATCCCCATCATCTCATGAGTCACTATCCCCTCATCTCATGAGTCACTATCCCCTCATCTCATGAGTCACTATCCCCATCATCTCATGAGTCAATATGCCCTCATCTCATGAGTTACTATCCCCTCATCTCATGAGTCACTATCCCCTCATCTCGTGAGTCACTATCCCCTCATCTCATGAGTCACTATCCCCTCATCTCATGAGTCACTATCCCCTCATCTCATGAGTCACTATCCCCATCACCTCATGAGTCACTATCCCCTCATCTCATGAGTCACTATCCCCTCATCTCATGAGTCACTATTGCCTCATTTCATGAGTCCATATCCCCTCATCTCATGAGTCACTATCCCCTCATCTCATGAGTCACTATCCCCTCATCTCGTGAGTCACTATCCCCATCATCTCGTGAGTCACTATCCCCTCATCTCGTGAGTTACTATCCCCCTCATCTCGTGAGTCACTATCCCCATCATCTCATGAGTCACTATCCCCATCATCTCATGAGTCACTATCCCCATCATCTCATGAGTCACTATCCCCTCATCTCATGAGTCACTATCCCCATCATCTCATGAGTCACTATCCCCATCATCTCATGAGTCACTATCCCCATATCTCATGAGTCACTATCCCCTCATCTCGTGAGTCACTATCCCCTCATCTCGTGAGTCACTATCCCCATCATCTCGTGAGTCACTATCCCCTCATCTCGTGAGTCACTATCCCCATCATCTCATGAGTCAATATGCCCTCATCTCATGAGTCACTATCCCCTCATCTCATGAGTCACTATCCCCTCATCTCATGAGTCACTATCCCCTCATCTCATGAGTCACTATCCCCATCATCTCATGAGTCACTATCCCCATCATCTCATGAGTCACTATCCCCATCATCTCATGAGTCACTATCCCCATCATCTCATGAGTCAATATGCCCTCATTTCCATAAACAACTGTTGATGTTTAGTCCTTTTTTTACTTTATTATTTCTATGATAATATTAAACAACAGAACAACAAACCTATTTATCAGTCTTTTTTAATGTCATTATACACCAGGTTATGAAGGGACCAATTGTACAAACAAAATAAGCAAATGTTTATTTGTTGAATGCCGAAATGGTGGGACATGTATAGATGGCGGTGAAAGCTACACCTGTAAATGTAAAGTTGGTAAGAGTTATTGTTGTTATTAATGTTTAGAAAAGAAAATGGACTAACACCCTGAACATTCTTTTGAATACTTAAAATTTTTTTTACAATGAAGAACAGGTTGAAATACGGTCATTAAATTTACCTAATACTAAAGGAAGATTATTACTGTTTGCTGCTACCTGTGTTAGTCTGTTGACAGGTTGTTTTTTTTTGCAAGAGTTAGCGTGCTAGTAACTGACAGTTAATTGTTAACCCAATGTTCATCATATATATTATTAGATATTAGCAGTTGATATTTTTTAACCCAACGTTCATCATAAATATTATTAGATATTAGCAGTTGACATTTTTTAACCCAACGTTCATCATAAATATTATTAGATATTAGTAGTTGACAGATAGTTTTTAATGAAATGTTCAACAAATAGATTTTTTTCGATTCTCATCTCCTCTTGATTACTTTCTTTATTTTTTAGTGTTTTCCTAACTGTAAATGCGTGGCCGCTTATGAATGTAATTCTGTCATTTGAAAACAAATTATGTCATACATTGCTACTTTCTTATATACCACATTCATTCACCACTTTTATAAACTATGGCCTCCTCTTAAGTATTATTTGATGTTGAAATATTTTTAAAACCTTAAGTAAGGTTTCCGCAGAAAAAAAAACTTTATAGTGATTTCTGAAGAAAAAAAATTTATATAAAATTGTGTTGAAATACTAGACATTTTTTGTTAAATTGTGACATTTGATTGTAAACAACTAGGGTTGATTGAAATACAAAAAAAAAATACCATTATTTTATTCATTTCTATTGTTATTGCATGTGTCTATTTTAGGTTTTAATGGTACAAAATGTGAAAATCAATACGACCCATGCATTAATGCCTCAATATGCCAACATGGTAACTGTCTTAATGGAGTTTGTAATTGCACTGATTCTGGATGGCAAGGTAAATATTGGTCACTTTACTTAGCACTCTGTATTTCTTGATTCTGATGAATGCCACAAGACATGTATGAATTTAAGCAATAGGCCTGTATTTCTTGATTCTGATGAATGCCACAAGACATGTGTGAATTTAAGCAATAGGCCTGTATTTCTTGATTCTGATGAATGCCACAAGACATGTATGAATTTAAGCAATAGGCCTGTATTTCTTGATTCTGATGAATGCCACAAGACATGTATGAATTTAAGCAATAGGCCTGTATTTCTTGATTCTGATGAATGCCACAAGACATGTGTCAATTTAAGCAATAGGCCTGTATTTCTTGATTCTGATGAATGCCACAAGACATGTGTGAATTTAAGCAATAGGCCTGTATTTCTTATTCTGATGAATGCCACAAGACATGTATGAATTTAACCAATAGGCCTGTATTATTTTTTAAATCATTTTTTTTGTTTAAATTTTTTTATTGCTTTATTTCTACTTGGGTTTTTGTTATTGTTGCTAAATTTCAATTATAATAAAAGGGTTCAATAGTACTGATGAGTTAATCTTTGTCATGGAAAAAATTAACACTTTTTATTTAAGAATTGCATTGATAGAAGTGTTTACGTGTACATAAAGTTCTACATAAAGTAGATTTATTTTTTTTACCACCATAAGCTTTATCTGAACACATCAATTCCATTATCTGGGTGACTTGAGAGCCCGATTTGTTATAGTTTCATAAACACAGTGAGTCACCCACGCATGTCTTCTGTGGGATCTCCATTGCCAATGTACACTTGCTTTTGGTGGGGATGAAAGAAGGGCACTACAAAAACTGTCCCCTTTGAGATTTACGGGATTACAGCATCTGATCCTGATGCATTATAAATTCAAAATGTCTGAATTCTATTTTTGTTGAGGGTCTGTTTCAGGGGTTCGACAACGACATTTTCTGTTCTTAGTATGTGGATATAGTTCGTTCAGGTATCAATGTAAAGATATTATGTCATTTTACTACTTTTTCCAAAGATGTGTTACATTTTTCTCTTCGTTTATTTCTTATTAGTTTAGCTACTAATTTAGCTTTCAGCTTTCGTTACTTACCGCTGACGTCATTAAGCTAAGTGGCGTAACTCATTTATTTTTGTAACAGTTATTCAACTTTACTTACTACCTTTAATTTGTAAGAATCCTGTGCGATGTGCATAATACGGCTTTCTTACTCATATTGTCAATGCAGTCTTTTGTCCATCAAGTCCCTTCCCCAAACTATAAGACCACCATTTTCTACCTAAACAATGTTGTTATTAGCCATATTTGCAAAATGCGAACCTCAGCATCAGTCAAGCCCCTTCCCAAATCTATAAGATTTCTTTTACTGAAATTATCAAGTTACTTTTTAAATCACTTGTCAACTGCAGTCTTGTACGTTTGATGAAAGAACATTGCTTGGCTCGCTAGTTGGGAAATGCTACCCTTAATTACTTGCTTAAACCACCACCACACACACCAAATCCATAATGTCTACAATGACACTTTTTAACAGATGTTATATAAGCGAAGGGGAAGGGGCTAAAAAAAAAAATTTGCTGTACTGAATATTTCCTTACCCTGACGTTCGTGATACGTAATAACGAAATTATATATATAATATATAATATAATATTATATATATTATTTACCTTTTTTATACCTATGTAAATATTATGGGACGCAGGCTGACTATGCTTTTTATCAAAGACAGTTTTCATCCAAACTTGATTAAAAAAAAAACTCTTGTTTAAATGATATTTTGTTTCTTGTTTAAATGCTATTTTAGCTGACTTAGTTAAAACTGGGGAATATTTTTTATTATTAATTTTGCCGATGAACCTTTTTTTTGTTAAACTTTTAATTTGCATCAGTTTTTTTTTTTTATGCATTATCAATGAATTTGACCCAAACTGTATATACCATTTTGATTATACTTGTTTTTTTATCTTTGCAATTATGTCACCCATATTTTTTTAGAATAAACATGTTTCCTAACAGGTGATCATTGTGAACAGCTGGTGAATGAATGTGAAGAAAACGTGAATACGTGTCTCCATGGAGCAAATTGCACCGACCTGGAATGGGGTTTTGACTGTAACTGTACACAGGGATATTCAGGGAAAACATGTGAAACTGCTAACTGTACTGGTATTGATTGTAGTAATAATGGCACATGTGAGATTCACAATTCAACTTGGTCCTGTAAATGTGCAGAATTTATTGAAGGTAAGTTATGTTTGTAAAATAATCTTTGTATTTAGATGACTTATACATTTTTATTAACAGTAGTAGCTCACAATTACATTTAACTTACATTTAAAAAAAGATACAATTCAATAAAAGCTCAAAGAAAAAAAAACAACTTTTACTCAGTTACCTTTATTCTTTCATGAACAATCTCACTATTGATTGGCTGTTAAAGACAACAAAGAAACACATTCCTTTATTTCATTAAATTTGTACTCATATAAACAACTTCAAATAGATTTCTTCATATATTAGAAAACTTCTGCTATTCACAGTAAAAGGGGACTGATGGTCATGTGGTAAAACACTCGACTGTTGACCTGTTGGTCATCGGTTTGATCTCTGGTGAGGACCAGTGTATTTTTAGGTTATGGTTGAAGTACCTACTATATCTCCCATGGTGCCTCCCTGGTCATTGCACTTCGGCTATGGTGGAGATTAAAGAAGGGTGTCATAAAAATAGTCCAACTAGTGGTGTATAGGATTTAAGAGATTTCATCTCATCCTTACAGGACTTCACACACCTCAGCTTTCTTTTTTATACTCACAGTTTTTTGTTTCTTTCTTTTTTTTTTTTTTGATCATCTACATTTTTTAAAATTTCATCTTAAATCAAAGTTACAATTTTTCTGGTGCAGCATTTTATTTTTTTGACTACCCTTTTTTTTTTTTAATTTAGGAGCATTCTGTGAAATTAAAGGTCCATGTTTTGATAGACCATGCCAAAATGCTAAAGCCTGTCACCAGTCTATTAAAAATAATACTTACACATGTGATTGCAATGAAGGTAATTTCTTTATTTCCAAGTATTTTAAACAAAATAATTTCTGGCATTTTCTTTATTGGTATCTTTAGGGATTCTTGCTTATGAAAAACCAGTATTCACTGTGGTCAAATTGGCTACCCACAGTAGCTCTCAGGATCAGGTCAAACTGATACTTTCTATGGGAAAAAATTGGCTACCAAAAAAAAAAAAAAGCCACAACTTTTCTACATAAATTTCAATGTTTCTATTAGCGAGTGGTTTAGATACTCGACTGTTGACCTGATAGTTGTGGGCTCGATCCTCTGTGTGAACTATAGAATTTTTTCAAGGGGAAATTCGGTTGCCTCACAAGTCCACCCAGCTTTAAATGGGTACCTGACAAGTTGGGGAAGTATAGGCGGCTCGGCGTTGTGCTGACCACACAATCCCTTTATATGTCGAGGTTATAGAAACAGATGAATTCTAAACTTCATTTGCCCAGTTGGCCATTAGGACTGAGGGAACTTTACTTTTTAGTGGGTGGGAACTTTACTTTTTAGTGGGCGGGAACTTTACTTTTTAGTGGGTGGGAACTTTTCTGTTTGTACTTATTTAGGGATCGTTTTTCTTATATATTCTGTTGATTTGCCAGGGTGGAAGGGTGTCAACTGCTCAGATGATATTGATGAATGCAGTGAGACAAGTCTTCAGTGGAGACACAAGTGTAAGAATGGTACATGTCAGAACACTCAAGGAAGTTACAACTGCAGCTGTTTTCCAGGATACACTGGTCAGTTTTGTGAGATAGATATCAATGAGTGTCAGTCTAACCCTTGTCAGCATGGTGGTATCTGCAGCGACTTAGTCAACAACTTCACTTGTGATTGTAGCCGCACAGGTTTGTTAGCATTTATTTTCATGATGCAAACACATTCACCCTAGATTATAGAAAATAATGATTAAGATTTTGTATAATTAAAAAAAAAATAATCTAAAATTCATTTTCCTATTAAGGAAACTAGAAATGTCCATCTTTTAATGCATTATTCTGCATGATTAATTTTTATGCTGTTAAATCAGGGTTACTTTAACATTTTATTCAGACATGCTGTTATATTAAAATAAATATTAGAGCTCAAGAGAAACAAAGAATCCATTCATTTGTTTAAAGAAAATTGTATAATAAAATCACATTTGATATTTGATTTCTTAAATATTTTTAGTTCCATATTTTAAAACATATTTTTTTTATTTCTAGGCTATGAAGGCCAGGATTGTTCCCACAACATCAATGAATGTAGTTTGAATGAGACACTGTGTAACAAAGGTGTGTGCACTGACCAAGAGCCATTCTTCAGCTGCAACTGTGGGGAGAACTACCTTGGAGACCGCTGTCAGTTTGACAACCCATGTGTCAATTTTACCTGTTTAAATGGTGGGCAATGTCATTTGAGGAACGAGACAGACTCCCATTACTTCGGTTCGTGTTCGTGCTCTGAAAACTATGAAGGTGTTTCTTGTGAGAAGGTAAAAATTTATCTCATTCAATAAATAGCCAATGAAATGAAAATTGTAGTAAATATTGAATGTATAATTAGTACACTTAAGTCTGTTGAAATTTTCATGTGGATATTTTTAACAAAATATTAACCGACTATATGCTGATGGATCACTGGATAATGCTTTCTGTACAGATATGAGTGTTATCGTCAGCCTCTGTGTTGACAGGTGGAATTGGGATTGGTAAATCTTCATCGTGTGACACTTTTTTGTCCATTTGCTTCTTATAATTTGATGTGTCCACCATACAGAAGTAGCAATCATTTAGGTGGTTGATAGGTGCCCTCCATATTCTCGGGATGGCAAAAGGCGTACACTTTCTGGGACCACAAAGCCAACCTTCTAATGTGTAACTGCAACTACCACAGATGACGTGGGGAGCCCTTGGTTTATCCTGATCTCCAACTGGCATTTGAAATGTGCTTCATATGCGATGCAATAATTTGTACCATGAGGAATCGCATACATGTATTTCACTTGTTTTGGTGCGATGTAGTAACGGCAACAGTAGCAAAAACAGTCTGGAGACTATTTGCAGCCTCTGTTAGCCATGCCATTTGTTAAATATGCTGACTACTTAGAAACACTGAATTTACAATTATATCAACTCGATCAATAACACACAGTAACCGATGATCGCTGAGGATTAGTGTTGTATTATAATGTTCCATCCAGTTAGTTTACATGCATCCGCTCGGGGTGAATGACGTCACACCATTATTATCACCCTATAATAACCTTGATGACATCATAATACCCTCCACACGGCCTGGCTATATTTTGATACGTAGTGTAATGTGTTTTTACTGAGGCGCAGAACAGTTTATGGTATTTTTTAAATTAATTGATGTCAGTACAGTTGTATAAATGTATGCAATATAAGTGATTGTATTTTTATCTCATGAAATCTTTATACAGAGTCCTAGTACAAAAGATACTGACTTAGGCATCATTATTGGTCCGATTGTTGGTGGTATAGTCTTAATTATTATAGTCAGTAAGTATTTTTTATCTTTCGATCACCAACTCCAATTATTAATTATTCACATTAATTTAACATGCAGTAGGCTTTTTACGGACTTGTCTTTTAATTTTTTTATAATTGTTTTTATTCTGAATATAAAAATCTGTTTCATTTGTAAAATGTGATTATTTTATGTTATATTTATTTATACAGAAAATTTATAAAACAAGCGTTTTTTTTTGGTGCTTCTTTTAATACTCCTGAAAATTTTAAAAACTTCTCTGCCAGTTTTCATTTAGATAAAGATTAGATTTAGAAATGGCAATGCTTTAAATTTAGTTTCATTATTTGGATATCAACTAATATAAAATAAACATGACATCTTAATGGTTTCAATGACATGTTAATGTTTTTAATAATGACTTGTTGATTGTTTCCTATCCTCAGTTGTTGCCATACTTTTTATAATGACAGCTCGATCAAAGAGAGCCACCCGAGGTACATACAGCCCTAGCCAGCAAGAAACTTCGGGGTCCAGAGTTGAACTAGGCAATGTGCTTAAAAAACCTCCAGAAGAACGACTCATCTAGTTGACGATTTGTTGAATTTTTTTTATCGTGCATTTAATTGTATATAAATGTCTGTTTTTGAAAAATAATACTTAAAAAATATGCATAACCTTTTTATGAAATATTTGCACATGTGTATGAACGCAGAATGAATGCAAGTTGAATGGTATATTTATTTATTCCTGAAAATTGTTTCATCCTTATATTTTTAGTTGGTTTTAATGGAAGTTTTGTAAAAATAACATTTTGCTGTAAAATGTTTGCTTCTGAGCAAAGGTTTTATTTTTTTTATATCGGATTATTTAAGTGAAGTGAACTTCATTATATTTTATCCAGATCTTTATTGTACATAGTGTAATATAAATATATTTAAATTTCAGATAATTTTATACATTTATTCTTGTCTCTTCTGGGAAGAGAGATTGTCCTGTTATTTTTGCAATAAACTTTGTTAACTTGTATGAAGTTTTATGCATATATATATATATACATATACAAACATATCTATGTATTTATATTGATTCTGTATAAATTTGTCAAGTCCTCATCAGGGTTGTGCAGCATAATTTTTGAGCCATTAGATACATACTGAATATAATTTTTTTTAAATATGTTGTATTGTCTAGAGTGTTTGTCTTTTATAAACCTGTGAAAATCAAAACTACCAATTATGTGTATTAGCTCCCCTTACCTTCTTGGTTTAAAAAGACAGGTTTTTATTTGTATTGCATCATGTTATGTATTGACATAGTCAAATGGTTTTGTCCCATACTGTTTTCTTTTTCTGTACAGAGCAGGGCTAGCGTTTGGAAGTGCGTAGTCCGATTTGCACACTAAAAAACAATGTATGCCATTGATCAGACTTCTGTAATTTCTTATAACGTTGCATACAAGTAACAAACCAAATTGAAAACACCTGAAAATGAAAGAAAAAGAAATGATTTAAAAAAAAAACAACAACCTATATTTCTGTTTAAAATTCAGAATTGAATTGGAACAAATTATTTTTTTACACTTTAAACATGATGTTACATTTGTACGCTTAGCATGAGTCTGATTTTTATTATTAGCTTTGGTTACCATAATTTTCTAGCAGTTTTTGTCTGCAAGATCTTTTAAGATGTAACAATTTAAACCCCTGCTTATTTTTTAAGTCACAATAGAGTGAATAGACTTTTGCCAGAGTGTCAGATCAGGGCAGAGAGCTGTATGGGATTTATTATGGTATACTGCTATACTGGTGTATATATATATATATATATATATACTGGTGTATATATATATACTAGTTTACTGCTATACTGGTGTATATATATATACTGGTATACAACACTCATTAGCTTATCTTATTCTAAAGCTGTACACCTTTTAATGGTACTTGATGTAGGTCTCTGTTATTGTACTTGGGGGATGGCTATGATAATTGATTATTTATGTCATTATGTTTCAGTACTGTTGATTTGAAAAGTTACATGGTATCATGTCTTAACTCAGTTGATTTTTCAATGGACTGATGAATGTTTTTTATATAAACAAGTTTGGCGGGCTTAAGCTTCACATCATTTTATTGTAGATGGAAATTCATTTGAAATTCTGTCAAACTACATTGCCACCACTCCCCATACTAAACGATGCTAAACTCAGGGGACGTGTGCCATTTAAAAAAAATTAATGGTAGGGTTTTTTTTGTCACATTATCTTGCCAGTTGTAAATTACTCTCTAGCTCAGGCTAGGATAGGAGACGCGTCTAAAGTAGGTCCTGGTACAGATAATACAATGAAGGTGGTAAAGCAATGTATTTTACAACCATAATTTCAGCTGGGAAAATTGTCTATAACTGAATTTTAAAAGTAATTTATTCATTTTGGGTTATCAGTACCTATAGATGTAAATACAATTGTATACAGAAAAACCAATAGGAAAATTTTTATGCAAAAAAAACAAAACAAACTACGAGGTGATAGTCAAAATATCCCCCTGTTCTGAGTTAAAAAAAAGTTTGGGTTTGTGCTTTTATTCAATCTTAACCCTTTTCAAAAATATCAACAAAATGTTTGTGTATTAGTCCTACGTACATTTTATGTATTTTTTTGTTGGTGGTCATATGGATCACTCTTTTTTTAATCCTGAAATCGTCATATGCCAGTGTTTATACTTAATGTTTTAAAGGGTCACTTGTATAAAATATAAATACTTGCTGTTTATTTTCAGCTCAATACTGTTCTATGCAAAAAAAATTCCTCCCTTTTAAATGTACATTTATTCATTTTCTGAACCAAACTGTAATGTGTCTTTGATGTTTCAGTTCATGATTTTATTCACAAGTTTTTAAACCTAGAGATTACATTTTTTGAAGAGGAAAATATTGCAAAATATTTTAGAATCGTTACAGTATCTTATAATTTAAAAGGTGCCTTAAATGAGTTTACTGCCATAGTTATTTTTTAAAAAGAAAAGTTTCATTTGTAATTTAGATGTATTAATATTTCTAGAAGTTCATCATAATTGAAGGTATTCTAGTTTAATTGCTAGGTAGACTGTACGGGGTAGTTAGATTTTTGTCTGTGACAAAGTTACATACTATAGTACTTAAATTTCATTTGAATTTGTCCTCATACTGACAGAATTATATTGTAAGCAACTGCATGTTACTATAATATTTCAAGCAATGTGGTGATATAAATGGAACAAAACTTTTTTTCAAGCCACCAGAAAAGTACTATTACATATATCTGGAATAATCCATGTGTAATATCTAATGTAAACTAATTAAGAACATATTTTTTGCCTTATTTTGTTTATACTATGAATGATGATCAAGAGCAATGAATATAAATGTCATTAATATTAAAGATACAATAACTTTGTTCTTTTATTATATTATAAAATATTAAGAATACTCTGAAAAACAAAGTGAATTTCCCAATACGAAAGATCTTTTTTGGCTGTTAGATAATAGATTGCTGTGTACCACTGATTAATAATTGTCAGTAAATTATTAATACAAGAAAATGAAATGATTACTAACACAAACGTTTGCCCTTAGCTTGTTCTAGAAACTTGTGTTATTGAACCATCTAGTCTGTAGCTAGTGATCGTTTCATTACATTTTTGTACTTAACTAAATATGCTATTGCGGATATTTCATCAGTTTGTTAGAATAAATATTCCAAGTTTTTATTTGGTATTGCCTTAGACTGAACATTCCAGAATAAAGAAAAATATGAAGTTTTGATATTAAAACAAATCACAATGAAGCATGGTTTTGAGTCCACTTATTGTAATTTTTTAGTACTTTTTACATTATGTGTGATAATTTATAGTTCTGTAAAAGGGTGTTTAAAAATCACATTGAATCGTACTATTTACGACTGGATACATAAAGTGAAAAAATTCATTCAATCAATATGTATTGGAATAAGTATCATTACCCAGCCAAATTGAGAAAAACAAACTAAAAAACTGGCATATTTCAGAAAATTTGTATTAAAATGTAGAGAATTTGACATTTTCACATGATGCAGTAGAAACATTCACAGTTGAGTATTTTAGTGAAATAACTGGATTAACATTCTTATAAATATCATTTGATCTTTGCAATTTTACACTGAATCATTAATCACACACTTTCAAAATAGCATTAAGTAGAAACTTAAACACATATTCTTTACATTTGAACATACATAAATATTTAAAAACTTTAATTTGACAACAACCATATGTACACAATGAAATAAAAATTGTTCTATTTTACATAAAAATCTTTTACATATTCAAGTCTTTTAAAAGTAAAAACATTATGTACATTGTCATTTTAATAATAAGGCAACTGATAAATTGAACACTCAATCCAAAGATGTACTGATACATTTTTAAATTCTATTATGTATAAGCAGCATAAAAAATAAGTGAGCAAAAATATTAAATAATTAATAGAAATGAAATAATTCAAATATATTAACACTTGATAAGGGAAAAACTGATAATTTGACATCTGGAACATTCTTTTAAAATGATGAACACAATTAAAGAATATACAATCAAAATATGCAATATTGAAAGCACTTAATAGGTATCATTATAAACTAACATTCTAGCAACAAGTACACTCATGTAATTCAACATGTATACATTATTCAACATGTACACAGAACTTTTTCAATAAAACTAGTGGTTTCGTTGCTAAAAATTGAATATAAAACACATCAAAATAAATAATGCCCTAAAAGTTAGTTAAAATATGGATAAATAAAATCTTGTCCACAAGAGAATTAGTTCACAACTCTTGAATTGATAAATTCACAACTAAATCTGACAAAATGCTGTTCCACAAGTCCATTATAAAATTGAATCTCCCTAACGCCAACTCTCATTTAAAAATAGATTGATTAAAAACCAAAATAAACAAGTCTCAAAATATAAAAAATTAAATGCAATAAAAAATAGGTTTAAAAAGTCTATTTACACAATTTCTTACTAAGTAAACTCTCTCATGTCCTGCTACAATTCATCAGGCAATTTTTTTAATTCATAAGTCTTGAAGTCATCCACATCACTTTCTTTGTAATCTGGAACTCTCAGAGCAACTAATGGGCAGGGACCTTTTATATTATTGCAGAACAGTTTCTTTAAAGTTGCAGTTTTCACTATATTAAATCCTTCCTCCCCACCAAATGTTGATGGCTTCCAGTACTGTCTGCTACAGATGGGATTTGACATCAAACCTTTGACTGAAAAAGGACCACCTATTTCCACAATGGTACCACCAAAGAGATTTTGTGCTCTGCGCTTTTCAACCAACAGACCAACGTAGAACTCAAGAGCATCAATATCAGAATAAAGTTTTTCTAACTGCGCAGCCAGTTCCTTCTCACCTAGGAAAGAAAAATGTAAATAAAATTATATACAAGATCAGTAAAAAAAAATCAGTCATACAATTTTTTAAACCAAATTTTAATTATGACCCTTGCATGCAGAATCTTACGGTAAGATTTTCTTTGCTCTTTAGAACAAATGATAAAAAGAAAATTAGTCTACTGCAACTAAAAAATTAACAAATGAAACTTGCCAGTTAAATCTTCAAATGAAGTATATGGGTCAAGATTAAATCTTTTCCTGTAATTATTTAATGACTGGAAACGAAGCTGTCTACCATGGGCAATGGTTTCTTTAAGTACATTGATAGTATAAGGGCCATGATTGTGGTGGGACATCTGAAATAAATAAATTGATAAATATTATTGATCAAATGTAGAAAGATATGAAATAGGATTTCTATGTCAATGGGAATTTTTTTTTTTTGTTAATTGAAAGAGAAATTGTTGATTGGCCATAATTTAAAAATAATCAATTACCATTCAGTACAAGCTAAAATGTAAGAAAAATAAATTACATGTCCTGCTCTTTGTCGAGAGAGTGATTCTGTAAATGCAGCAGTACCATGTTTAAGTACAAGTTCCGAATGAAAAACAAAGTCCTTCATGGGGTAGATGGTTCCACTAATATTGAATTCATCTGGCATGAGAGGGTGCCAATGGTATAAGTGGTTGAACTCTGCATTTATTTTATTCTGATACTGGAAGCTCTCACCAAACAATACTGTAGGCTTGAATTTTATCCGAATATTGTAATTAGCCAGGTGTTCGACATAATCTTCAATAACAATTTTAATAGTTTCACCTGTAAATGAGTGAGTGTAAGATTAAACTTAAATATTTGATTCAAAGTAAGGTTTTTGACACATTTTATGCATTCTAACATAAAAAAATACCTTAAAATTATGAAAAACTAGTGAATAAGACCATATTAACATATACAGTATTTGTTGTTTTTTTATGCGTAAAGCAATTTATGATAATAAAAGTGTTTACCTAAAATAATAAGTTTAGCTGTTTGAAACAATCTTTCATCATCCCAGTCAGGATGTTCCTCTTTAATAATATCACAAACTCTGTTGTGCTCTCTCATCCAGATAGTCTGGTATAAGAAAAGTCCAGGCAGCAATCCATAGAAAGGGTGGCCCATAGCAAACTTCAGTGTATCTGGATGATTTGGGGGATACCCCATTGTAATTGGAATATCTTTTGTGTACATGGGATATTCCTCATTATTTAAAACCTAAAAATGTACACACAATAAAAATCAATATGGGATATTTTTCATTATTTAAAACCTAAAAATGTACACACAATAAAATTCAATAAAAAATTAATGTCTAAAACAGATGTCTGTTTTTATTAAAATTTGACAAAAATTCATATCTAATCCAAGAATTTACTTATAAGACTTTTAAATTAGTGACCTGCATTTGAAGTTTTCCATCTTTAAATGTTCTCAAAAGGTTCTCATCACTAACAGATTTTCCATATATTGATGATACATCCACCTGTTAAAATTGTAAAAATATATATTCGCAAATATAGATATGCAAATGTGTTCTCCAATTTGAGTAAATATTGTATGGCTAACCGGTATTTGGCTGACTATCACTAACAGAAATCAAAGATAGTTATAACAATTTATTAATAATTTTTGGGGATTCTTTCATTTCTGAAAACTTACCCCATGTCCACTCCAAGTAAATCCTGGTCCTTTTTTGATGTCTGTTTTAAAGAACATGTGCGTGAAATGTTGAGCAAAGAAAGCCATTAACACGCTGCTTCCCATAGGATCTGGTCGAAATTTAGTTCTTGTAAAGAACTGATTGGCCAAAAGGTCTATGTCGGGTAATTTCTTTGGTCCTGTGACAGTAGATATGAGATTGTACGTGTAATTCAAATACAGTACTATTTATTTAATTTTAAAAAATGTGATAGTGGTTGAGAATCTGAAACACATGTTAAAGTTAAATGATTTATTAAAAAAAGATATTTTGTGATGGCAATTTAATCAGGTACTAATTCAGCAGTTAGAAAAAAAATTCCTTGCATGATGATTAAATATAATCAGGATTTTTTTTTAAAATCAAAAAGCCTGTTTAAAAAAATAATTTCAGAGTAAAATATTAAGATTAAAATAAAAACCTTTTGTTCCCATTGGTGTTGGACAGTCTAATGGAACAGGGGGTAATGTTCTAGCATAAAGTGAAACGTTGCTTGTGGCATCTAATGTTGGGTAGTCATGAACTGTTTCATACAGGGGAGGGCTGTCAACAACATTGGATCTCACTGAAAAGAATTCAAATAATTTAGAGAATTCAGGTCATGGGAAAAAATATAATATGGCAAAGTTTCTCTATTAAAGAAACTATGTTTCATTTACTTAATGTGCTCAACCATTTCTGCACAAATCATTTTAAAATAAACTGTTTTGAAAATACACAGTATTGTGACTTGTCACATCTGCGAATTAAGTATAAGGTTTAACATTTACAAGTGCATATGTTAAGGCTTTACAAATACAAAGCTTAATTAAAGTTTAATACCTGTATTTAAAGCATTTTAATAAACAGCTTTTCATGACATAGCAAAATGTTATTATTTTTACTTATTTCTTTTATGTCCAGTTTAATACATAGACCAACAATAGAAATCAAAAGAATAAAGAAACTCATATTGTACATCCTGTTTAAACAATTTAAAAAAAAGATATATTCTTGTCTGTTTTTTTTTTGGAGCTATAAACAAGTTAGGGCAAAAGCAAATTTGCAACTGATTTGCTAAAGGGAAACCACTTTTGATCAATTCTATAATGTTATAATTTAGCTTAACAGCAGTATTGCTGGATGTGTTAAAGGATTCTACTTACGCAAGTAAATCCTTTTCATTAAAATATTGTGCAGAAACTCAACATTGTTGATGAATTCCCAGAGCCATTTTAAAGATGGGCTGACAAGCCAATCATGTAGGGTGTCCGAAGATGGCCTCAACATCAATTTAAATCTTTTCCATAAAGTGGCTAGAGTAAAAAAGCAGTACAATTGAAATCATTTTAAAGTAACCTATTACAAAAATTAATGTTCATTTATTTATGGTTTACATTAAATTGTGGAAGAATATTTTACTTCTAATATTTTAGTAAAAAACAACAAGTGATTTGTCAACTTATGAAATCTGAAGAGCTGAGCTCTGGAGTTTACTATAGGTAAAAAAAATAATTAAATAAAAGGGAAATAACTTTTAGTTGTGGTTGTATACAGAAGAAAACAGTTGAAACGAACAAAAGAAACTCCAGTTCCTTACAAACCAATTTAAACATGACAGAAGCTGAAGGGAACAAAAGGTTTTTTTCTGTTTTGTACTTCCTTTACTTTGTATCTGATATTTGTACTTTTTGAAACATGTTTATTATAATGAGAAAAAAAAAATTGTTTCTGATTGTTCTAGACTCTGCTAAAAAAATCCTATGACAATCGATTGTTCAGAATTAAGAAAGCAAGCAAAAATTAAGCCTGTAAAAACAGGACGTTTAAGAGCATTTTCGTGTATAAATAGAGAGGGAAGTAAGTCATGTTTAATAACTGTTACAAAAATAAATAATGATTACGCCCCTTTGTTTAGCTTATAATCTATATATAATATATAAGCCCCTTATAAACCCTGAAGCCCGGCCCTGAGAGGTCCTATCGCGAAATGAACTTTAAATGTACACATGGCTGGCCAAGACCTACAAAATGATATATACATCATGGGTCTAGGACTTATGGTTGTTGAGATATAGGGTGATGACGGACAGACAGACAAAACGGGGACAATAGAGCATTTTTTTCGAAAATGCTCTAAAAAGCGTTAGGTCATAAGTGAATTGTTCTATTATCTTTTACTATTTTTCCCTCCTGTTATATTTCCTAACTTAATTGACTATATTTTTTGTAAACAGAATAAAAAAAAATCACATCAAAATAAACATAATGAATTGAAGCCTCATTTATTGGGCTTTCTTCAAATTGACTGAAGTGTTTTATTTCCTTTTTTTCTATATAAGATTATTTCAGTACGAAGATAGTATTTACCGAAATAGTTGAAGAGGAAACGTATTTAAACTTACAAAAAGTGGAGCAAGAAAGCCACAGGTCAAACGTTTTACAAAAAAAAAAACCAAATACCGAGTTGAGGCATGGCTGTCTTGACCTGTGCAGAAGGTCGTATTGAGGTAGCGCAAGTTACAAGTGAAAGCGAAAATAGGACAGGGATATGTTGTAATGTTAATTTAACACAAAAAATAAACGTTTGGTTTCAGAGCATTAAATGGCCGAAGCCAAATGAAGTGGACAACCATTTTTAAAATTATCAAAATGTGCCCTTAAAGTGTTGATTTGTCATGTAGCCTAACGATTATATTGGACCAGCAGCACATCAAGCTTGGATAAATAACGTTTTAGAAGTTATGAACTAAAAAAAAAATGTTCTCTGCAAAAAAAAGCAACTAAAGCTAAATATATATATATATATATATATATATATACATATATATATATATATATATATATATATATATATATATATAACTCTTTCCGGTTCCTCAAAATATATACATTTATTTTCCTCACAGAAACTTCACTAGTGCTATTTATCTTTCGTCTAACTTACGTGTTTCACAATGCTTGCCGTAGTAATCCATATTGCTGCAGTCGCAGGTGTAAGAGCCCGGTGTTTTACCAGTCAGACATATTCCTTTATTCTGGCAAGGGAAGGAACAGCATGCATTCTCTGTTGAGGAAATTATAAATGGTAAACATACTTGAAAAGGTGAAACTTAAGAAAACTTGACTACAGTCGGCATGTTATTTGTACGATTTTAATGAAGATTTTGTGGTTTCTCTGACTTGTATTTTAAATGTACTTTATTTTACGCAAAACCATAATATTAAATTTTATAGGCAACGTGATATTCATCAGCAATCGGACCTTAACCACAAACCCGATTTAAGCATGATCTAGGTTTGAAAGATTGACTGCTGTATTAGTAAGCTACAAAGAATTTTTTTCAGTATATAATTTGTAACATATTTTGATAGGCAACAATAATAACAGAAACAGGGTAAACAAAATCAACTTTAAAAATAACATGAGGGGCGGGGAATACGAACGAATTTCTTTTACTACATGAAGTACGGCACTTTGATAAAATAAATTAACACTGACCAGATTTACACTTTTTACTGTAAGGAGATTTAAATCTTATATAAACACTTTGGTGGACTTTTAGAGGGTTAAAGTTCATTAGGTGAACAATATGAAGTTGTTTAACATCTTTTTACTCAACTACCATGTTGACGGATGTGGGTCATTGAGACCATTAGATCGGCCTTCACAAGAGCACATTGGTTTCTTATGGACAAGAAGTTGCACACTTGTCATTATATATATAGACAATGCAATGGGGGATATCCGTTAAGTTTATAAATTAACAATCACTATTTACCTGCAGCTACGGTGGACAGGAACAGAATAGCAACAATCAACAATCTCATGGTGGATTTAGGATGGGTTGTTTTTTTTTTTTTTACAGCCTAGAATGAATAGAAAAAAAATACATCAATTAAAAAAAAAAGTTGATTTTGAATGAATCACAACACAGGGGTTTGACGATGTCAATGCACGGAGTGTGTGTATTAGGGCAATGCACGGAGTGTGTGTATTAGGGCAATGCACGGAGTGTGTGTATTAGGGCAATGCACGGAGTGTGTGTATTAGGGCAATGCACGGAGTGTGTGTATTAGGGCAATGCACGGAGTGTGTGTATTAGGGCAATGCACGGAGTGTGTGTATTAGGGCAATGCACGGAGTGTGTGTATTAGGGCAATGCACGGAGTGTGTGTATTAGGGCAATGCACGGAGTGTGTGTATTAGGGCAATGCACGGAGTGTGTGTATTAGGGCAATGCACGGAGTGTGTGTATTAGGCATTGGCAGTGATGGCGGTCCGCCCCGGGTGACACTATAACCCCCCCGTGTCTAACATAGGGATTTGGGGGCCCGGGGGCTTGACCTCTTTGGGGGCCCCTGCATTATGACATTCGACACCATGCCATGAGATAATGTACTTAATATTTAATGTAAACAATTCTTTGGCCCCCCTCCTCAAGCTAGGGCCCAGGGGGACTTTCGAATTTGGACCCCCCTCCTAACGTAGGCACGCCTCTGCACCCCCCCCCCCAACAAAAGGGTGGTAACTTCCCCTCTTAATATTTTTGGCACGGGTATGGGGGCGGCCTTTTCTTAAAAGTTTGCCCCTGGCCCCACTAACGACAGTTACACTACTGCGAATAAAACCGAATAACGGATGGCACAGCCAACACATCAATCTGGAAGAAAAAACAACTTGGAATTCATTTTGATAACGGCTAGAAAAAAAGACTACGCATGTTGTTTTAATACGCTATTTATAGTTTAAGTAATTTTTTTTTCTATAACTAATAACTATAGTTACCTAAGGCCTACAGTATTTATTGCACTAAAGTTGTATTGCATTCTTTCTCACAGTCTCACAGATGCCCATCTCGTAGAATAAGTTTAGGAAATAACACTGACCGGCAGTGTACGTGTTGAAGGTAACGAGGGGGGGGGGGGATAACCCACAATAAGTAGAGTTAGACCCCTTGAGTAAAGTGGCTGAGAGAAGATTTAGTAGTTGTGAGGTAGACAGGAAGTGGCTTCCCATTTGGTGTTTTATTTTTCTTCTCTTCATTATTAATTGACTTGAGCTAACGAAACAAAAAATGCCAGTTACTGTCTACATTTATTTGCAAGACGAATCCTGATTAAAAAAACAACTTAGCACATTTTAAAATGACTTATGGCGGATAAATGGAAGACTTTAGTTTAGACCTAACTTCTGTATGTACAACTTTCACCCCCTCTCCCCCCCCCCCTTTCCTACCACGGATTTATTTTTCTTTCAAAAATTGAATTCTTTGTTGAAGACTCTGGTTTATAATACACTGCAAGGGTTTGACATCCTGGTTTAGACTACATTGTAAGAGTTCAGTACCCTGGTTTAGACTACATTGTAAGAGTTCCGTATCCTGGTTTAGACTACATTGAAAGAGTTCAGTACCCTGGTTTAGATTTACAATTCAGTACAAAGTAAAGGGTTCGGTTTCCTGGTTTTGACTTAATTGTAAAGATTCAATCTCCTATTGAGCAATTTCACTGTAATCATCATGCTCACTTGGTTCTGACACAGTTCAAACCTTCTCACACTCTCCCTCATGGAGTGAGTCAAAAAACGACTTCCATCTGCACAGGTTTATTTATGTGCATGAAAGATGCCGTCAATGAACAATAAACAGTTTTCATTTTCCTTAAACTAATTTGTGATTGTTTCAGACGAAAAGCTTCACCCCCCAGACATACTCTTGACTCCAGAATTAAGATGACGTCAGATCTCAAAGCGGTAAATGTAAACAAAAGGCGAGTCAGTTTTTATACAAATCTGGGAAATTCGCGGCAGATATGAACAAGTTTGTATTTTTTAAAGTCAGGTGCACCCATGGCCTGACATGTTCAACACTTCGTTCTATTTTCTATTGGTGAGTAATTGGTTTAAAGATCCCACACTAGAGAAAACCAGTCCATTCTGTGTAGTTTTTTTTTTTTTTAATTATAAATAAACTGAATATAGCGATAATAAAAATATAATAACACCGACCCATGCACTATATCTCGTCTCGAATGTCTTAAACACCAACCCTTGCACCATGCCATGTCTCGTCTCGCTAAACACCAACCCATGCACTATGTCTCGTCTCGCATGTCTTAAACATCAAAGTACGCGAACCACACCATTTTTTTGTAGAGTTTCGGTGACTAAGATTTTAAGATACCATGGAAGTATAACACTGAAGCATAACACTGAAACATAACATGAAAATTTACAATGTAAATAACTGGAAGGCGAGTCTACTATTTATGTAAAAATCAAATGTGGTGATAAAACGCAGGCCTACGACACGGGTTACCGAAAGTAAAAATTCTGCGTTCATGATCAAATACGTCAAGTAAACTGCCTGGAATGTTATCTGTAAAGCTCACACTAACCGAACATATACTTCAATAAATAAAGAGCTGTGGTCTTCAACCCCCTTGGCCGCAGACCGGTAAAGGTCTGTGAATTTATTTTCTGTGGATATTAGGAATTTCAAACTGAGCGGCTGTGGGTGGCATTGGCATTAAATCGAAAGTAAAGAATTAATACAACAGTATTCCAGTTTAAAATACAATCATGAAAAATTCGGATCTGCCCGAAACCAAAAAAAACCTAGCCTACCGATCAAGCCTAAGGGGATTCAACTCTATGCAAAAGTTTTGCAGGGAACAGCTACTCTAAAATAATAATCAACGCCCCCCCCCCTTTCTGGACTACGGTCAAATTATCAAACGTTCACCGGTCCGTGGCGAGAAAATTGATTGGGGACCACTGGTTTAGAGAAAGAAATCTTGTGTACACAAACATGTTCAAAAATATACATACATATTTGCACACGGTCAATAAAATGGACTACACCGATAAATACATTGTTCTCTAAAACAAAAAAAAAAACCCAGATTATTGCAAAAAAAAAAAAAACAACTTACCACTGATCTAAGGAATTGTAAGGTCCAGAGGGAAATGTAAAATTTCCGTTTAACGACGTACTTTATTTACTGATCCAGCACACTTATTCAGTTCTGTAAATTAAAGCAGAAAAATAAATACTGTTAACACTGAGCGACACAAACAAACTTGAAAAACAAACGTTAAAAATCTGGCCATATGCCAGCATTGCAATGCGCAGACAAATATTTAAACTTTAATTACAGAAAAAAAAAATCATGTCCAATTGGTACGGCTAGCTACTGCAGTCCAATTAATGTCCTGAGACAAAAGGTTTAACCATCACACACTCAACCTTTTTTTGTTTGTTGTAGGTCAGGATAATCTTAAGAACTTTTTCTCTAATCACTAGTAAGAATGATATTCCATGTTTATGACATAACTAAAAATTGGGTCAAATATGTAGAATACTGACTAAAAATGTAAACAATATTTTTTTTTAACTATGAGCTGGACTTCGAGTAACAGTACATTTTCAAGGAGCTTATTGAAATATGTTACATATTCTTTCTTTCACTTTTATCACGCAAATGTAATAATTAATCGATTGCATTGATAAACTTACAATTAGGCAGGTAAATAGGGTTCATCTACTAGGGCCTGTTTTTACAGTTTTAAAAAGATGTTTGAAAGTAAGGTACACATTTGAACCCTTTTGGTAGCTTGGTTGCCAATGTGGATTTTTTTAAAACCCAGATCTGTTTTTGGGGAAACCTAGATATACTTAAATGCTATCGAAAATAGATTTCATTTTGTCAATGAGATAATTTTTTTTTCTACATATTTAGTTATACATATAAAATTTGTATTTATTTTTCTGGATAATTCTTAAGAAAATAGTTAGCGGGCATGATCGGGCGAAGAGATGTTAACATTGCCTTTCCCGCAGCTTACACTGTTAACAACACCAGACCTGAGGTAGGGGTGAGTCAGGGGCACGGGCCCCCAGTTGGCAAAGAATCATTCAACCGACCTTTCGAATGTATGAATACCTTTTAATAATGTTTCACTTTGTATATAAAGGCTAGGCCTATATCATATAAACAACATGCCCTCTAAATATGTACCTTGTTTTGGGCACAACTAAACAAAAACACAGGAACGGCCCTTGTCAGGGGTGGGGAAAACGTTTTGAGTCGTGGGCCAAACTGTGTTCGTAAATTTGACCAGCAGGCAGGACCAAGAGTAGAAGTATGAAGTGTTGACATGAACTGATATAAATCAAATGTTAAACTTCATAAAAGGCGAGTAGTGCTGTGATACACCGGCAGGTTGACCGCTGGACGTAGTTTTCGCCTATTGCTAGCCTAAACGCTTTTATTCCAACAGGAAATAAAATTAATGCCAGAAAAGCTCCACCTACAAACATGTCATGCTCATCCCCCCAATTAGAGGCAGGTCACAGTTTGACACCAGCAAATGTCAAATTAAACTGTGGGTGACAGACTTAACCATCTATGGGATTGAACACGTCTGGACTACTTCACACAACACACCTATCCACAGTTAGTCAGCTACGAATTAGCATTCCGTCGCAAACATACGAACTACATACAAGTAGTTACCTATGTGTCAAACCTTTTTGCTAGAGTTAACGAGGCACAATACCTGCAACAGTTACCTGTGTTAAATGGTTACGAGGATGACCCGCCGAGATTCAAAATCAGTCCACGGTTAAAGATGGTTTACGGACTCAGAGGCATCAGGGCCGCCGAGAGGGGGGGGGGTCATTGCCAGGGGGCCCGCATCTGTAAGGGGGCATAAAGGGGGCCCGGCAGCCCCGACCATGTCAATTTTTTCACGACTCATTGTGTATTAAGGGGCCCGCAATGATGTCCTGCCCTGGGGCCCGCGTTGGCTCTCGGTGCCACTGAGAGGCATAGCGAGGGGTGGGCGGGGGAGTATCATGCCCGGGGCGCTACTCATAAAGGGGCGCCAAATGGTATATTTTACATATAATATTACCTGGTTTTCGAATGGGGGGACGCTTAAAAAGGTATTAAAAAGGTATTGTGCCCCGGGCGCGAGTTAAGCTCGCTTCGGCACTGTGCGGACCCTTGTTATAAATTCACAAAAAAGTGTGATTATTTTATTTTTACCAATAACATACTGCTTATTATTATTATTTTTTTTTTGGATAATGTAAAAAGAAATCACCAGATGTATTGTGATTCATGGGGCCTCTTAATGGGTCCGGAACTAATATAGGCTTCACCGCCTTCTCCTTAAGGCCTGATCACCAGTACATTTCCGTTGAGGTAGTTTGATGAGGTCGTGTAAAATGGTATTGTTTCCTCGGATACAAACTGTTAGGGAAAGTGTACTCCCTAGGGCTGCGGCTACCAACAGTACTCACTGTTGGGATTTTTTTTATATTGCATTAACCTACAACAACCAAGATGACTTAACTCGGGTCAGAAGGGTACCAGTTATCAAACATTGCAGGCAGGTACCTTGACAGTGTTTTTGCCTATGTGTCTAAACTCTAAAAGATAACATTGCCTATGGGCCTAAAAGGTAACTTAGCCCATAGGCCTAAAAGGTAACTTAGCCTATAGGCCTAAAAGGTAACTTTGCCTATGGCCCCCCAACAGTAATTAGATTTGAGTCCCTAAATACGTAAGAATGACAAAATATATAAATAGAAATGCTAAGATCAAACTAAAATATGACCGTGTCAATGGTAAATAAATCCTTATCAAACACCACCAAGATCCTGTTTATCTAAGAATGTCGGATATAAATCAAAAGTTATATTTATTTCAAGTCAACTTTATATCGAAAGTCTCATTATACATATAATCTCTTAGGGAAATTATTGTTATAAATTATTTCCTTTTAAACTGAAAACTTAAACTATATTTGTGAATTACTTAAAAAAAGAAAAAAAAGTAAACTACATCCCACTTATTTTTGCAAGTTAAAGGCAACAGATCAGGACTAGACCATCAAAGACTACAGATCAGGACTAGACCATCGAAGACTACAGATAGGGACTAGACCATATAAAGTACACTGCATTTCTCTATGTAACGTTTTTTTTTTAGAAAGTTATTTATATCCGATATTCCAAAATGCTGGTCCAGTTTTATATCTCGGATAATCATGTACAGTAACCTGGTTACAAGTGATGGACTCCAGTAACAAACCACAATGTCAACAGTTATTGTGTATCTGTGAAAGTTGACCGACTCCAGTAACAAACCACAATGTCAACAGTTATTGTGTATCTGTGAAAGTTGACCGACTCCAGTAACAAACCACAATGTCAACAGTTATTGTGTATCTGTGAAAGTTGACCGACTCCAGTAACAAACCACAATGTCAACAGTTATTGTGTATCTGTGAAAGTTGACCGACTCCAGTAACAAACCACAATGTCAACAGTTATTGTGTATCTGTGAAAGTTGACTGAAGGATTAAGCTCACTGCTCATGTTATATACATACATTCATTCAATACCCCCACGGATGACCAGACTATGTACAGTTTTAAAAAGATAAGGCTTGTCTGACATTTGAAGGCCCGGAGGTTTGACATTTGGAGGCCCGGAGGTTTGACATTTGAAGGCCTGGAGGTTTGACATTTGAAGGCCTGGAGGTTTGACATTTGAAGGCCTGGAGGTTTGTCTGACATTTGGAGACCTGGAGGTTTGTCGGACATTTGGAGGCCTGGGGGTTTGTCTTACATTTGAAGGCCTGTAGGTTTGTCTGACATTTGGAGACCTGGAGGTTTGTCTGACATTTAGAGGACTGGAGGTTTGACATTTGGAGGCCTGGAGGTTTGACATTTGGAGGCCTGGAGGTTTGACATTTGGAGGCCTGGAGGTTTGACATTTTGAGGCCTGGAGGTTTGACATTTGGAGACATACTTTTCAACTGTTGCACACATATACATATAATAAATCACTTGACATCAACTAGCTTCAAGCGAGTGATTTCCCAGGTAAGTGATTAGTTCTGCATGATTGATTTCTCTACACAATTATAAAACAAATTTAAATTAAAAAAATATTCATGCGACTATGGTAAACAAATGGAGGTCAATTCTTACAACTTGATGTTGTACAGTGAAACTAATTCAATTATGTAGTCAGAAACACGACATGAACATTTTATCCAGACTTATTTCATTCATACGTTTCTTCATAAAATTTATATAAAGCATAGACAAGGTAAACATAATTTGACTTAAATAAAAATAGCTTTTAAATTAGCCATCACTCCATACCCACAGTCAACATTCTATACATTGGGTGGTCTTGTCACGAATGGGATCGGGTATAAAAACACACTTGTTTTGTATGTAGTAAAGAAATACAAAGAGACGCATCATAGTCAATTTAACAAGAATTAGCAATGAAATAATAAAGTAAACGAATTCAATGAGAGCCGCATTACACTCAACAAAGAGCCGCCATTTACTCAACAAAGAGCCGCATTAAACTCAACAAAGAGCCGCGTTAAACTGAAAAAAGAGCCGCATTAAACTGCTGCATGTCACAGTTTTTCAATACCACTATTTTGTTAGACTAGGTATTTTAAAAATGATTGCTTTGTACATTTAGTTTGTATAAAGACTACAGCATGTAGGCTAATAATTAAACATGTACATCGAAGAACAATTTGAATGTGTACATTTTCACGACTTAACTGGATTAAACAGGGGGCACAGAGCGACATTTTGTCATACAACCACTTTATGTGAATACTTCATACTTCAAAGTAGCATAGACATATTTTTTTCAAGGTTCGTTTCATCATGTCTTATTTTTAAAAGATGTTGAGTTAACCTGGGAGATAATGCATCGCTTTGACGGTAGTTGTATACCAGATACCAATTCAGATAAATGAAATGCTTCAGTGACTCCAGCTACAAACCATGTGTTTGGTTAGTGTTAGAACTTGCATTCTTTAAAAACGGCGGTATTAACATACAACATAGCTTGTTTAGAACTTCCATTCTTTAAAACGGCGGTGTTAACATACAACATAACTTGTTTAGATATGAAACATTCAATGAAAGAAATTGTTGATCCATGAAATGCAATTTCACATCCTGTGTGACAAGTTATATGCTTTACAAGAAATGTTCTGCATTACTGAATTGACTTTCTAGATAACGGCACATGTCACTGAACATAGCCCTACAATCTGACAAATCTAATGGCATGTTACCCTCCCCCCCTTTCCACCAAACTTCTATAAACATATTCACACCAAGAAACACGTTTAATTTTAATTTAATCATCAACTATATATGACCGATGGCTAGTTTGAACGTCTCCCTGGTTCACACCAAAGCGACTGTAGCCACCCACACAGTGTCCATCCTGTGTCCATTTCCCCATTGAAACTGTACCAGCGGTAAATGACTTGATAAGGGCACACTGCATTCCTTTGTTACAATGGTTTGTACTGAATATCCCCTTAACGGGTTAACCCACCAGCTAACTAACGTACTTGAGTACATTTAACATTGTATAGTTAGTAATTGAGTACCTCAGTTCCAACCATCTCAGTAATGTATTATTTATAATTGAGATTTGCGCCCTTTTTCCACACATACACACCACTGCACACCAGGAATTTACATGAGCAGTAGACATCGGTCTGTTCATTTAAACTCGACGTAAAGAAACAGGTGCGGTTGTAAAGTCTGGACTTTTTTACCTGATGTAATAGTGAGGATTGTAATGAGGAGGGGATTGCATTCATGGCTTATTACATATTACACGGGTTACTTTAAAACTGATACATAGTAATTTAAGAAAAAAAAATGACAAGTAAACAATCAGATATCATTAAATAGTTCTTTAGTGTGAATTATGATAGCATTAGTAGTCCATGCTGTGTATATATATAGGCCAAAGTAGAGACAGCTTAAATCACCGTAAAGTGCTATGAAAGTTTGAAAATGTTCTACACCCGAGGCTAAATAAAGCATACGGTTTTACACACTGGCACATCTTACATTTTACACTTTGACACATCTTACATTTTACACCACTTACGTAAAAAAAATTATTAAAGACGGGAATCTGATCGCGTTTTAACGTGACATTATACTCTTGATAACGAAATTGTGTGTTATTTAATTTAAACACTAAAACATAATCAAACATAAAATTCACGTACTTACCAACTGTATATAAAATTCAGCACATACAAATTTCTTTAAATAAAAATATAATCAATATGTTAATTTCCTAACAGTACACTATGAAATAATAGAACTTCAAACGTCAAAATGGTTCAAACGTCTGCCACGAGAAGTTCACAGACGATGTTCACATCCGGTGATCAACTCTTTCCCTCTCATTCACAAAGTCCTTAACCGTGGTTTATTTGGTTCAGAGATCTCATGCACTATAAATAGGTAGACTAACAGCACGGCTGGACTAGCGCCTCCCCCACCTTCCTCCCCCAAGTTCTCTCGACCACGCATGATTTAAAAAAAAATATATTTTCTGATTGGTCGGCAGGCTGTCATTCTCTCTCTCCCCCCTTTCCCCATTTGGTTCCCAAACTCCTATCACCACTCACCAGCCTACGTAATTTATCAATGAAAACTTTAACAACCATCACCCCACACACACACACACACAGTACGCAAGCAACCATTAAGGTGTCACGTACCTTTCATTCTTTTGTAATTGAAGTTTCTGATTTAAAGAACCAAAGCTTGGCGGATCTAAATACACTGGTAGCATGAATGAAAATAAAAAAAAAAACAACCATAGATATTATTGAGACATTTCCCTGTAAGTCAACAAACACCATGGTCGTGGGCTCTGGTGCCATGATACTGAAGATGACCAGAACTTATCTTTACAATATTTGATTTTTATCATTTAATACAATGAATAAAAAAAAAACTTTAACATTGGGCCATAATTCGATAGATCTATTGATTGTGCCTTTGTTGTGCCATGATAATGAAGATGCCCAGAGCTAATCCTTACATTATTGAATTTCTAACTCTATCATTAAAATAATTAAAAAAAACAAACAAAACAAAAACATTACGCCCAAGTCTGAAAGATGTTTTGTTTGAAATGTTCTTTGATTGTTTACTTACTATGTTGACAATCGTCCTATAGTGATATATCTGAAAGATGTTTTGTTTGAAACGTTCTTTGATTGTTTATTTACTATGTTGACAATTGTCACAAGGTGGAAGGGTGAAACTGGGATGCATGTCTTAGGCCTGTCGTAGGCCCATATTCTAAAAGGCTCAGCCGGGTACAGTAGGCCTAATCCGCTGTAAAATAGATGAGACATTGGTGGGTGGATTCAAAAATACCCAATCTATTGGAGATAGTCTGGGGCCAGAATCAGCTGGTGACCGCCCTGCCCGATACTCTTCAGTTCGAACTCATTCACTGGCGACTCTCGTTAGTTATTTTCCTATATGAGTCATATAAAATGGACCAATCCGATGTAAGTAGATTTTTTTACTGGATAGTAAAATGCACCTAATTTTAGTAACATAGGAAATGTTGAAGGCTAATACACTAAGCTGATATTCTATCTAAAAATAACACAAAACACGAAGGAAAGCTGACAAACATCATCGAAAAAAATTTACGAAAAATCCCAAGAATATCCTGTCATTTCGGTTTCCAGCTATGGAATAAATGTCATCGACGCGCTGTGGAAAAGTACCCATTAGCACTACGAATTAAATAACTAAGGCATATAAATAAATAAAATATATAATACAATAAAAGATATATATATATATATATATATATATATATATATATATATATATATATATATATAAACTACTACCTGTACCCGGCCACGCGTTTCCGTGGCTAAGCCCCATGTAATGTATAAATCATTTAAAACTATAAAAAAAAGGAAAATTGTTTTTTTAGTGAGAATTATACCGTATCTAAATTTGTTATGTTTATTAATGCAGCGCTTTTGGATGTACTTTCGGTGTTATGATTAACAGCGTGAATCCTGTTGACTTGTTTGATACAAAAATTCTGTCGAATTAATGATTTGCAAGCTAAAGTAAAAATAAATATTTTACGTTACTGTTTATTAATTAAAACAAAATATTGACGAACTATTAGTTTGCACACGGTGGATTGGTTTATTTTAAAACAAATACTGGCAATATAGAAGTTAGCACGCTGTTACTTTTGAATTATCTCCCGTGGTTTAAAAAAAAAGTAAAGTGAAGTAAAGAAATAATTTTACCAAACCGATCGATTAGATATTATTTTTAAATATAAAAGATGTGATGTCGATATATAAACTCGCCGGGTAATTTACTGCAATTTTGTGTTCACATTTCAAGGTAATGGGTGAAGAACTTTCGGAGTTATTAACTAAGACGAGAATCCTGTTTACATATTTTTTTATTAACATAGATGTATAAACTATATGTAAACTATACATTTTATTCTAATGATCATGACGTATACCTAATCACATGAAGCCATCTGGACCTCGAAAAGTGTTTTTACCTAAGGACTCCAAAACTTGATAACGTCTCTGCCAAGACCTCCCTCGCTACCCCTACTCCTCCCCTACAACGTGGTCTATGCGCACCCACCCCGGCCCCATTAAAAAAAATGCCTCTGTTTCTTCTCTTTTAAAAGAAAAAAAAATATAACAAGCAGATTTTTTTTTACACCATGGGGGTGGCGGGTGGAGGGGGGGGGAGGGATTTATAACGAATGGCGCGGCCGGCGCACACTGCTGTAGGCTGTAGAGCGTAGACGTGTGAAGGGCTAAGATAGACCCCCCCCCCCCCAACTTTACCATTTTATCATGTATTTTTTCAAACTTATCTCTCAGTGAAATGGTCCCATTATTTTGCTGTGCAGCTTGATATGTCCAAATGACACCAGGCTTCTGTTTCTACTCCCCGTGTAGTCGGAATTTTTATTTATAACAAACGAAAATTCGAGAATAAAATTCAATGTCGCCCGCCGGTGATTAAGCTAACAGCGAGGTAAACAAAAAGTAAACATGACCTGACGACGTCGGTAAACAGTCAAAAGTTGGTGGCCACACGTGAACTTTTCTCGACACGGTTCACTTGTTCAACATCCGGACACTATTTTATCACCATAACAAAGATTCATATTTCAACAGAGAAAAGAGATAAGGGGTGAATGTAAAATATCTCAGTACCAGCCCCGTAGCCAAGGGCGGGGGCACTGGGAGGCCGTGCCCCCCCCCCGCTAGGTGTGGAGTGCCCCCCCCCGCTTAAAAGGAAGAAAAAGGGAAAAAAATAAACGAAAAGTAACTAAAATGAGAAAGTACCCCCTTGCTGGGTATTGGTGCCCCCTGCTTACTTTGACCTGGCTACGGGCCTGCTCAGTACCCTTTATTAACAAAACAATTTACACAGTATTAATTGGTTTTCATGTTGCGCGTGTGTGTTTACATGCGTGTATATATATATATATATATATATATATATATATATATATATGTTTGTGTGTATAGATATATGTGTGTGTGTCTAAATAAATACGTCTGTGAAGACTGGCAATAGTTTTTTTGTATCTACTTCCGCCTGGATATCAACGAAATCTCGATTCAACGAACAATAAAACATTGGAATATGGGATTGACAAATATCTTTGTAAAAACAGGCGTTTGAATATCAATGCAGTTGATTGCGTGTGTGTGTATGTGTGTGTGTGTGTGTGTGTGAATATGATGAATACCAATGCAGTTGATTGTGTATGTATGAATATTAATACCAGAATCAGTTGATTGTGTGTGTATGTGAGTGAATGTGATAATCAAAGTGGTTCATTGTGTGTATGTGTGTGCGTGTGTGTGCTCAAGCGAAAACCAATGTAGTTGGTTGTGTGTGTTTGAATAAATTATAATAGGAATTTCGTTGAAAGACTAGACCAACTTATGTATCACAGCTACACCTAGACTAACCTATGTATCACAGCTAGACTAACTTATGTATCACAGCTAGACTAAATTATTTATCACAGCTAGTCTAACTGTGGCACTATCTTTCACATAAACTGTACGGAAAAATCAACGCTAATCTTCACTTGATCATTAAAGAAGTAGCTACAGCTAATCTGTACGTGAACAGTAAAAAGTCCATCAGGAGATTAAACCATGACTGGGGAATAATGTATCCGATTTTCAAAGAATTGAATGAAATATGCACATAATAAAATATCTTTTATTTTAGTGGAAAGTAAACAAAGTCCAATCCTGTTGAGTTTACTATCGGTTGCAGCTTTCTGTTGTCGGTCAATGTCAACAAACGGATAAAAGCAATGAAACTATTGGTCAGAATCGTCTTTTACGTCACGTGGTTAAACACACATCTGCTATAATGTTGTTGTTTTTTTTAATTTGGTGCCAGATCCGCCCTCATGCATGTTTATATTTCCAAAACGTATTCTCTATCCCAAGATTTCAAAAGACCACATTAGCCCGTCAGTGACTTGACTTAGCTGTATTTCGTCGCCACGCCCTGGGCGAGGCACCAGTGGGTTTATTCTGGCAGTAAAAGTTGGGTGTAGTGAGACTAAGGATGGTGGTGGTGTAGGGGGCGATGGAGTAGCTCTGAGCACATGGTGACCTCCATTACAACAATATAATCCCCTCCCCCCTCCTACCAGCAATAGTACCCATGCCGTGTATCGCTGGTTGTTATCTATTATTTTATTTCTCCTCTATTATTTATTTTGTATTAAACGTAGGATTATAGATTACTACATTATGTTGCAACGAACAATACGGAATATAATATAAATGACCTGCATTATGAATAAGAAATACAAAAATAATGACGATTAAGTAGCTAGAGTCAAACAATGGGAACTCTTTCACTCGTATATGTAGTAGAGTCAAGCAATGGGAACTCTTTCACTCGTATATGTAGTAGAGTCAAACAATGGACATTTATATCGCAGTGGAACGATTATTTCTCAGTAGAAGCTAGGATTTGTCTAGACCAGGGGTCGGCAACCTGCGGCTCGCGAGCCGCATGCGGCTCTTTCGAAGTCAAGTTGCGCTCTTTCGAAGTCTAATTGCGGCCTAATCAGATACCATAATATTGAAACACCTATTTTAGTAGCTCTTTAAAAACTGAGAGAATTGTAAATTATAACTTTTGACTCTTCCGTCTCAAAAGGTTGCCGACCCCTGGTCTAGACTACTCTAGAGTTGCAGACTGGTCGCGAGCAATGCACGGCATTGTGGTCCACGGTTCAAATAGTTTGCCTATCCCTGGACTAGACTCGAGACATTGTAATATAAACTATACACTGCTTATGGAACAACATAGCTCCCCACAGGGCAAACATAGCTCTCCACAGACATACATAGCTCCAACAGGGCATACATATATCCCCACATCCGTGCTAGTCGTCCTGCATAATGAGTCCCGACCTCAGCCGTTAAAAAGAATAAAGTCTATATAGTAAATCAGACCACCACCACCACGCCATACTTGTGGGAGTCCAGTTATCCCAAAGTCCACCATGTCCTCCATCACTGAAATGGACCAAGAACACACCGCCATTTATTGTACATCAATGTTACCAATATAGAGGGTCTCGAAATCAGTTCTGGATATGGATGAACCCCCAACCCCCCAAGTTTACACGCCTCTGAATGTGCATTGTTTGTCTTTTTTTGTTTTTCTTTTTAATAAACCAAAACAGAAAAACAAACCGCCCGGCCTGTACCAAAAGTTTGTTTATGTCATAAGTTGTCTTTTCTCCGCCCGATATAGCATTCTACGATCAATTCTTTCTTTTTTTTTTTACCTCTACTGATATTTTTAATGACCTTTGCCCTTAGCCAGGATTTTTACCTAAAGATAGACAAGAGTCATCTGTTCATTGGTTTTTAGCATAGATATATAAGACTAGATCGCTTATGCTTATTTAATAGAGACCGAAAAAGTGTTGTATTCGAGACCCCTACTTTAAAAAGAGAAGAGTACAATTCTGTACAGTTCTTTATTTTTTTACCGAAAAAGATTTCCTTCCTTTTAATTAAAAAAAAAAATCCCCATTCATGCTAGAGGTTGGCGCTTTTAAAATCTACTGATGTGTCCGAAAAAATTATATTTGACGGTTAGTAATAATATAATCAAACAACCGGGTACACAACACGAAGGCATTTTATTCAAAGTTTAATTGAAAAAAAAAGTTTTTGAAAATTTGTCAAGGAAAACAATGCAAAGTGTCTTCTGCTATTTATTTCGGTTACTTAAGGTTTCTATGCGTACTACGTCATCAGGTTATACAGAATTGTACTCTTCTCTTTTTAAAGTTATGGTCCGCACAATATATGTCTACGCATAGCCCATAAGCGATCTAGTCTTATATATCTATGGTTTTTAGCTACGAAAAGCCAAATTGTAGAAAGAAGACCATAAAATAAAATTAAGATAATAATGTCAATTTATATTATAGGTAAGATGTACATTGCAGGTATATTTGGGAATGTGTAGAGATTTAGCATTGGTAAATGTAGGCCTATATTAGAATTTAAATTGGAAAATAAAAAAATAAAAACTGTTCTTTCTGATGCCATATTTTACCATTGATTTAAGATTATTTATTTTTACTTTTAGTTTTATTTTATATTTACTAATAATTAATTACGAAGTTTGCTCAAATAAAGTTACTTATACAATAAAGTATCATTCCAAAATTACTAGAAATGTTCAGTTCAGTCTAATAACCGATGCAGGTTGATACATTTAAATACGTGTGCAGAGGTGAATGTACCGGGGTGAAGGGGGGAAGTCCACAACTTTACAATTTTTTTTTTTTTTAAAGTAAGATCTCACATGTGCAATTTCATGTGTATAATGGTACATTCCTTTCAAATGTACATCCAGTTAAGATCAAATGTATGTTGTAGGTGTTAGAAGAAGAAATCAGCTTGAACTATAGATGAAAAGTTAAGTTAAAAAAAAACAAATATAAAGGACTGCAGTGTGTAAAAAAAAATTGCCAACAGCTCATGAAATATTACTCCCCCCCCCCAACCCTTCCACACTCTCTCCCCCATGATTGTTCGTCATGTTGATTGCACACATTATTACCTGGGTACTGGCTATAGAACACATTAATGCTCTAGATGGACAATTTAAATTGAATACAACATGTATTACTTTAATGATTATTTTTTTTTGCATATCAGCACAAATCAATAAATAAATCTGGTAAAAATGTATGGTTTTTGTAGGCTTATTATTCTTGGGCCCAAAAGTAATGTACCAGCTGTGGCCCCCCCTCTCATCACGACTGAACATCACAACACACACCATTATTATGGTTCTTAATGTTCATGCTTAAAATGTTCAGACTATGGTTTCACTTTAATAAAGGCAATTTATTACTTAAAAACCACTTCACAAAAAACAGACTTTAAAACAGTAAACGAATAAATTAATTTACAAGTGAATAATTGTTTAGGCCAAGTACTTGAAAACATCTTAATGAAAATTTTGAGAAATATTCTGATCATATGTCTGAGTCATTGTTATCAATAATGGTTTCACTAATCCACTGTTAAAAATGACCAACGTACTCAGGGGGGGACATGCCTATTAACCCAGGAATAAATCTCTTAGATTCATAAGGCCAATAGCATGGAGTCAGAAGTTCTATCTATCTATCTATCTATCTATCTATCTATCTATCTATCTATCTATCTATCTATCTATCTATCTATCTATCTATCTATCTATCTATCTATCTATCTATCTATCTATCTATCTATCTATCTATCTATCTATCTATCTATCTATCTATCTATCTATCTATCTATCTATCTATCTATCTATCTATCTATCTATCTATCTATCTATCTATCTATCTATCTATCTATCTATCTATCTATCTATCTATCTATCTATCTATCTATCTATCTATCTATCTATCTATCTATCTATCTATCTATCTATCTATCTATTTGTCTGTCTGTCTGTCTGTCTGTCTATCTATCTATCTATCTATCTATATATCTATCTATCTATATATCTATAAATCCTGGACATTTCTATGGGTATGTAAACTGGGCAAACGCCAAGGTACAAAACTGTAAAATTGGCCCTTTTACATTTTAATAATAATTAAACTTGATGCTGAGATGGCCCCAAGAGATACTTTAACCCTGTAGGGTCCATACAATCTCTGTAAGTATCTGACAAGTTGAATTATTAACAATGAAATAACAACAACTGATTAATATATATATATATATATATATATATATATATATATATATATTAAAATCTGTCATTTGTGAGTTGAAAAATTTTGTATCAACAGAAATGAATGTTGTCAAATAAAACAATAACATGCAATTATCATAATAAAAGTAAATAGCTCACCAGGTAGAAATATTATGGAAACAATGGAAACGGTTGAGTCAGTGCAACATGAAATTAAGTCACAATCATTCCAATAGTGTTGATGAGCAGTTTCTAGGTTTGTTTATCTCAGCGTGAGTACCAAGTGTATTTATACAGCCTCATCCGAGGGGTGACCTCATCCACCAGGACATGGAAGCGGCTCTCACCAGTTTAACGGAACACAAATATTGAATGAAAATAGACGAAATCGGTTGTTTATAGTACATAAAAATATATACATATATGCATATACAAACACACACACAGTTGTATGTATTAATTACTCATGCATGAATTAGTTTAAAGTCTACGATTAATTAAAAAAAAAATTAAATCAAATAAAAAATAAACATTATGTAAGTTGAAGAAAGATTAAATTAAAGACAAAATAAAATGTATGAATCAACATCTCAAGCCGTGGGAAAAATATGATGACGTATGAAGTGTATGACTGAAGTGCTCTGTGAAGTTGACTTTGACATTGTTAGTTAACAACAAACCGGACGGGTCATATATACAGCTATACCAGACCAAGATATTTATGTCAGATTATTTACACCTATCTTACTTTCAATATAAGTCCATAGCCCTTCAACCAGCCTATATAAGTAAGCATAATTTATCATATATGTGTTGCGATTCATTATACACTGCACTTTTATAATTCGATATTATCTATCATTTATCATCATTCGCTTCAGTCAACCTGACATACATTTATTGTAAATCAACCTGATGTGCACGAGTCAGAATGAATCCGCCATACCGTCATCATAAATATATCATAAAAACATCATAAATATATCATAAAAACATCAACCGTTTGATCCTCTGTACAGTGGATCTAGTAATTAGGGTTTCTCATTTCAAGGTGTCTCGTTTTGCTTATCACTGGATGCTGGGATAAAATTGTATCTTTTCGTTTAGGTGACAAATTAAACTACAGTGAAAAAAAGATAATACATTCATTTAGTCAACAATGGGCTACGTTTTGAATTAAAACAGTGTACTGGGATATCCTGGGATAAGGGAATATCCCTGGCACTTAAATTCAGCCGGGCTACCGATGGGACGGATGGTCGTGCGGTAAAGCGCATGAGAGTCAGTGGTTTGATTTCCTATGAGGACCAATGGATGATTCAGGTCATGTTGAGATTTGCCACCACGGTCATAGCACTATCGGCTATAGAGTCACTGGTTTGATCTCTAATGAGGACCAATGAATGATTCAGGTCATGTTGAGATTTGCCACCACGGTCATAGCACTATCGGCTATAGAGTCACTGGTTTGATCTCTAATGAGGACCAATGAATGATTCAGGTCATGTTGAGATTTGCCACCACGGTCATAGCACTATCGGCTATAGAGTCACTGGTTTGATCTCTAATGAGGACCAATGAATGATTCAGGTCATGTTGAGATTTGCCACCACGGTCATAGCACTATCGGCTATGGTGGGGATTAAAAAAAAAGGGCATCACAAAAACCGTCCCATAAGTGGTTTACTCTAGAAGATCTCATCCTTACAGGGACTTCACACACACACCACTATCCCGGGGACAAGAGACCCTACCATTCAAATTATGCTGCAATATACGCATGTGATGAATGGAAACAAAAAATCAGTGAATACAATTTCTTCGATAATTGTTATAGTTTGATTTTATCATTTATGGTGTTTTATTAAATCTAAAGATCATTTGGTCACCTTAAAAACATTCTAAATTGGGCAATATTCTCTGTATTTAATAGTTTATTTAACATTCTAAATTGGATGATATTCTCTGTAACTAATAGTTTATTTAACAGGACATTTCGGAAATATAGACAATAATAACAACACAACTTATACTCTTGTTACATGTATTTTTTTTTCAATGTTTATCAAGTGGTGGCTACGTAAGTCTTGAAGTGACCTCTAGGATTTTGACACCACCCTGTGTCGGGCTTGTCAATTGAATAAATCTATTCAACAACAACCAACACCCTGTGTCCAGGATTGTCTTCGTACAGTAAGTAACAGGTCGTTGAGTAACATTTAGCCAGTAACGATAACTGAGTTCTTGCACTTGAAAACCATTTGCCGTTCCTGATACTAAGCCAAAATAAAATGTGGGTGTGATAGGATTAAAGATTATTAGTTTACTAGCTGTACCCTGCAAAACCTTTGCTTAGAGTTATATCCCCTTAGGCTTGATCGGCAGGCGAGGTTATTTTTTGGTTTCGGGCAGATCCGATTTTTTCATGATTGTATTTTAAACTGGAATACTGTTGTATTAATTCTTTACTTTCGATTTAACGCACACTGGAAATGAGTATTATTATATATGATGATCTGTATATGAACTTATTTGAAAAGAATTTCTCACATTGTCTAAACTACTTTTATAAACGTTTTTTACTCAATGATTTAAAAAAACAAAACAATAATGGTAAATAACTGCTATATCTACATTTATTTCGGCTACAATGTCATCACCCTAGATCTCAGAAACCATAAGTCCTAGACCCATGATGTATATATCATTTTGTAGGTCTTGGCCTGCCATGTGTGTAGCAAAAGTCCACTTCGCGATCTGACCTCTGAGGGCCGAAAAAGGGGGCATTTTAAGTACCGTTTTTGCTTATATTTTAAATATAAATATTAAAAGCTAATCAAAGGGGCGTAATCATTATTTATTTTTGTAACAGTTATTCAACATGATTACTTCCCTCTCTATTTATCTTACACGAAAATGCTCTAAAATGTCCATTGTCCGAAACGGAAAAGACTTAAATTGCTTGTTTTTATATATGAACATATCAGAGACCAGTGACTCTCAATAATATGTTTTACGACTGCACTCCAAAAGGTGTGAAAGTATGTCTGCTGGTACCTCTCACAAGTAATTTGGCAATTACATGCAATTATTTTTTTTTATAATAGAACGTGCTTAGCTTTCTAATGCGATACATGAGCACTTATATGTTGCTGTGTACCCATGTACAACCTTTCCCGTACCCCTTGGGGTACACTTACCGCAGGATGGGAACCGGGGGTCATAGACAATGAAAAGACTAAGGATGAAATATGAAACATAACATTTATGTATAATGCCACTGTTGTCAATAAAGTTCATGTACAGATACAAAACAAAGCAAATAATACAATTTAGAATGAAAGTTGACACCAATCAACAAGTTACTTGGCTGACCTAGATTCTAAAATCTCAGTGCAAATATGAGATGCTCATCTTTTTGGCCTTATGATCTTTTGGTCTTATGATGAACACTTAAACATTTCCGGAGACAGTTAAGTTTTAAAGCTGTTAATACATTCTTACTTAATGTAAGGAAGTCATTCTCATTGTATAGACAAAATAACAATGTAGACTTGGACTTTGTACTCATTAACAGCAACTGTACAGAAATAATAGTTTGATAGTGTCAGGCTCTGGTAAATATTTCTTTCTCTCTATCGTTATTGTACATTTGAGACTCACTGCACAAATTTCCCTTCAAGGAATTCACCTAATGCTTTACCATCATTAGCCTACTAAGGCCGAGTGAATTATTACATTTTGTCCTCTTTCCAGAATTCTTAGATTTTGTTTTTTCTCGAGATGTGAATTCTTACATTTTGTCCTCTCTCAGATGTGATTGATTACATTTTGTCCTCGTTCGAGATGTGTATTTTGTCCACTCTCGAGACGTGAATTCTTACATTTTTTCCTCTTTCGAGATGTGAATTCTTACATTTTGTCCTCTCTCGAGATGTGACTTCTTATATTTGTCCTCTCTCGAGATGTGAATTCTTACATTTTGATCCTTTCTGATTTCGATCCCCTCCCCCATTTTGTTCGCTCTGAAACAGGGAGCGGAAGAGGTGGGGGCTCGGTTGTCATAGTTTTTTTGGGGCCCTTGACTTTCTGGCTGCAGCTTTTCCGCAGGGAAGAATAACAACATTCCGGGGCTCCTGGCTGTAGGGACTTTACATTGGGATTTCCAGGTCAGCTCAGTGGCTTTAAGTGGTCAAATTTATCAGAGGGCTACAGTTCCCTTGCAGAATTTGTAGTTTCCAGGTATTTTGACCCAGGATCGCTAAAGCCATTCTATGTATAGGGCCATGACATACATCATAACGGCCCTGCATCTACGTCATCCTACCCAGTCACGTCTGTAGGGGTTGCTCCCTCCTTTTTGATTTTTTATTAGGGATTTTTGTGGGCCAAACACGGCGTAAAAATACAAAACTAGGAAGGTTCGTAGGTTGCAGTTTCTTCAATTAAACAAAAATGTGCCGTTGTTTGGGAAAATAAAAATCTAATTTAACAGGAGAAAAAATAATCGACAAGCCCCGAAGTTAAGAAAAAATATCTAGCCAATCGCTGTTGAGGACGAGCTATAAATAACTACCAAGGAAGACCCTGGGGATTTAGGATGCAATAGATGTGATGCTATCTCCTAATCCAATAAGCATACCACTTTTTGTGATGACCTTTCAACACCTCCGCTTTTTCAGTGGAGACATCAGTGGTGTGCCAGTCTGACAATAGAAATATGGGGTTACTCAGTCACTGAGATTCGAATAGAAATATGGGGTTACTCAGTAACTAAGATTCGAATAGAAATATGGGGTTACTCAGTCACTGAGATTCGAATGGTAACTAGTGCCGCTACGATAGGACACACACATTCTTAAGAAAGCGAGAGAGGGAGAGAGAGAGAGAGAGAGAGAGAGAGAGAGAGAGAGAGAGAGACGAAGGTAGGGGAGGTGTGGGTGAAATGATAAACTTCTCAGTCTTATTATAGCACATTTTTATGACAGAGAAAAAGAACTGATTTTAGTATTGTGTACTTTCAATTGCCTGCAAGCATGCATAATGTTAGCCCCCGCCTACAAAAAGAAAAAAAAAAAACTACCAATACTAAATCAGCACTTAGAAGACAATGGGCAATGTCAAAAACCGTATTAACAGCATCGTAGTTCCCTACTCAAGAAAATGTGTTTGGGGTTCCTAAAGAAACACAATGGCACACAGGTAACACAATGGTACACAGGTAACACAATGGTACACAGGTAACACAATGGTACACAGGCAACACAATGGTACACAGGCAACACAATGGTACACAGGCAACACGATGATACACAAGCAACACAATGGTACACAGGCAACACAATGGTACACAGGCAACACAATGGTACACAGACAACACAATGGTACACAGGCAACACAATGGTACACAGGCAACAAAATGGTACACAGGCAACACAATGATACACAGGCAACACTATGGTACACAGGCAACACAATGATACACAGGCACGAATCTCGTGTATGTATGGTGGCTGCTCATCTTGTTCACAAGTTGAGACGACCTTGCATATGTTAGAGGTCAACAAATCACCCATGATTCTCATATGGTAAGACTGTAACTAACCAGTCACCCTTTAGCCCTGTGCAGAGGAACTTTTCTAACTTGAGGACTGTTCTATAAAGATTTTTTTTAGAGCCAGGATTTGTAAGCAGCGCCCGTGCCAGAGTTTTCACCTTGGGACTCGACATTTAGATTTTCTTAGGGCCTCCAGATACAATTTCGCCTGGGGCCTTCCTAAAGTACCTTTAGAAAAACTGTTTCTTTAAAAAAATAAACATTTATAGGGGTATATATATATATATATATATATATATATATATATATAAATATATATATGATATAAACAACGCAGTGGCTACGGTTCGGTCCGACCGAACGCGTATTTTTTTTTTTCGGGTACCAGCCTTACTTATTATTGCATAGCGGCCGAGTCGCTGCACTGAACTATATAACAACATTATTTTTTTTTTCAGAATTTTTTTTTTCAGGATTAGGGTTAGGGGTAGGGTTAGGGATAGGGTTAGAGATAGGGTTAGGGTTAGGGATAGGGTTAGGGATAGGGATAGAGATAGAGTTAGGGTTAGGGTGTGGAGCAATATTATCTATGGCTGGTACCCGAAGTAAAAAAAATACGGGTTCGGTCGGACCGAACCGTAGCCACTGCCTATAAACAAACTGTTGCCATATTTGCTTTCAAATGGAGTCTGAATGATATTGTAGTAAAAAATAAATAGAAAAAAAAAACGCTGATTTTCAGTTTGTCAGTAATTTAAAATCCGACTTGTGAGCTTCCTAGAATATCTAATTTATATTTCGTTGTATTTGGTTTTCGGCTATTTTCCCCTGCGAATGTTTACTCTGTTTCCACTGACCAGCCCCGTAGCCAAGGGGGGCACTAGGGGGCCGTGCGCCCCCCCCCGCTATGTGTGGAGTGCGCCCCCACCCGCTTAAAAAGAAGAAAAAGAGGAAAAAATAAAGAAAAAGTAACTAATATGAGAAGGTGCCCCCTTGCTGGTTATTGGTGCCCCCCTGCTTACTTTGACCTGGCTACGGGCCTGCCACTGACTATCTCGGTTTTTGTCTTTTACCTAAGTAACCTCGCTGTTGATTTTGATAATTTAGGTCAAATAGCGTTTACTCTCGCAGTGTTTCATCCTTTCTTCATCAAAATAAAATACTATGTTAGATATTCTTTATTCTTTTCATAAGTTGTTAAAGTTTTGTATATTAATTTATTATATTTAGTACTTAACACCGTATTTAATATCTATAAAATGCGTATTGGGTATGTTGTTTGAAATTTCTATAACGAATCAACTGTAGTCACGTAATTTGATTTCCGTCAGTTTCGGTTTCGTTAATTTTCTTTCGTATATAAAGCGAGGTATGACTGTAGATATATATCTACATCTATGGATGTATACAAACTATTATATTCATAATATTAATAGGGCCATGTGCTCCTGTTTTGTCGTTGTGCCATGTGCTCCGGTTTTGTCCTTGTGTTGAATAGGCTAAGGCTTATTGTAAAGTGATTTATATATATATTAAACACGCTATAAATCCATGTACTTTAAGTTTAAAAATATATAAAGTGATTATTTATCAATTAGACCGTATAAAACATGATTAAATATAGATAAATATCAAAACGCATCCAAAGTCATTCTCTGCACTTGGTAACACTATATGTGTGGCCCACATTGTGTGGGTCAACACTAAACACCATGGTAATGGTGGATGTATACAAACTAAAAGGTTTCAACTTTACGAGCTGTACTGCACGCAATCGTTAAGGGGAAAAAAAAGACTGCTGGATTGTAAACTGTTCAACACCACTGCACCCATTTTTGACATACGTGGATTTTTTATAATGACAGGAAGGTCAAAACTGGGTGGCTGTGACATCATAACGAGCTAACACTTCGCTAGTAAAACCAAGTTACTTATTAACGGAACGCCCTAAAACATCAGTCCAATGTTGGTTTTTATCTTAATGACTGGATGCAGTGAGTCTCAAACCTTTGCGATTCGTGACCAATTTAGAAAAAGTTCGATTGATAAACAGGTTAAATGAAAGAAATATGAAAATTTATTGTTAATATTCTCGGTTTTGAGCCGCCCATCAATAACTTCAGAAAAAAAGGGGTTGGGAAAGGGTTGACAAAGTATAACAATTTTAGACATGAGGAAGGGCTTGGGAGAATGTAGCTTGCCGTCAAAATTATTCTATAATAATAAGTCTCAATCTGTTCGTGCACTGGAATTTCAATGTTTCGGTAAATTTTCAATATGTTTAACAAGTAAAATGTACTCTTGTTGTCTTGTATCACTATATACCGGTAATTACGTTCTTGTTGTCTTGTGTAACTCTATACCGGTAATTACGTTCTTGTTGTCTTGTGTAACTCTATACCGGTAATTACGTTCTTGTTGTCTTGTGTAACTCTATACCGGTAATTACGTTCTTGTTGTCTTGTGTAACTCTATACCGGTAATTACGTTCTTGTTGTCTTGTGTAACTCTATACCGGTAATTACGTTCTTGTTGTCTTGTGTAACTCTATACCGGTAATTACGTTCTTGTTGTCTTGTGTAACTCTATACCGGTAATTACGTTCTTGTTGTCTTGTGTAACTCTATACCGGTAATTACGTTCTTGTTGTCTTGTGTAACTCTATACCGGTAATTACGTTCTTGTTGTCTTGTGTAACTCTATACCGGTAATTACGTTCTTGTTGTCTTGTGTAACTCTATACCGGTAATTACGTTCTTGTTGTCTTGTGTAACTATATACCGGTAATTACGTTCTTGTTGTCTTGTGTAACTCTATACCGGTAATTACGTTCTTGTTGTTTTAATAAAGAAAAAAACTCAGCGGCACAAAATATGATTTAAAGGGGTCGTTGAGACTCGTTTTATAACATTTGTCGTTGTGCCAGGTGCTCCGATTTTGTCGTTGTGCCAGGTGCTACGGTTTTGTCGTTGTGCCAGGTGCTACGGTTTTGTCGTTGTGCCAGGTGCTACGGTTTTGTCGTTATGCCAGGTGTTCCGGTTTTGTCGTTGTGCCAGGTGTTCCGGTTTTGTCGTTGTGCCAGGTGCTACGGTTTTGTCGTTGTGCCAGGTGTTCCGGTTTTGTCGTTGTGCCAGGTGTTCCGGTTTTGTCGTTGTGCCAGGTGCTACGGTTTTGTCGTTGTGCCAGGTGTCTTTGTGAGAGATACTCCGGCGTTGTCGTTGTGCCCGATGATCCGATTTTGTTGTTGTGTTGAATAGGCAAAGGCTTATTGTAATGCAATTTATACATATTAAACACGCTACGTGTTTAAATAATTACTGATACAGATATAAGTTGTGATTTCGTTAACAAATCTTGGGCCTGCTAAATATTTCAGTGTGTGTGTGTGGGGGGGGGGAGGGCTATTGAGAGGGTGGGTCTCGTAAAAAGATACGTCCCCATGATCAGGCCTGTAGCCAGGTCAAAGTAAGCAGGGGGGCACCAATATCCAGCAAGGGGGTACTTTCTCATTTTAGTTACTTTTTTTTATTTTTTCCTCTTTTTCTTCTTTTTAAGCGGGGGGGGGGGGCACTCCACACCTAGCGGGGGGAATGGCCCCCCAGTGTCCCCCCCCCTTGGCTACGGGGCTGCCCATGATGCAGCGCCCCAATAAAGACGCCACTGCATTTAAACATTGCTACAATACATGTTACCAATGTTTCTATCACAGTAACGTGCATTCTATATTATTGTAGCAAAGCCGTTCCAACGTTTTTTGGGTGTGGCCCTACTCGCGAACCAGTCTTTGAGAACCACTGACTGAATTTGTTCGTCTGCCCTGACCTATACAGTAAAGCGAAGCGAGAAAAATGAATTGAAACATGTTTTTTCTTAGTTGTGAATGCTGGGTAAGACAACATCCTTGAACTTCGCCTTAAGAATTTTATTCTACTAAGGACTCGGAACAGTTTTATTTTACACGCTTTTATTAAATAAATTATTGTATAGTTGAATGGGGTCAATTGAACAGAAGTTAGTAGTAGGCTTATAGAGCGAATAATTAGTATTAGTCATATATAACTTAAATATAGAATTAGCATATATAACTTAAACATAGAATGAGGCATATAGAACTTGGCATAATGCATATAGAACTAAGAATTAGGCAGAAATATGACTTTTGATTAAGGGTTTAATGAATATGATGATGATTAGGCATATTGAACTTAGCATTAGTTCTTGTACATTGATTGGTCAGAATGAAAGTTAAAATCAATGTTCTAGTGTATTGATTGGTCAGAATGAAAGCTAAAATCAATGTTCTAGTGTATTGATTGGTCAGAATGAAAGTTAAAATCAATGTTCTAGTGTATTGATTGGTCAGAATGAAAGCTAAAATCAATGTTCTAGTGTATTGATTGGTCAGAATGAAAGCTAAAATCAATGTTCTAGTGTATTGATTGGTCAGAATGAAAGTTAAAATCAATGTTCTAGTGTATTGATTGGTCAGAATGAACGCGAAAATCAATGTTCTAGTGTATTGATTGGTCAGAATGAAAGCTAAAATCAATGTTCTAGTGTATTGATTGGTCAGAATGAAAGTTAAAATCAATGTTCTAGTGTATTGATTGGTCAGAATGAAAGCTAAAATCAATGTTCTAGTGTATTGATGGGTCAGAATGAAAGTTAAAATCAATGTTCTAGTGTATTGATTGGTCAGAATGAAAGTTAAAATCAATGTTCTAGTGTATTGATTGGTCAGAATGAAAGTTAAAATCAATGTTCTAGTGTATTGATTGGTCAGAATGAAAGTTTAAATCAATGTTGTTCTAGTGTATTGATTGGTCAGAATGAAAGTTAAAATCAATGTTGTTCTAGTGTATTGATTGGTCAGAATGAAAGTTAAAATCAATGTTGTTCTAGTGTATTGATTGGTCAGAATGAAAGTTAAAATCAATGCTGTTCTAGTGTATTGATTGTTCAGAATGAAAGCTAAAATCAATGTTCTAGTACATGATATGAAAGTATGAAACCTAAGCTCAATGGTGAAGACAGTTGGGAATTTTCATGAAAATTAAATATTACTTTTAGAGTAATGTCAAATTAAATTAAATTACTTCTGGGCTGACTTTAGGGACATCCTAGTCAGTGTGTGTGTGTGAGAAGTGGGGACACCAACCTTGAGCCTGGAACATGTTGTGAGCGCCTTCCTGTCCTCCAATCCCCTTATTTTTTCACATCCTTTATTTTATCCGTCATCGCATCGGTTTTAGAATCCTGTAACATATTGATCTAGCCTTGGTCACACTTCATATACCTGTGATTACTTTCAAGGTATGCAAGCAATTACCTGTTAGCACCTTTCATCCTTCACTTTCCTACTGTTAATATATCTAGTTATGTGGACGCTCTAGGCTATAACTACATATTGGATTATTTTACACACATACTTTTAAAATGTGGAAAAAAAGATTGAGTTCAAAAATGTGAAACATGCTATAGTATAAAGAAGACACATTGCACCGTAAAAAACAAATTCAGCTCAGCAGACATTCTTTGTTGGTTGTCATGGTTTATCCACATTTACACATTAAAGACTCATTTTATGTAATAATTTAATTTTTTTACAAAGTTACAGCGTTATTAGGTCATGTATCATTTCTTTTAGATGTGCGGTTTATAGAGCAGGTCATAGGGCAGGTCACATGGTTGGTCACATAGCAGGTCATAGGGCAGATCACATGGTAGGTCATATGGCAGGTCACAGGGCAGGTCACATGGCAGGTCATATGGTAAGTGCCTAGTGCTCAGACTAGAGATGTAACTGTGGGCTATGACTCGAACCAAATGCTCCTGGGACCCTCATTAGGCGCGATGCTCTAAACGTCACCCTTTTTGGCCGCTTCTGATCACGCAAATGACCATGGTAAGAGTAATACAACCGTAGATATATATCTCTGAATACAACGTAACACTTGAAAACTCTTTAACTATATAGTTCTGTGACACACACAGACAGGAAGTGGGTGCGTGCGTTTTAAATAATTGATTCGAATAGTCCGGGGTCGAACTGACCAGGGGTCGAAGTATCGCGGGGTCGAAATGTCGCGGGGTGGAAGTGTCGTGGAGTCGAACTCTCCGGGGCCAAAAAGTCCGGCCACCCCTATCTAGCTGCAAGAAAAGCCCCTCCCCCAACCTATTCCCGTTACCTCCCCATCCCCGAGCATACAGCCTATGCTTAGTTACAACACTAATTAAAAAATTATCCTCTGTTTCCCATTCTCAAGTATTTCAATATTCAACAGCAAAACTTGAAAGTGGCAATAAGATCATTGATTTTGTTTATAGATATCATTACATGTTTTAAATTACATGTTTTAGTTTCATTCCGACACAGGTTTGTACAGAATAATATATTTTTCTGGCGGAACGCACTGGAACGGTGTTCCTGCACCTTTTTTTTCCGTATTCAAAATGTACTGTTTACTGCACTATATTTTCAGTGTTATTTCTTTATGACACGACGGACATAAATGAGAGTTCCGGTACCGTTTATTAAAGAAAAAGTTCACACGAGACTGAGAAAAAGAATGATTGATGTTTTAATGCAATTACAAATCAAAAACGATAATAAATTTATTTATTTGTATAAATTATTAGACTAAAAATATATACAATTTATGTGTTAATGAAAGTCATATATATGTAAACTTTAACTCATTTTAATATAAATTGTTATGCTAACTATATTCAATAAACACAGCACCATTAAACGGCATTTTCTATAAATATGACTTCGTCCGGCAACATTCATGTCTCGTCCCTGATATATCTACATAAATGATAGCAATATAGTATCACAGAATATTTTAGCATGATATTTTGTGATCTCTCCTTCCTGGTCTGAGAGACATACCATGATCCACGGGGGATGGATCATAGGGGATCTCTAGTCAGGGAAAAAAAAAACATTACTTGCGAGGGTGGTGGTACTGTGGTCAGTGAGGACAATCCGAGACCGCAGTATTCACAGCTGGCGGTGGTGACGGATGTGGTCGGCACACAACACCCTTCCACTCCGTCCCACTCAAGCACACCTGCGCAGCCTGCCGTTTCGGGCTGAGGGTACAGGCACACTACACTCTCCCCTCTGTCCGAGTGGCAGGAAAAACCCCTTTCCTTGCCATTCTGGTCGATCGGCAGCACACACACCCTGCTCGTCTGGCCAGTTTGGGTAAGGATTAAAACCCATCTTTCTGCCATCCCTGCAGATGATAGCGGGCACACTCACCCCGCCGCTCTGTAGGCATGGCAGACGTGCATCAGCGCCGCCAACAATGCTGGTGTGGTAGGCAAACTACACCCTACCATGCTGGCAATGGCGGCGTTAAAAAAAAGAGAAAAAAAAAAGAAGAAGAAAAAAAAAATAGCAATATAGCTTCTGCGTTAAATCGAAAGTAAAGAATTAATACAACAGTATTCCAGTTTAAAATACAATCATGAAAAAATCGGATCTGCCCGAAACCAAAAATAACCTAGCCTACCGTTTAAGCATATGGGGATATAATTCTATGCAAAGGTTTTGCAGGGTACAGCTAGTATATATATAATGTTTTACTTGATGTCTTTCTAGTCTCGCTAAAATCTGGCTATTAGAATACCCTAAAACAAACTAGCCTGTCAGCCGGGTTTAACAACAGGCTTGTTAAGGCTTGAGATATGCCACCGGCGAAACTGCTCACTGAGTGAGTTTATAGCTGACAACATAAGTTCAAGTCGTGCATTAGACACTTTGTTTAAAGAAGGGTGGGCAGGTTGAATTATTCACAATTACTTAAAAATTTTTGTCTTTATTATGTCAACGTGACCTTAAAAGAAAAGCCCATCCCCTGGATCATGTTATTCCCTCTTAATATTTTTTTCCACTCCCTTCACAAGACTATCTATCTATCTATCTATCTATCTATCTATCTATCTATCTATCTATCTATCTATCTATCTATCTATCTATCTATCTATCTATCTATCTATCTATCTATCTATCTATCTATCTATCTATCTATCTATCTAAATATCTATTTATCTAAATATCTATCAATCTTTCTAAATATCTATCTAAATATCTATCTATATAAATATCTATCTAACTATCTAGATATAAATCTATTTATCTATCTAAATAGCTATCTATCTATCTAACTATCTATCTATCTATCTATCTATCTATCTATCTATCTAAATATCTATCTATCTAAATTTCTATCTATCCATCTATCTATTTATTTAAATATCTATATATTTATCTAAATATCAATCTATCTTTCTATCTAAATATCTATCTAAATATCTATATATCTATCCAAATATCTATCTCTCTATCTAAATATCTTTCTAGCTATCTAAATATATATATTTATTTATCTAAATATCTATCCATCTATGTAAATATCTGTCTTTCTATATATCCAAATATCTATCTTTCTATCTATCTAAATATCTATCTATATAAATATCTATCTATCTAAATATATATCTATCTAAATATCTGTCTATCTATCATTTTATTTATCGCTTTTTTTGCTAATCTATTTAATTTGTCACTGTTTGTCTATCCGTTGTGTCAAAATTTCGACCTATGTCCGGCTCGTCTGGCTGTTTGATACACTCTCTGGTTTGATACACTCTCTGGTTTGATACACTCTCTGGTTTGATACACTCTCTTGTTTGATACACTCTCTGGTTTGATACACTCTCTTGTTTGATACACTCTCTGGTTTGATACACTCTCTTGTTTGATACACTCTCTTGTTTGATACACTCTCTGGCTGTTAGATATACACTGCGCTCTGGTCTCTCCGCTGATTCACTTTAAACCCGTTTATACTTTATATATATAAACCCGTTTATACTTTATATATATAAAACCCGTTTATACTTTATATATATATATATATTATTCATTCATATAAACTCTCTATTAATTTTCTCCTTGCCTTATCTTTCTTCAAATTAACGAGCCCCTTGTGGCTTGCGGGTCTAAAAGTATGACCTCCGCTGGTTTATGCTCATGTAATGTACATTACTTATCACCCTGACCGTGATTGTTTGTGTGCAACTGGATTAGAAACAGGATCAGAATGACTCAGCATGTAATCCGTAGAGAACTATGGCCTGGATATAATAAACTGGCCTTGGTCAATAATGACACTAAGTGGAAATCATAACATGCAGTAATGGTATAACAATTACAGGGTACACCGCACAGCAATTACAGGATACGCCGCACAACAATTACAGGATACAACAGAATGGAACGGATCGAAATGGTGTCATTTACTGCATTGCACGTGTTATGGAAAATACTGTTTTATAAGTCATACTGGATGCAGGTTTAAATCTGTGATTCAGGGCCGGATTTAGACTTGATAAGACCTTATGCTATTTGAGAAAGGGGGCCTTTGATAAGTCCAGATATTATGTCAGTGCCAAATATGATTGTCGTATGTCTAGAGGATTATACTTAAATACAATTAAGAAGTATGTAGATAGTGAAAAAATAAATCTTTTACTTAAAAATCTACTGGTATCTTGCGTGATCCACTATAGTGGTGGTATCTTGCGTGATGGACGCCGTTTAGAATATGAGATTAATCCTTCGAATTCCTAATCGGTATTGTGTGACTATTGTTTCTTATATATACACATGAAGTTGATGGATCCATTCCATCTTCCTAACTTGTCAATGCGATAACAAAATATCCGCATTTCTAATACTGATAATTTAAACAAATATTTTTATGCTATACAAAGTTATTTACTTTTTTTTTTTACTTTTTAGTGCATTTTGATAAATGTATATTTCTATAAAAGGTTTTTTTTTTTTAAATATATTTTTTTTTCAATTCTCCCGAAAAGAATGTGAAACATTTTAGTCAAACATTGTGCTTATTAGTTGGCTAAAGCCACCAATGATAAAACTCATTTTAAGAAAGCTATAACTTCATTAAGTCATTATTTGTTGGAATATAGTAACTGTTTTTTTTTATTTAAATTCGTTATCAACTTAATTGTGGTCTGAATTAATAAACAAATTAAAAAGGTCTTAATTAGACTTTGCCAACTCGCAGTAAATTTTTTTTTCTTTTTAACAACCGAAGTGGGTTTTGGTAGAATTAAGGGCGTTTTTGTTTCATAAAATATTCGTAAGGCTTGAATTTATTGATTAATGACTTTGAATTATCCGGCTTTCATAGATTTGCAGTGCACTTTCGGGCCGGATAACTGAGGGTCCAACTGAGGGTTTGATGTAGTTTAATACTTTAAAATAAAAGTAATAGGCCTACTTTTTTAAAATTTTATTTGTGAAACAGTTCAAATAAAGTTAACATTTGTGTTGTGAATGTTGGACTGATTGTTTGAATGTTGGACTGATTGTTTGAATGTTGGACTGATTGTCTGAATGTTGGACTGATTGTCTGAATGTTGGACTGATTGTTTGAATGTTGGACTGATTGTTTGAATGTTGGACTGATTGTTTGAATGTTGGACTGATTGTCTGAATGTTGGACTGATTGTCTGAATGTTGGACTGATTGTCTGAATGTTGGACTGATTGTTTGAATGTTGGACTGATTGTCTGAATGTTGGACTGATTGTTTGAATGTTGGACTGATTGTTTGAATGTTGGACTGATTGTTTGAATGTTGGACTGATTGTTTGAATGTTGGACTGATTGTTTGAATGTTGGACTGATTGTTTGAATGTTTGACTGATTGTCTGAATGTTGGACTGATTGTTTGAATGTTGGACTGATTGTCTGAATGTTGGACTGATTGTTTGAATGTTGGACTGATTGTCTGAATGTTGGACTGATTGTTTGAATGTTGGACTGATTGTTTGAATGTTGGACTGATTGTTTGAATGTTGGACTGATTGTTTGAATGTTGGACTGATTGTTTGAATGTTGGACTGATTGTTTCAAATGTTTTAAAATGCTCTGATGTCTTGATTAGAATGACACTTTGCTTTTTGAGCCTTGATTTGTATTGGCTGGATGTGGAGTTGACTTTTCATAAAGTTCCCACCACTCTTCTGAAACTAGAAACAAGAAACGTAAAAAAAAGATTAGAAACATAAATTAAGAAATTATTTAATATTTTTTTTATACTAGAAATAAGTCGTTAGCTCACGGACTCACTGACTTATGACGTACTGGCTTATGACAAGCTACAAGCGATCGTCAAGAATCCTTTCAAATTGGGGAGAATTACTTTAATAAAAAAAATATAACTCATTTGTGATATGATATTTACTTGGCAGATTACATAAACTTTTAAAAGCGGCCAGAAACCTGTACAATGTATACCGCCCAAAGTTAAACCACCAATCAGGCGACACGTTGATGACATTTCTTATCAATGCTCGTGATGCGCCTTTACGAGGCAGCATTTTCCTCTTTAGCTAATCTGCTGACGAGAGTCATTACAGAAAAACAACCTAGTTGTAGCTAAAAAAGAAAGTTACGTTTTCATAGAACCGCCTTAATCATGAACAAGTTTTAGCATAGGGCCCTGAAATACCCCTGAAAGACCCTGCCTATGACAACATTTCTCTATTAAGCTGTAGCTGCCGAGCAACGGCTTAGCAGGAGGTGCTGAGTTGCAGTTTAGCTGGAGATGCTGAGTTGAAGTTTAACTTGAGGTGTTGAGCAGCATTGTAGATGGAGGTGCTGAATTGCAGTTTAGCTGGTGGTGCTGAGCAGCGGTGTAGCTGAAGGTGCTGAGTTGCAGTTTAGCTAGAGATGCTGAGCAGTGGTGTAGGTGGAGATGCTGAGATGCAATTTAGTTGGAGGTGATAAGATGCAGTTTGGTTGGAGGTGCTGAGCATTGGTGTAGGTGGAGATGCTGAGATGCAGTTTAGTTGGAGGTGCTGAGCAGTGGTGTATGTGGAGATGCTGAGATGCAGTTTAGTTGGAGGTGCTGAGCAGTGGTGTATGTGGAGATGCTGAGATGCAGTTTAGTTGGAGGTGCTGAGCAGTGGTGTATGTGGAGATGCTGAGATGCAGTTTAGTTGGAGGTGCTGAGCAGTGTTGTATGTGGAGATGCTGAGATGCAGTTTAGTTGGAGGTGCTGAGCATTGGTGTCGTTGTATACACCGGTTTAAAGTGAACATTACATTATCCCTTGGTAACAAAGTTTTTGTCCTTGTCCAGCAAAAGCTACATTCTAACATTTCATGTGTTGGCATTACAGAAGTGTCAATTATTACTTCCTTCCTTTCAACATATTTCAACATCTCCAACAAAGTCTTGACGTTATTGTAGTCCTGTCCTAAGTGTACGAAATGAGAATATCTGATGTCGTTTACACTATTTAGGAAAATATATAGGCCAGTAAAGGGCAATAACGATTGGAGAAGTAGAACTAATTTAGAACCAATTCAGAACTGTACGAACTATACGAAGAACCAAATATAACAGCTGAAATCAAAATGAATAGATTGAGGTGGGTAGGGCACATAGAAAGAATGGAAAACAATCGAGGTCCAAAAGCAATATATAAGGCAACACCCAATGAGAAAAGGTCTAAGGGCAGACCAAGAAGCAGATGGTTGGAGGAAATGGAGAAAGACCTTAAAGCCATAGGAGTGAGAGAGTGGAGGAAGAAGCCCATGGATCGGGAAAAGTGTAGAAGAGTAGTATGGCAGGCTAGGGCCCTAAATGGGCAATAGAGCCAAAGGAAGAAGGTTTACACTGGCCCAAAACTTTAACACATTCGTCCAGAAGGTTCCACCGCTTCATGTAATGAGCTTAGCATTGGAATTAGTGAGTGCCATATCTCTTATCAAGTCGTTGATATCCTTTTGATTAGGGTTATCTCCCCGTGTGTTCCTTACTAACACTGGATCTGATACACTACCTAATTAATATGTTTACTACATAAGGAGAAGTGTTTACATAGTAAACAAACTGCCTTCTATACACGGCTATAATGATCTGGACATTAGACGTTTCTAGAACAGTCTAAAAATATATTTAACAGACATTTATACATATAATATGTGTGGAGAACAGGTTCTCACACATTGGTTAGAATGTAGGATAATATGTAAAGTAAATCTTTGAGAGGTTAAGTCAAGAGTTCAGGGTTAAATATTTGGGGGTAGAGTCGTTATATTTTCTAGCGACCCAGGTTAGGGACGTGACATATGATACCTTAGGCTTTGTTCCGAGAGTGGAGAGAGTCAACTGACATTCTTGACAAACAGATAAATTACCGAACACAACCGAGGGTGGCAAAGGGCGCTAACCTTTTAATGGGATTTTGCTAATTAGCCAATCCGACCAGTGGGTGGGGCACAAGGAGAGCGAGAGATTGGGGACAGTAGATTTGGGGATAGAGTAGAATTGGGGCTGAGGCGAGCGTAGAGAGTGGACGTGAGATGTAACAAAGTCCACTATAGTCTTCTATTATTCTAGCAGTTAGTCAGAGCATAACTTTAGTAGTAAAAGACAGCAGTAGATATATATATATATATATATATATATATATATATATATATATATATATATAAAAGGCGTTAGAGACTATTGGATTATGTGATGTTGTGAACTTTTGATGTAAAGATTTGATGTTGTAAGATAAACATTAAGATTAAAGAAGGAAAATACAAAGCCTGCATTTGAGTCTTCTGTTGTTTGGTGTTTGTACATCGTGATTGTAACCAAAAGTAAAATACCAGCACGCAACATATATTGGCACCTCCGACGAAAACTGACTGCTGCGCAAGAATATAGAAAACGTATGAAGTATAAGCAAGAATCTGTACAGTGAGCGACGTTGTATATTATCTACTGCGAGTACAAGTCGTACTACCAACCTTATGGGGATTTACCTAACGTCCTAACCTGATAGTGTGATACTGCTGTCGACAAGTTGAGCTTTTCTGTTATTGAATTTGCTGTTGCCGAAGTAGCCGACATATCTGACGTGGCTGATGAATCTGAAGAAGCCGACATATCTGACGTGGCTGATGAATCTGAAGAAGCCGACGTATCTGACGTGGCTGATTTACCTGGAGTAGCCGACGTATTTGACGTGGCTGAAGTACCTGACGTGTCTGAAGTACCTGAAGTAGCCGACGTATCTGACGTGGCTGATGTTTCAGACCAAATTAATTGTGCGGGTGAGCTAACTTTGCTCATACTGTTTAGATTACTGACCCGATTGTGTTTAAGTGTGGTGCATTCAAATATTGGATTACACAGTGATTTCAATTTCATATCGACGTTGGAATTGACGACTACAGACAAGTTAACTCAATGTAATTATATATGTAGATCTAATTTCTTAGATAACTTCAGCTGAATAATTTGTTTGTTGTTCCTAGTGGAATTCTGTATTTCTTCGAATACAGTAGAGGTTAAAATAGGGTCCACTTGGAACAACTAAAACATATATATGTTGAATTATATTTTTTTAAATTTTTTAATCGGTTCCATGATTTAGTTTCGTTGTTAATCATTTGATTTTGTGTTCTAATTTTTGTTCTTATTTTTTTTTGTGCTAGTTATGTGTTTTATATTTATCTGGTACTTTGAGTAGTTTTATTGGCATTTTTTGTGTATTTGTTGTATTGCATTGTTTTATTCTTTTCTCTGATTCCAACATAAGAGAGACTAGAAGAGATGGCAAGTGAAAATGGTAAAATTGAAATGTTTTGGTGGTTGGGTCTTACGGAAGAAGAATTTGCAAAGGCATTTCACGCGAGGCAATTGAAAGAGAAAAATCTGTCATTAGAAGATGACGAGCCGATAATAGGGTCATATTTATTTGAGGAAAATAACGAAGAAATTGAGAGGTCAAAGGGTGATAATAGAATACAGGTGACAAATAAGGAGTTGACATTAGAGGATGAAAGAGAGAGTAGAGAACGTGTAAATGGGCAGTTAGATAACAGAGAGAGATTACGAGATGAAATAATAGAAACAAATTTAAAAATAGACAACTTGTCAATTAGACTAGGTTCGGTAGAGAAGTTGTTACACAGTATCCTAATCAAATTAGAATCAATAGATTCAATCGCCGCATCACAGCCTAAAATAGAAGAGGGTTTGAAGGCTATGGTTAGTAAAATAGATTTAGTGGGCTCAATAGTTGAGATCAAGGATGTAAAAAGGGACATTGGTCAAGTTAAATTTATTGAAGAAGCCAGTGATCGGACCAAAAGTTGTGGTAATAAAGGAACAATAATTAAGGAGAAATGTGATAGAATAAAGTTCCCTGTTATAGAGCCTGTTTGTAAACAAAATGATTATTTTGGGAAGACACCACAACAAAAACCAACTTTTCCTGTGCGTGTTAGTAAACCTGTAGCTGGTCTAAGTCAGTCAGTGGGAGAATGTGATCAATGGCAGAGAAGGAGATTTAGACCTAAGGAGTATCAGACTCGTAGAATAATTGTTGTAAGGAAGAACAACAGTTATAATTGTGACATGCCCGTAGAGCTAGTTTGGCAGCGCAAATGTGAGTGTGAGTACAGAAGTAGAAGGCAGTTTGCTGGGAGAGAGCAATGTTGTGTGAAGGGGAATTGTGTAAATAAAAGGCCAATGAACACACGGTGTAGGCAGGGTGATAACACTGTTTTACAGTGTAGGGGTAGATATGACCCACAATATCATGAGGGTAGGAGATGCTATGAAAGTAATAATGTAAGGTTTTGTAACAGAAGGGTGTATGAAGACAGAGACAGTAGTCGTAGGGTAGCGTCATGTTTTAGATCCCACTACCAAGATCATTACTGTACTCTGAAGTCTAGACCTAAAAATAATGAGTTTCATAATAATTTTCATCAAAAGAGAAAATCAAAGTATGGGTTCTTTGGATGCAGGGAGAGGGACTTAAATAGCAACTGGCGAGAAACATTTTGTAAAATAGTTTGATCCTCGACCATGTGGCATCTCGATTACTGATGTACCAGAAAGGGCTAATGTTTGTAAATATGATGAAGTTTTTTTTAAGTGTTTTAATTGATGATTTTCTGTGTATTGGAAAATATCGTATGTTGTTTTAATATAGCCAATAATTTTGTTGTTCGTTTAGAAGAATTCAGAATTGCATGATGTAACTTTTATGTTATAGATGATGATTTTGTTTCGCTGCAGATTATGGTTACCTAACATTTTATTACGTAAAACTGTTGAAGGAATCACAAATATTTAATTGACCTAATTTTAATGACGTTTTAATAGATTTGTAAGATTTATTGTCTGATGTTATTTGCAACGAAATGACATAGTTGTTTATTATGTCTGTTATTTCTAAAACAGTTTATAACTGATGGTTGATTAAAAGTTTGAGTAGAATCACCTGTGAAAACAATGTATTTTTTAATCGGGTATATTTTGAAAAAGTGCGATCGATTGAATTACTGTAATTCTATTAAGAGATCAGCTTCTGTTATAGCCGGAATTATTGTTGCTCGTGATCTTATGTGGTACTAAGTGGCTTTGGTGTAATATGATTTATGTATTCATTTCTTATTAATAGAGTTAACTATGGGTGATGAAATTTTAGTAATTTTCATTGTATTACCATTTTTTTGATGATGTGCGCTTTTTGTCTTTGTAACACTGGAATTTAATAGTAATATCGAAGTACTAGTATGTTGAATTTTAATCATGTTTATTTTGCTACTATATTTTGTTGTGGTTTATTGTTCATGAAATTGTTAACAGTAACAGTTAAAATGTATTTTGAAAACCAAAAGTACTTATTATATAGAATGATAAACACCTATGTCAAGTTAAATGTAAACATTTATGTTTGTGCGGCATGTTATCAGTATGTGTACATTTTGGAAGTTCATGGGTTTAATTGTGTCCTATTCTAATGGAGGCTAGTGCTATTTTGTTACCACCACAGCCTGTCATTAGGACACAATGGGACGCTACACTCTGTTTCATCCCTCAGTGGGAACTTTCACCCCCTGAAACAAGATATGCTACAATGGAGAGGGACGGGCAAGCCATAGTATGGTGTCTGACCAAGGGGATCTGTTACTGTTGTATTTCATGTGTTAGAGTTGTTATACGTTCCATCTTTGAAATCATTTATCCTTTTATTTTGATCTTGTGTATCATGTTAAAATATTTGTTTGTCCAGTCTGCTATATAGGCTAATGGGCAATGTGTTGTTAGCGTTAAAGATGTCATTAGTTATTATTTTTCCGTTTAAAAAAATCTACTGCTGTTTTTTGTTTGCATGATTGCATCATGCTTGGTGACATGGGGAGAGATGTGGAGAACAGGTTCTCACACATTGGTTAGAATGTAGGATAATATGTAAAGTAAATCTTTGAGAGGTTAAGTCAAGAGTTCAGGGTTAAATATTTGGGGGTAGAGTCGTTATATTTTCTAGCGACCCAGGTTAGGGACGTGACATATGATACCTTAGGCTTTGTTCCGAGAGTGGAGAGAGTCAACTGACATTCTTGACAAACAGATAAATTACCGAACACAACCGAGGGTGGCAAAGGGCGCTAACCTTTTAATGGGATTTTGCTAATTAGCCAATCCGACCAGTGGGTGGGGCACAAGGAGAGCGAGAGATTGGGGACAGTAGATTTGGGGATAGAGTAGAATTGGGGCTGAGGCGAGCGTAGAGAGTGGACGTGAGATGTAACAAAGTCCACTATAGTCTTCTATTATTCTAGCAGTTAGTCAGAGCATAACTTTAGTAGTAAAAGACAGCAGTAGATATATATATATATATATATATATATATATATATATATATATATAAAAGGCGTTAGAGACTATTGGATTATGTGATGTTGTGAACTTTTGATGTAAAGATTTGATGTTGTAAGATAAACATTAAGATTAAAGAAGGAAAATACAAAGCCTGCATTTGAGTCTTCTGTTGTTTGGTGTTTGTACATCGTGATTGTAACCAAAAGTAAAATACCAGCACGCAACAATATGTTTGTTTATTAAAATGTATGATTTCAAAATATTGATGGCCTAGTACTAAGAGAAAAGTTTGTCAGTTAAAGTTAGGGTTTAATATCCTGTCCAGATCTAAATATCCAAAAGTAACATTATTTAAAACAAAGACTAAGCAAAACTAAAATATTTGTCACACAGTGTTGTCGAAAGCCAATCTTTATACATTCTTTAGTTATTTCTTTACATTCTTTAATTTTTAGAGCATTTTCGAAAAAAAATGCTCTATTGTCCCCGTTTTGTCTGTCCGTCCGTGTACACCCTAGATCTCAACAACCATAAGTCCTAGACCCATGATGTATATATCATTTTGTAGGTCTTGGCCTGCCAAGAAATGACTTTTTTTCATTTCGCGATCTGACCTCTCAGGGTCGTAAAAGGGGCCTTAGTACCGCTTTTTACTATTTAAGCTATATTAATAAAGGAGCGCTATATCTCAGCAACTATAAGTCCTAGACCCATGATGTATATATCATTTTGTATGTCTTGGCCTGCCATGTGTACATCAAAAGTTCATTTTTCGATAGGACCTCTGAGGGCCGGGCTTCAGGGCTCCTAAGGGGCTTATATATTATATATATACCTTGTACATTCAATAACCCGTTCATTTGGTGCGAAATACTGCAGCACGTAGTTTCACCAAGATTTATTATGAAACTCATCAAATGAAATAGTAAGCTTGTGTTCTGAGTTTAATTGAAAGTATCAGAGCTATGCAATAATTGACGGAGTTTTCGGACGATTAAATGACTATAATTTAGAATGTTTTCAATTATGAGTCCTATTTCAGTAACCACAAACCACTTGTAGTTCGATTAAAGAGACAATAATTTTTTTTTCAAATATAAAGAAACGTCTTTATAATTTTTTTTTTACAAATATATGCATTACACAATTGAATTTATAAACATTTCCAAAATTTACAAATATTTACTGAAAGCTAACAAACGTACTGATACATAACACGAAAATGCGCTAACACGTCCTGTGTCCTGAATGGAACAGGCTTAATTGCTTGTTTGTTTACATTCTAGTTATTTGTTAACATTCTTTAGTATTTTGTTCACATTCTTTAGTTTTTGTTCATATTCTTTAGTTATTTGTTTTCATTCTTTTCAATATTTCTAGTTGCTTGACTGTCGTAAAAAATGTACCTGCCACATGCATTATTTTGTATAAATTAATAATCCACGTAAATCAGTGATTTCCTAAAAACTTCAATAATGACTCCCCCCCCTTCCCCCGCATTGGTTTTCATCGATGCCAAATTGGAAGAGGTGAAATAATTTCCACACCATTTGACAGCCCGATACCATACAAAAGAATAATGTCGTTGAGTTCATCTTGCCCTACCTTACATCTATCAGACCGCGAGAAGAGGAGATGGAAAAGAGGACAGCGCGGGCCGGATGAAATAACTTAACAGGCCGGAGTTGGCCCGAGGGCAGTAGTCTGGTCCTCCCCGACTCAAAAATGGAAAAAAAAATAATCCAAGAGCCAGTGATGTAGATGTATACATTTGATACAAACCATTTGTTTCATTCCAGAAGACCTCAAAGTTCTCTCTGTCGACGACCACCATGTACTTCTGTTGAAGGAAGTCGACGTGAGACTTGAACTGGTCGAATGTGTCCAGAGAGTCCGGGTAGTGCTGCTGATGGGTGTGAGCTCGGTACCTTGTCCACCATCCTCTTGGTACTGGACATAGACACAGGGAAATGTTGTGTTGAAATACAATAGACAGAGACACAGAGAAATGCTGTGTTGACATACAATGTATAAAAATGTGGTGTTGAAATACAATGGATATTGCCATATAGAAATGTGGTGTTCAAATACAATGGACATATAGACACAGAGAATGTTGTAAAAAGATATATCAAACATAGACACGGGGACATGTGGTATTCATATACAAAAAAAGAATAAACACCGGCATTATAGTTGAATCATAATGTCTTTTTGTAGTTATAATATATCTTAAATTATGTAAATCAAATAATAAATGTTGTGTTTTGATTTGTCTATCTATTACATGTTTCATGATGTCAATCTCATATAAGTTGTATTATATGGTTACATCATGTTTCGTTTAATGAATATAACTCATGTTTCAGTTCTGTGTTCAAAACTTGTAAGTTATATGCTCTAAATGACGGTCGGCAATGGTCGCATCGGGCGCGCGATCGGGGGTCCCGACTTTTAAGTGGTCCCGCTGAGTCCAAATTAAACCGTCGTGTATATGCCTCTCATTTTTAAGGGGCTCAATATTTTCTTCTGCGCAAGGGGCCTCAAACGACCTAAAGCCGCCACTAACTACAACATACAATGTTTTAATCATTATTATATATTATGTCTATAGCGAAACAATGCATCCGTCCCACCGTGTATCAGCACGTTGGATATAAATTACTCTGAACTCTGGAACTATTCATTAAAATATGTCACGTAGGTACATCTACAAAAAGGTTAAGAATACATCGGATGTTGCACAAGACCTGTTCAGATGTAAGCGAAAACATCGGATGTTGCACAAGACCTGTTCTGATGTAAGCGAAGATAAATGGACGGGACTGATAAACAAGGAGTGACCACCAACGTGCAGGTAAACTCACCGGATACGACGTGGGAGGAGGAAAGGAGTATTGTGAAATGAGGTTTCATCATCTCTCGTTTATTGACTGTGAGCCACAATGTGATGACTGGCACTTTCATGCACTTAGCACTTTGACTGGCACTTTCATGTACTTAGCACTTTGGCACTTTCATTACTTAGCATTTCGACTGGCACTTTTATGTACTTAGCACTTTGACTGGCACTTTCATGCAATTAGCACTTTGACTGGCAGTTTCATGTACTTAGCACTTTGACTGGCACTTTCATGTACTTAGCACTTTGACTGGCACTTACATCTACTTAGCACTTTGACTGGTACTTTCATGCAATTAGCACTTTGACTGGCACTTTAATGTACTTAGCACTTTGACTAGCACTTTCATGACTTAGCATTTCGACTGGCACTTTCATGTACTTAGCACTTTGACTGGCACTTTCATGCAATTAGCACTTTGACTGGCACTTTCATGTACTTAGCACTTTAAGTAATGAGTGCATTATGCGAAATCTTGAGCACATTTTACACTATACATAAAATACATCTGTATTTCAAATGTTATGTATATAGTACAGTACACATAACATACGTAAGTATTACAAATGTTAAGTAGGTCCACATAGTACGGTACAGATAACATAGATCTGCACTTGCTATGAGCACGTAACCTGCATGATAGATGAGCAATTCCCATGTTTAAAAAAAAAAACCAAATGCTTATTGTACATCATTGGAATGTTTATCGATATATCTTTCATGTAAATAAACCTCACCATCGCTATAAAAGTGAAATCAGATACACATAAAAGCCTTTCAAAATTGTTTCATGTTTCTAATTTAATTTAATCCTAAGTTTCTTCTACATGAAACAAACAACGATAACCCTGCGAAGCAGAAACATTTTATAGTTCTTTGTGTGCAACATTATTCCGCCGATACCCCAAAACATTTTTTCCATTAAAAGCAAAATGTCCAAACAATACGAGTCATTGTGTTTGGTTTGTCAATGTCTTCTATTAAACTTCCTCCCTTCCCCCTTTTCTTTCTATGTAGACAGAAGCAGACGATGAATAGTCTCGACAAGAAAGGGAGAATAAAACATACCCATGGCCACAATAAATAGTTTACACAAATACCGTGTTTGTCTGATAATAAAGAACTAAATAGAAATACTTTATAGGTCTAGAAGTGGAAGATTTGTTTAGAATGACGTATTTTGGCATTGAAGCCTTACACACGCACTAAGACACATATAAACACACCCATACATGCACAACACACACACACACACAACACTCCTACGAAACACTAAACACACATACGACATACGCAACACACACGACATAACAAAACACACATAACACACACAGGACACATATTCAACACACATACAATCAATCACACAGACAATACATACACAATACACTCACAACGAACATACAGCACATACAACGCACACATACAACACATGAAAATAACACAAACACAAAGCACAAAAAACACACAAAAACACACGTACACACAATACACACATGAACATACATACACACATACATACACAAAAGCACACCCATACACACACGCGCAAAAAATACACTCACACACATACATACATAGATACACACACACACATACATACATACATACACACACATACATACAGTCACACACATACATACACACTCACACACATACATACGCACATACATACACATACATACACCCTGCATACATATGCACATAAATACATACACATACATACATAGATACACCCACATACATACAGTCACACACATACATACACACTCACACACATAAATACACACACACATAAATACATACAAACATACATACATACAATACATACATACACTCACACACTTACATACACCATACATACACATCAATACATACACACACATACATACACACATACACTCACACACATTCACAATATCATACACACACACTCACGCACATACACTCACACATACACACACACATACATAACACACATACACATACTTACACAAAACATAAAATCACACATACATACACACACACACACACACACATATACACACACATATACACATACACACACATACAATCCCTATTGATGGTCGAGGAAATGCTGCCTCTTTTGTTGAAATTGAAAACGCGATAATAGAATGTAGGGGGGGGGGGGCTCGAGTCGGTGGTACGTTGGTTGTGAGTTTGATCTGCATGCTGCATGTTACTGGTTCGAATCATAGCGAATCAGGTCACCTTCTTATATCTTCCGTGGGGCATCGGGTTAGGTTCAGGGGGGAAAAATATCGCCACGTTAATGTCTTTGATGATTTTAAAAACAACAATGTATAGTAACTGCTTATTACTAACTTATTAAAACCTGTGATTATATTGTACTATTACTTGGAATTAAATATGACACTAGAACACAGGCTTGCGCAGACCAGTATGTAATACTATTACTTGGAATTAAATATGATACTAGAACACAAGCTTGCGCAGACCAGTATGTAATACTATTACTTGGAATTAAATATGATACTAGAACACAAGCTTGCGCAGACCAGTATGTAATACTATTACTTGGAATTAAATATGATACTAGAACACAAGCTAGCGCAGACCAGTATGTAATACTATTACTTGGAATTAAATATGATACTAGAACACAAGCTTGCGCAGACCAATATGTAAATGTTATTCTTTAAAATGAATGAGTGTTAATTTGTGTGAATGATGTATTTGAAAACAAAGCAGAGGGAACTTATTAAAGGTCGGGTATTAAATTTCGCGACGGCCAAGTTCCACAATTATCTCTCACCAATTAAATTACTTATTTGAAGTTTTGATTACTTAGCTCACAACTACAAATTTAAAATTTCCCCCAGCTTAAAATAGTTGCAAGACTTGAGGTAAGTGAACACGGCTGGACAAATAATTCACCAATGTGCATTTGCCAACTCGAAACAGGTGAACGCTACTTCGGGGCTGGACTTGATGTCACTCGTGGCTCTTTAGAGTTCTTGGCTTGAGTGATGTGCACCGGTGACGTCATTGAGTATAATTCTACATGTGACTGCCCAGTGTCACAAAGGAATGCATCAAATTATGGACTTGTTAAAAAAAAATTGCCTCTCTTTAGCTAACTGCTAACAGACAAAATACATTTATATCCAGTTAGATTGAGGCAACTATAGGCCACTGGAAAAAGAAAATCTGCAAACAGACAATGGGAGAATTAAACAAGGCGTCTCTAAACAGAGTGTACTGGAGAGTGGTTGCAGACGCCCATTGTTCCGCAAGGAGTTCAAGGCATTAAGTCAAGTAAGTCAAGATTGAGGCAACTTTAGGCCATTGGAAAAAAAAAATTTCTACCAATCGAAGAATTTTCCGGTCAGTTATCTGGTTCCCGATCTAAAAGATGATTAATTAAAATCCTTGACAGGATGACATGTCATTCCTTCTTCGTAAGTCGAACTAGTTTAAGGACAAATCTTTCTGAATCTCCTCCACAGTCGTAACTTCAATGTCATGGAGACACCGAAAAGTTTTTTTTATGAAGTAGGCGTCGCAGGGTTACGATCCTTTGAACTGCGTCACGCCTATAGAGATTAACATTTTCAGCCGCTTCTGAATGACAGATCTATGGTGTCTGCTGACAAGCCCGACGAAATAAATACATGTGTATCAATGTTGGATGAATTGCCCACCCACGCCTGGTCTTAAAGTACCCCAACAAAAGTATCGCTGATAAAGGACATTCCGTGGAGCCACAGGAAGTGTAGCCAACACACCCCCGAGTTCACTCTCCGTGGCGGCTCAATCAAAGACATAACGGACGAGATAATCAACCTACCCCATATCACCCCACCCCAACACCTATCCTTATGACGAAATCAGGGCATGTTTCGTGACGTGGGAAGGGCAAAGCGTTCACAACTTCAGGAATGCCACTATTACACAGGGGTTAGAACTGGGGCCAGGTACAGATAGCTGAAAACGGTTACGTTCGAGTAGACGACCCAGGCCTGAGCCATACACTCCCCACCCCTGATATGTCGTGCATAATCAGACCTTAGAAAAGATTTAGTCTAAACTGATTTCCATTGTGTGCCCACATGTTGTAATTTGTGAGCACGTGAGAGATCAAATGAGTTGTCTGTGTGTATGTACGCGAGAGATAAAGTGAGTTGTGTGTGTATGTACGTGAGAGATCAAGTGAGTAGTGTGTGTATGTACGTGAGAGATCAAGCGAGTAGTGTGTGTATGTACGCTAGAGATCAAGTGAGTTGTGTGTGTGTATGTATGTACGCGAGAGATCAAGTTGTGCGTGTATGTGTGCGGTCTTTATGCCATGTGTTACATTTCTCTATGTTGTGAAAGTAGTCGGTATTATTTTCGTAACTTTATTGCTACCTAATGTTAGCGAAACTAAACTTTTGTATCAAGTCGCGCGCATGACACTCGCCCTGGACCCGGAAATGATCTCACCCGAAGCCCAGAATTCTCTTGAGGGCACCTTTATATAAATGCTTTACGTATACATAAAAACTTATCAAATACATAGTTATGTTGATGGCCTGGCTAGCAGCATCGATGTGTTTTGCCATACGACTGGTAGGTCATCCCAATACTTCCAACGGAGTTGGAAAACAACATTTACGACATTCATAACATTTGCAACATTTATAACATTTACGACATTCATAACATTTACAACATTGATTTGATTATCAAATAATTTTATGAACTTATTCAGAGATATGCAAAATCTAGTTTGTGGAAATCATGCAAACAGATCAATCCGTCTTTCAGGGATTCTCATATTTCATTGTATTTTAGCTTGGCAGATGCTGCTCCAAATTCAATGCAAACCCCCCCCCCCACCTCCAAACTGCATTGTGGCAGAGTTCTCGCTTGAACTAAGACAAATCCTGCCATATATCTGCAGCTAAATAAATCGACTTGTAGGGATCCAGCAATATTTTTATTTGTTTCCAAAAGGTAAAAAAAAAAAAAACTCACATAAAACCTAATTGGTATTCGAAGGATTAATCCATTCCCCCCCTCCCCCCCTTCCCTCAAGTCAAAGTAAAAGATGCAGTATAGTTTCCCCAAGGCCGGACAGACATTTTTATTAGTTATCCACATTCAGTTTTTAATACTACTATATATATTATTGACGGGTATGTTTCAAAATCCTTTTTTTTTTCGTTTGGAGGCAAGCAGGAAATCCGAGATGTTTTAAGTCCGTTATTTTTTGTTGTACTAGAAGGTCACAATGTCGATATTAATGTTTAGTTATACTTATAATAGTAATAATTACAATTAATTATATTAAAAAGATACAATTATTTAAAAATATATGCTACCTCAAGACATAAACACTCAATTTTAAAATATATATTATAACTCTTTAACACTGTAAAGTAAATTGATATTTTTTCACTGTAAATTTTTGCAAGAAAAGATACAAACAATTTTACAATTGTTGTAGTGGAGGAGAAGACAGTGGAGGAAACACGTCATCAAATGGCGGATCTAAAAACCTACTTTGGTGACTGACTACAAAGTATATCAAATGATGTTCATTATAATCTCACCATAAAGTATGTGGTGTATATTTAACATATGTATAAGTAATACAAATATATGGCCTACGTAATATTTGTTTGTTTTTTTTAATGTTACCAATATCAACAAATTAATAAACGCAAATAGAAGAGATGAAAAATGTTTATAGATCGAGAGATAAAATCTCATCTTTATACAAATAATCATCACTTGTTTTTAACTGATTTTTATTTTATTTACAACTTTTTCTGGTGACTTTGTTCATACGAGGCCTCGTTTTAATCTATTCTCTGTGACTCATACACTTACATATAAAAAAAAAGGATTCTATTTTAATGGATTGAAACTACTTCAAAAAATAATTTTAGTAAGACTAATATAAAAAATAAATGAAAATTATTATAATGAATAAAAAAGAAAATAAAAAACTGGGAGCCAAGCTCAACGATTGCATCAATTCACGTGACAAATAATAATTTGATATTTCATAGAGTATAACATTTTATGAATGATATAAGCAATAAACAGGGGAATGCTGATAATATATTGTTCAAGAGTCCATTACTCACAATAATAGACTACATTAAATATTACAATTAAAATTAAATATATAAACAATTAGACAAAAGTTTGTATAGATTTGGATAGAAAAAAAAACAGACGAATTTCGATTACGTAATTCAGAGTCATTGACCAACATTTAGTTCTAGATGTGATAACAACGTTCATCGGTGATATAATCTCTATAGTAAATACGATTGTACACTATACAAAGACATGTATGTCACTATGTTTAGAAATTATGACGCTTTGCTGAGAAAATATGTCGCTTGGTTTATAAATTATGTCCTTTTGTTTAAAAATGTTGTCGCTTTGTTTAGAAATTATGACGCTTTATTTAGAGAGTATGTTGCTTTGTTTAGAAAATATGTCGCTTTGCTTTTAGAAATTATGACGCTTTGCTAAGAAAATGCGTAGCTTTGTTTAGAAATTATGACGCTTTATTTAGAGAGTATGTTGCTTTGTTTAGAAAATATGTCGCTTTGTTTTTAGAAATTATGACGCTTTATTTAGAGAGTATGTTGCTTTGTTTAGAAAATATGTCGCTTTGTTTTTAGAAATTATGACGCTTTGCTAAGAAAATGCGTAGCTTTGTTTAGAAATTATGACGCTTTATTTAGAGAGTATGTTGCTTTGTTTAGAAATTATGACGCTTTATTTAGAAAGTATGACGCTTTGCTTAGAAATTATGTCGCTTAGTATATTCGAAATTCATTCACCAGTCTACGACCAAGTTCATTTTATATACAATGCCTACCATTTATTTCAATAAACTATTCACAAATTTTATTTTACTTCCGTCTAGTAAAACAGTCTCCAATAATGAAGTGACAGTAATAGTTAATGACGTGCACTTTTGAATTAAGGTCAACCGACTAGAATGGAATTAATTTGTGCCAATAAAGCGAAATAACCTATTGTCAAGGACAGTAGGTGTTTAAATCTTCAGAGCTGAAGATTAACCGGAAATGATTGAAATTTGAGTCACAGGAAAGAAAGAAATAATAAAAGCGTGAGACATATTAAGAAGAGGGTGTCAAGTAACACCAGTATCATGTGTCTAACTTAAGGCTTTAGTTATGTCCCCTTTTTTAATCTTAGTTAAACCCCTTTATTACAGTCTTAGTTCAGACCTTTTTTTTCTGAGTTTAGTCCCTTTTTTAAATCTTAGATTAGTTTCTGTTACCTTTGTTTACCTTTATTTTTCTTTTTTTTTCCCTTAGTTATGCCCCCCTCCTGTTTTTTCTTTTCCCGTGCATATTTTTGATCAGGTTATTTCATTTGTCAAAGGTCGAGGTCATACATGGGCACACCATTTTCCTAGGGCAAACGCCCCACCATGGACTCGCTTATCAATTCAAATATGGCCTTTTCTATAAAGCTAGTTGTGTGGGTGTCGGGAAGTTTGTAACGTTATCAATGGGAGAATACATCAACTACTATCATTCCACGTTATCAATGGATGCATACATCAAACTACTACCATCCCATGACAACGACAAAAATGCAAACAATTTTCTTTATAACTCAACTAACAAAAAAATAAATCTCACCACCCACTGAAGTTTTTTAACTTAATCTATATCCTCTCTCAAGCGTACCTCCTCCTGCCCGCCCCCCCGCCCTCCCTTGTATTATCACAAATCGTGTTTCTCCTTAACACCTGGGGGGGGGGGGGTTTAATACAAGAGTTGCTTCCGGACTACGACTTACCGTTCCTTCCATGGCCCAGTGACTGTAATTCTCTCTGACCTACATAGATGCCATCATAATCTCGAAGACAGTCGAGAAAATTTTCAAAGTCTTGATAATGAGGCTGACCTACTCTGTAGATTTTTCTCCACCAGATGGATTCACCTAGTTGGATGGTACAGTTATACAGATAGATAGATTCACATAGATGGGTAGTACAGTTGTACAGATATATAGCTTCACATAGATAGGTGGTACAGTTATACAGATAGATAGATTCACATAGATGGGTGGTACAGTTGTACAGATATATAGCTTCACATAGATAGGTGGTACAGTTATACAGATAGATAGATTCACATAGATGGGTGGTACAGTTAAACAGATAGATAGATTTACATAGATGGGTGGTATAGTTATACAGATAGATAGATTCACATAGTTGGATGGTACAGTTATACAAATAGATTCACCTAGTTGGATGGTAAAGTTAAACAGATAGATAGATTCACATAGATGGGTGGTACAGTTATACAAATAGATTCACCTAGATGAGTGGTACAGTTAAACAGATAGATAGATTCACATAGATGGGTGGTACAGTTTAAGTCTAGATGGACAATACAATTAGATAGGTTTGAACAAATGAATACTTTCAATGACAGTTTCATGCAGCTTTATGTGTAACATAGAGAACATGGGGCCCGGACTGGGCAGGCCAATCAACTTTTGAAAGTATTATTATCAGCACTGGGGGCCTGTGACAGCCTTGCCCATCGGCCCGAAATTTCTGTCGGTGGGCCTGTCCACAGTTAACAAAATATAATTTTTTTTTTGTCTCAAAATTTGTCTTTCGTTTAAAACTTTAAATAGATGATAAGAAGGGAAATAATCATGTTTAAAAAATGAAACAAACATTATACATCAGAGAAGAAAGAAAAATCACACAAAAAAGAATTCTAATAAAAAATAAAGTTGTTATTAAAACATTTAAATTTTTTTTAATGTATGGAAAAATGAATAAACTTAGCAAGACTTACTTTTAAAATCATAAAAGTTAACAGATTTATTTTTCTTTGTACAACTTACAAGGATCATGCCATTCTCCCTGATCTTCCTCTTCAGTAGAGCTTCGTAATTTGAAAAATGATTTCAGTTAGTATACAATTGAAATAAATTGTATGTCAATGTTAGTCTTAAGTTAACTTCGACACTAACTACCTAAGCCCTATGTATCAACACAAGAATTGAATTAATTTGTTTTATTACTGTAAGTAACACATGTAACTATTTCAGGTAATCATGTGATGTTTTTTTTTTTTTATTTTTGACTGAATAAATCTGACTTTTTTAAAATAGAAAATAAAAATGTAATTATTCAGTGGGCGTTTTAGGAGTTGGGAAGTAGGTTTATAATAATAGTCATTGAGCAATTTATCGGAGATATTATTTTAGTTTTGAGATCCAATGTAAATTACATTAAAATCAATATAGTTTGTTTCTCATTTTAAGACTTTTTGTACATCTTCAGATACTGACGGCTGGTTGGGATCTAAATAAACCAGTTTATCAATCAATCAACTAATCTTTCACTTACTAATTCAACCAATCTATCTATCTATCTATTTATCTATCTATCTATCTATCTATCTATCTATCTATCTATCCATCAACCTATCTATCTATCTATCTTTCTATCCATCCATCTATCTATCTATCTATCTATCTATCTATCTATCTATCTATCTATCAACCATTCTATCTATCTATCTATCTATCAACCAATTTATCTATCTATCTATCAACCAATCTATCTATCTATCTATCTATCTATCTATCAATATATATATATATATATATATATTATGTCTGTCTGTCTATCTATCTATCTGTCTATCCATCTATCAACCAATCTATCTATCTATCTATCTATCCATCCATCTATCTATATATCTATCTATCTATCTATCTATCTATCTATCAACTAATCTATCTATCTATCTATCTATCTATCTATCTATCTATCTATCTATCTATCAACCAATCTATCTATCAACCAATCTATCTATCTATCAACCAATCTATCTATCTATCTATCTATCAATATATATATATTATGTCTGCCTGTCTATCTGTTTATCTATATGTCTGTCTGTCTGTTTATCTATATGTCTGTCTGTCTATATTTACCTACTATCAGTGCACCCGATGTTTCGTTCCTCAGGAAGAGACTGTGCACATAAAAATTATGAAACTATTTAATTTTCATTGGCTATTTTTATTCCGGTTCAAAACCGGTACGGTGTTTTTTAAACAGCAAAGAACAGACAGTTCGACAGAATACATCCTTAATTTCACACACACACACACACACACATACACACACAGACATATATATATATATGTATACATATATATATATATATATATATATATATATATATATATATATATAGTATATTCAAGATGCATTGTTGGTAATTTCTAACTACATAAATTATGTCACCTGCTTGTTTTGTTCACATCTTCACCAACAGATTCAGTCAATAAGCTATCTGGTGGAGAATATAAAGAAAATATCTTCAGAACTATTCTTTAAATAGATCTTATTCAGGCTCTGGCCGATCCATAACATTTTATATTACATTCACTTTTCTCACTCAGTTCTTAGTTAAACAATACCACAAGTTATGACAACACTTAGTTGATACTGAATTTGTATTTTTCGCTGTCCTTTTAAATGCATTATATCTAGACCATATGTTATCGTAACACGTCTATATTGAACAGTTACGTATGTATTTTTCTCTATTTCACCAGAAAGATTTACACATAGATATAAAGACTAGATTGATTACGTCTATTATATTGTGCCCGATGAAGTGCTATAAAATGGTGCTTGAAGTTTAAAAAAAGAAGAGTACAGTTCTTTATTTTTTCCGAAAAAGATTTCTTTCCTTAGAGTTGGCAAGACGCAGGCAGCCATTTTAAATGAAAAAAAAATACCAGCTAGAAAATTTGGGCGCTACTATAATCAACAGATGTGGCAGAAAATCACTTTTATGGTACTTAACTTGAAACATAGAGTGGTCCTGTATTTTTTTATGTATTTTAATAGTACCAACATTATTGCTATGACTCGTACTGTATATGACATTTAATTGATCAATATATCAAGTCTATAACTAGTGTTTATAAATCAACTACGAACTATTTAATTTATAGTTCGATTGATTTTATTCTTAATGATATTGATCAAGTAAAATTTTTTTTAATGTAATCAAAACTGTCCCAAATTAAATACTTATATATGATAAAAGCAATAATGTTGATACATCATTTTTATTTGTTAAGAAGGGAGTATTTAAATAGAGTAGGTATGTGACATGAAAATTTCATATTGTGTTAATCATGTGTTTTTATACATCAATGAAAAGAGCATTGCAAGAGCTTTCCGTTGATATAATTAACTTGGCAGTCAGTTAATTTTGAAAAAAGTTGTGAAGCTTTTAGTGGGCGATTTTTGTTACAACAGACAAAGAAGAAATACTGAGTCACAAATTGACAGCTTGTGACTTTAAACTATCATAACTTTGACAATTATAAAAGGAATTATATAAATTTAGTACCGAATTAAATTGTATCTAAAAAGCTAAAGAAATATACTATATATGACAAAATATTCAGTATTATTTCATTTATAAAACTATTTAAAAAATTGCACAGCCTAAAATTTACGATAAAAATGTCAAGAGCTTATATAAACATAGCTACAGCCAATGATATCTAGGGTCACTAGAAAACCCGTTCCGACTAGGTCAGCACTGTAACCAATCAATTATTTTATTTTGCACCATGTGACTTGTCTTAAAATTACTTATTTGTTATAAACTAAAGTGAGAGTTAACTCCCCTTTCCCCCCTTCCCGATCAAATAGATTTTATCACATTACCTTGTTTGACAATAAAAATTTTCCCCTTGAAAATGAATATTTTTCAATGAAACTTGGCAGCCATGCATATAAATGGTCCCTCTAATGGACAAATGAGTTTTAAAAAATACAAACGAAAACTTATCATTTGTCACATATTCTTTTGGAAACGTATTTTTCAAAAGCTTAACATTTTCTGAAAACAGCTTTAAAAAAATATATAAAAAGCTTCTGATTCTAAGTGATTATTGTACTTTAACATATATATCACATTACACTATTATCTATCCAAATATGCACACAATGTGTTAACAAAGACAACTACCCTATGTTTTTTTTCCAAAAACACTGTCACTAGTGTCGGAAAGAAAATCAATGTCGTAATATGATGGATTTCCACATACCTAAATAGAGTGACTAAACTAAATAGTAACATAGTTCTGTTTGGTTTTAATATTTGAAAGCTGAGTTTACATGCATACTATTGACAGTGGCACAATGCTGGGGGGGGGGGGGTTCACATATTGAAAAAAGACAGTTTGACAGTCTTTTTAGTAACTTTATAACGTATTGATGATTTGGGTGCGCCACTGACTATAGAGTACAGATACTATTAGACAATTAGAATAGTTAAAATTAAAGATTTAATTATAATTTAAGGTTTATTATTTACATTATTATAATGTAAATAATTACAGTCAAACCTTCGTTTTCCAATGAAATTTTTCTAGTTCTAGAAAAATTTTATAATCCAAAGTAGACATTTATTTAAGATTTCCCCATAACATTTAATGGAAACCAAAATGATTGCATCTAAAAATATTCTTAAGCATATTTTGAATACTATTTTATATATTTTTATTCAATATGCAGTGCTCAAATGTATTAAATAGGACATGTTTCGATCTTGCCAATTAATTCAATGCTATCCCATTGTAATTTTTTTTTGTGGTGCGTTAACGTACCTAGACCCTATAACCTAGTGATACTTTCTTCGCCGTTTATCAGAAATGTAACATGACGTTGTCATTAAACAGATTTATTACTTGAATCGCTACATCTTGCAAAATACTAGTAAACCTGGGTTTGACTATTTTATTTGAAAAATTTAATATTATTTAATTTAATGCATAAGAAATTTTAATCCACAGAATAATACAGAGCAAGAGAAATTAAAAGTACTTCTATAATGCTACAATTGTCATTCTGATAGGGAGTTCAAGAGACATTCTGCTTTTTGTCTTGTCATTGTTTGGCTTATAGCTGAGTTCATTTTTTTGGACAAAGAAATTCAAAAAGTATTTTAAGACATTTTCATAGATTCTTCAAAAACATTGAATGGAGGCAACAATCCCACTAAGTGAAAAAGTAGAAAATACACTTTCTGTAAAAATTTTAGGGATCGTTAACTTCGTCATAAGAAATGTGGACACTTTTTTCAACTACTTACAGTTAAAATAACCTCTGTGAATTCTCAGACTATTGGACTCATCTAATGAATAATTTATTGGAGTATTTCTACATCTTTGATTTAATCTCTGCATTACCAGTTTTTTGTGATCTACTGAATAATGTCTATTGACAACCTTCATGTGTTTCATTTAATATTTATATATGTATTTAGATTAATAAAATACTGATTATTATTACATTTTATCCTCTAGTTGATTTAATAATTTTAAAAAAAAAACATTAACTTTTTTTTTAAAGAAATTCATTTATTGTAAAATAAATAATTGAAAAACACAATAACCAAAGTTTGCATCTAAAATAATTTTTAACTTGTTTTAATTAACATTTGAGAAAAAAAATTTCAAAAGCCATTTAAGTCAAGTAATATACAAACATTTTTAATAATTTGCTTTAAAAGGAAAAAAAAACATCATTAAGTTAGGCAACTTAAAGTTGAATGACCAGTGGTTTTCAAAAAGTGGGTTGTGACACACTGATGGGCTGCGGACGAATTTTAATTGGGTCTCATTAAATTATAACCTATATCAAATTAAAAGTGCTTTTTTTTCTTTCTTTATTGTATATTGTTTTGCAGGTGGGTAGTGTTAACAAAAACAATTTATCATAGTGGGTTGCGAAGTGTAAAAGTTTGAGAACCGCTCAATTAGACTGTAGTGTAGAATTATCTAGTTTATGAATTTATGCACATAGTTCATAATTGGATTATCTTAAATATTACAAATTATTACTGGATCATGTAACTTTTTCCTCATTCAGACAGTTAAAATGTTTATAAAATGAAAATATATCCATTCAATTTTACAATAATTACTGTGATTGCAGTATTATAGTTTTTTTTATACCAAATTGTGAAATATCATAAAATAGGCTTAAATTTCTAATACAATTAAAAATTAATGTTGATGACTAGAATAGATACTACCACAATTTAAAAACAAATACTTAAAGCATTTTGCGATGTTGTACATGGTGGTGAAAAGGTGATTTTATTTAGTTGAGATTGAACCAGTATTTCATTTAGTGAAATTAACTTAATTTTATTTCAATTAGATGACATTATAAACATATTATGATTTAGCATTATCTAAAGGGTATGTTAATTACATACAAGTTTTTCTACCTTCACATAAATTGAATAAAAATAGATGCATCTAAGAATAAACTTTTGACTAATATTATTATTAAATAGTATGTACAGTAATCATTTCTAAAAATTATTTAGCCTATGCACCTCCACTTATGCAACTTTTACCATATCCTAAAGTTAATTTGAAATATTTGTCCAATCAGATAACCAAGACCTCATGAGTCTATCACTTCACAATGGTTATAACCCAAATGAAAAAAACCCAGCTATCTTATTAAGCTTATTGTTAAGCATCCACATTAGTTGGTTTATTAATGACATAAATTATTATTATAAATTCACTAAATTGCATTGAAAATCCAATATAACAGCTGGTGTGACTTGTCATGTTTTGATTGTATGATGAACATAACATTTCTTCAAGCATACATTTTAAACTTTTGAATCCTGATTTATAGCTAACAAAATGCATCAAATTACTTAAATTAATCTGAAAAGCCTATAAAATTTGAACCATTGCCACTAGAACAGAAAATTCAAAATAAAACATAACTGATCGGATAAGTGTTCTGATGCCAGTATTTATTTACAAGTCTATATATTTGTTTAAATAGGTAAATGTTAGAGCATAACTAACAAATTTGAAATGTTTCTTTGACTTCTTAGGGCTTCTTTGTTGAATGAAATCACTTATCAACTCTGCACTTTATCTCTTCAATATGGGTTCATCCTCCTCATACTTTTAAGTTCACATGGATCAGCTACTAAGTTTGATGGAGCTGATATTCCTTATCCACATGATAACTGGATGTTGACAACTGTGAAAACATTTATTTTAATTGATTTAATGGAAAACAATATAACAATAATAAAGAAATCATGTCTTTTTTTTTAGACAATAAGTAACATTTATTTAAAACATGTATCATTGGTCATTATAAGCCCATGGACTGGTTGGCTTCAACAGGGATATTTTAACTTATAAACAAGCATGGGTGATAAAGGCTTTTGATATCAAGCATCACGAACTGTATCACAGTGTGGAAAAAAAACTTGCCCATCCCTTATGTTTTAATATCATGTATTATATATTGTTTTATAGATTTTAAAATCTTTTGTCATGCCTATAAAATTTTCTGCTTCCATGTTTGGCATGCGAGCAGTATTGAGCTATCCATTTTAGACCTAAATATGTAATGTAAATAAAAAAAGTATATGTTTCTAGCCATTCCCAAACCAAAAGACTTAGAAAAATGCTGCTCTGGACATCCAACTAGTTAGTCAGACCATCATTTCCCTGAGTTATGTGAAAATTATTTTTAAGAGATATGATTTTAACACTCAATCTCTCAAAGACATCAGAGGTAAAAAAAAAAAAAGGAACCATAGTTCAGTATTTACCTAAATGGATGTGTAATAACAGTACAAAGTGACCAACACACACACTTTAAGTTGATGTCTCTCTCTTGTTTAATTGAAGGCAATTGTTTCTTCTTCTAGTGGCCAATGGAAACCTTACAAAGAATGATAAAATAGATATTTATTAATAATAATGAAAAAAAGGAAGTAATTTTAGACAATCACATTAATTATTATTATATTCCATGTCATCATGCATATGTTACAATGTAATATTAATAGCAAGTAAAGGGAAAAAAAATATCTACCATAAACTGCATTACATGTAATTGTAAAGGTAATTAAAGGTAATAAAACTCATTTGGTCAAAACATTATTTCACATTAATATAAAAATATGTGTAGATTCGTTAACAATTACCTAATAAAAATATGGCAAGTGGTGATACCTAATAAAAATATGGCAAGTGGTGAGTGCCTTAATAATAACTACTTATACTATAGTTATAAGTTTATAAGCCAAGCCCAAGGCTTATTGGTTGATTTAAATCATATGTATTACTACTATTTCTAGTTAGTTTTTTAAAGGTTGAAAAATAAATAAAATAGTTTATATGCGTCATTACCTGTGAAAAGTCCTTGATTTAGTGTGTTCTCGGAATTAAAATACAGTCACTGACAAACCAAACATGATGTTTTTGTTGAAATAAATTGAATAATAACATCGTCTTGTTTGAATCGACTTCCTGTTTATTCAATCTATGAGTACTTACGTACTACGTCATCAAAGTTGGCAAGATTTTTTGAAATATATAGGTAAGGGTCGGAAGTAGTTCAGCACCGTTGGTTCGACGCTCTTCCATAGCCCATGAGCAATCTAGTCTTTATATCTATGGATTTACACCAGTATCTACGCAAAATGCACACATTGCAGTCAGAGAAAATTGGGATAAAAGAAAATAAAAAAAAACTGTGATGGCTCAGGGTATGAAATAATTTACAAACCAATTCTGAGTAAATTTGTGTTCTTTAACAACCGAAGATGAATAAAACGATAGGCTAATATTTAATGGCTTATCAAGTAAACATTCAATAGAACATTAGGATTCAAACATAAATGTCTTACTGTATGCTAGGCAGGCCTTAGGCAGATTGGACCGATTGCTCCAAATGGGGCACGCGCCTGGCAGGGTGCCCCGCACTTTAAATTTATTTTTATAGTTATAGTTGTTATTGTAAAAAAAAATAGAAAAGGGGCCTCGCAAGCATCCGTTAAATAGGGCCCCGCAATTTGTCAGACAGACCCTGATTGCATGTATCCCCGCCCTTCGCGTATTTGATCGTTGCCCCCCCCCCCCCCCCCCACGTACCGACTCCTCTATTTACGCCACTGGGCATCATGCTAACAAACAATTTCATTTGATTCTTGAAACGATCATCTCAGAACTCTCCCCACTTTCCCAATGAACAGATTGGTTTGCCCCAGGCCTATGATGCTGATCATACAGGGCCCCAGGGCGTAATGTATCGGTCTTATCATCCACCTGGGCCCAAGAGGTGTAATGTATCAGTCTTATCCTCCACCTGGGCCCAAGAGGTGTAATGTATCAGTCTTATCATCCTCCTGGGCCCAAGAGGTGTAATGTATCAGTCTTATCCTCCACCTGGGCCCAAGAGGTGTAATGTATCAGTCTTATCTTCGTCCTGGGACCCAGAGACTTTTTAATAAATAGTCAAAGGGTCCAAATGACTCAGGAGTGCTTGGCCTCCTCTGGGAACATTTATTTCAGCATCTGTAAGAAATGGTGATCTCAACACATGTTAGTAGGGAACAGGGATTAAAACGATTCAACAATCGGACGCGTCGGAGGCGGCAGGGGGGCATAAATTTCGAAGATCATTAAGGGCCCTGTATTAACGAGAGACGGCGCCTTGATAGTGTTTTTTTGTTCTATAGCCTCTAAATTATCTTTTTTTCTAAGCCCCCCCCCCTTCCCCCCCTCCGGGAAGCCAAAAGTAAGAGCGGTTCTGTTGTGTACATATATGTATTTCCAGCATTCATATTTAATTGTTAAACTTGAAGTAACCCCAGAATTGACACTCATAGCATCTCAATGTGACAATTTTTACCGCTAGACAGTGACGTAGGTGAAGCTAATTGTGGCGACATCTCCCGGCCACTGAACTATAAATAGAATACAATTGCACATCCTGCAATGAAGAGGATCTTTTATCCTTTAGCTCTGAATACTCACCCGTGTCAATTATCTCATACATCTTTCATGGCTACCGTCTCATTCTCTTGGGCCCATGAACTCTACAGTAATCGGGGGCCCTTTAGCCACACACATAAACACACAAACACACACGTAAACACACTCACACACACCTATTGCTAAGTTATTTTAAAAGCAAATTACTGTATTCAACGTGTGGGATGGGTGGTGGCCGAGTGATGTAGACACTCGACTGTCGATCTGAGAGTCCTGGGTTCGATCCAGCCCCATAGCGTGAAAATTCTACAGCAGGGGCCAGGCAATAGCGGGGGCGGGGCAGGTAATACATTTTACCAAGTAGAGCAAATAAGCAGAGGGGGCCAGACAAAACGCAGGGGGGGCCCGACCCCCATGCCCCCCGCACGCTACGGGCCTGGTTCGATCCTCCGTGAGAACCATGGGAATTTGTGGGAAATGTGTTTCAAAGTCGTCCCACAAGTCCACCCAGCTTTAAATGGGTACCTGACTTTAAATTGGGGGGAAGTAAACGCGGCTGGGCGTTGTGCTAACCACACAATCCCTTTATATGCCGAGGTTATAAAAACATATTAATTCTACACTTCATCTGCCCCAATGGCCCGTTAGGGCTAAGGGAACTTTTTTTTTTACTGTATCCAACGGCGTAGCGTGGGTATCGGCCGCCCAGGGCGGAAGACGATTTTGTCGCCCTCTCATTTAGGTATTTCAATTTAATCTATACATTTTTGCCGCCCCCCCCCCCAAAAAAAAAAAGTAATAAAAAGTGCCGCCCGGTGCGTACCGCACCCACCGCCCCCTAGGTACGCCACTGACTGTATCCAACGGAGTCCCAACAGCTGCGGTTCTCAACAGGTGATACGCGTACCCCAAGGGGTGGGGGGAAAGATTAGGTGGGGGGTAAAACAGCCAAGAATCTGAAGACCTGACGTGTGAGTGGTACCGGCGGACATACTTTCGAACCCTTTGTGGTACAGTCGCGAAGAAGGTTGAGAACCTAAATTGAAAAGCCTCCCCCCCCTGACATGTGTGTTAGGGGATGTACACCACACGTGCTGAACTTGCGTACATATTTAAAATTGCATATCCATCAATCTGTCTACACAGAAATACAATGCTACAAATACAAACTATCAGACATAAAGTAAAATCATTTACTTGTGTATAGAATGACTGTAATGATAACCAGTTTCCACGTGAACATTGTCAATGAACCATCGGTGACAGCACCCATGCCAACTTCATTCGTGTTCCAAATACACATGAGCTAAAGAAAGTAAACAGTGTCATCTTATCATCTATACTACGTATGTGTGTGTGTGTGTGTGTGTGTGTGTGTGTGTAACTTCTGTTTTCTCTCATTATAATTTATGTATTTGGTGTTGCTTAAGTTAATCTCAGCTGACCTACTCTTGGCCATCTGATAAGAGTTTCTTGTTTTCATAATAACATAATATATAGGTCACAATAAAATTCGATGGCATACATAAAGTCTAATTAGTCGATTGTTAGTTTTTTTTTTCTTAGCAAGACTGGGCCACAGCCAGTAATTCTGGAAAAACTGACAAATACAATCAAAGGGGCCCCTTTTGCCGCAAAAAGAAAAATATAAATTTCGAAACGTCGGAGCTTCTGACAAGTTTTTGGGTAGCCCCCCCCCCCCCCCCCCACCTTCCTTCGCGGTAACCCTGAACAAAAAAAGTCAAGTTGATAACAAAACAAAATTTTTCTCAGTGGACTATAAGGCAGAATGATGATACCTTAAAACCTATAAAATTTGAAATTTGTGAAATCTGTGATACGTTATTAAATATATCAAAACACGTTAATTTAAATACAGAGAGTAGAGTTAGTGGAGAGTAACTCAAGAATTAATTGGCATGATTTTTGAGTTCTCTCCAAGCTATCCTGGTCTGAGAGACATACCATGGTCTACGGGGAAAAGATCATTGGGGTTCTCTAGTCAGGAAAAAAAAAACCTTCTTGCGAAGGTGGTGGTACTGTTGTCAATGAGGACTATCCCTGACCGTAGTATTCACAGCTGGCGGTGGTGACGGTTGTGGTAGGCACGCTACACCCTTCCACTCTGCCCCACTCAAGCACACCTGCGCAGCCTGCCATTTCGGGCTGTGGGTTCAAGCACACTACACCCTCCCCTCTGTCCGAGTGGCAGGAAAAACCCCTTGCCTTGCCATTCTGGCCGATCAGCAGTACACACACCCTGCTGGTCTGTCCATTTTGGGCGTCTTATATTAAAACCCTCTTTTCTGCCATCCAGGCAGATGATAGAGGGCACACTCACCCCGCCGCTCTGTAGGCATGGCAGACATGCATCAGCGCCACCAACAATGCTGGTGTGGTAGGCACACTACACCCTGTCATGCTGGCAATGGCGGCGTACAAATAATAATAATAATAATAAAAGTAGAGTTAAAGTCATTGGAGTAGCAACAAAAAATAGAATTTTTTTTTAACTGTACAAGTTTCTATGCGGTGTGATTATTTTGCATGATATATTATTTGAAATAAATCTCCATATGTCTGTCAAATTGTGTAAGGATGTTACAATTCAAATAGTGAACAATTATAGGAAATTTGGATATGATCATATGAAAATTGCAGATAATCTTGAATCCAGACATGCAGTGCAGAATTCCCTGACGAAACTGATGAACATTATTCACTGATGAATTATTCACAATTCTGGAAACCCATGGCAAAAATGTTCAGTTTATATATGACATAAGTATATAGGCCTATATGAGAAAACGCTAGGAAGCTAACGTATGTTTCCCAGTCAATACCATGGGTGGAAAACGAATCATATATAAAAGCAAATGATCCTAACGATCAAAGTTTATTTTAAAACTAATATTCCGGAGAGGTAGGGAGGGGCGGCATTACAAAGACGTGCATCAAACGGAGAAAATCTACCACACGGCCACGACCCTGTTCCCTGCACTCGTCTACTCGCATTGAATACATGTGTATAAACAGTAGAAAGAAAAAGGCGAAACAAACACCTTTTCACAATTTTATTTCCGTGATCGAAAATAGGCTGTTGTTTACTGTCACTAAACTAGTACAACTAAAAAGAAATTACTTTGATTTCGTCTATTTACTCAAACGTTTTAGGAATACTTAATCAGATTTATTTCCAAACCTTTTTGTTTATCGTAACATTTTTTTTCTTTAATTCGTCATATGGCTATATAAATTTAATGGATTTCCAAAATTATAACTTAATTAAACTAGCGTAAACTGTTGGCCTTTCGTGCTTTGCCTTAGGTTTTCAATAAATGAACATGTAGGCTATTAAAATAATATGCTAAAAAGCTAAAACTTGGACCATTGAAATAAATTGGAATGTAAAGTTAATTAAAAAAACAACAACAGATAATAATGCCACTTTAGTCTTAAAGTACTAGTAGAAAGCAATGTTTTGAATGAAATAACGAACCATGGCAATGATGGACAATGTTGAGTTTCTCATCAGTCACATTCGAAATGCTTTTGTCACAAGTGATGATACCAGTATGTCAGAGTGGGTCATTACAGAATGTAGGGTTCAAGATGAAACTGAATTTAAACGTGACACTAATCCTAGGTAAATATTTAAAATAAACAACAAAATTGTTATTTTTCTAATTGTTTGAAGTTAAAAAAATTCTGACATGTATTTTTCTAGTTGACTGTTCTATAATACAAATATCTTTCTATTCAATTCTTTTTTTCTAGTATTAGTTTAATATTTACAAGTCCAAACATCACCAATCTTTGCAGCACTTTACATCCTTTTTTATATTATGCTTTTTAAAATGTATGAGTTCATTGTTAATGTAATATCCTAGATACAACCGAAACAACTTAAGTAGTCGTAGTGATAGTATGAGTGACTGCCCTTCAGATAATGATTTAAAGGGATCAGTGGACATTCATCCAGATATGGACTTTGGTTAGTATTACCTACACTGTTGATTTTCATTATTTTTATTCTATACGGATATTTGCATATTTTTAATTCATTTTATTTTTCTAATATTTATTGTACGGTGTATTTTTTAGACTGTAACATTTACTGTCATTGTTTTATATTTATTTTGCCAATGTCTTCACCTTTGGCTTTGCATAATAAGTGAAATTCGGTCATTTTAATTTTCAATTGACCCACAATGGATTTCTGATATATCTTTCCATTTAATGAAACAACATTTTATATAAGATATCAAGCTTTAAATATTAAGTTGGAAAAAACGTTTTTCTCACTTCACTTCATAATCAAATTCATATCAATTAGGAGCTCACAGACGAAGATCAAATACAGCCCAACGTTTAGAACGTCTCAAAAAGGAAAAGAGAACTCAAAGCAAAATGAAAACCATTCAGTGGAAAGATGCACCAGATGGTTATAAAGGTATATATGTAAACTTTTTAAAAATAAAAAATGTTAATGTAACATTTCAATTTTTATAGACATCATTTAAATTAAAGATATTTAAGGGCTTAGCTATTTTTGAACCTTACATTTATGATAATAAAGAAGTGCTTGAAAATTTCTTTTTTTTTTTTCAAATTATATGGGATGGGATAATGAATTCCTTCGACTTGTAAGTCCATATGTTTTGCACAGAAATTATGAATTGGCAACTAATAGCATCATCAATTTCCCCATCTACCAGTTGCAATTTGAAAGACTTAAACTATGGCCTTTGTTGTGCCTCTGGTTCCTAGTTTGTGGCAGTAATAAAGAAATAACGCTACAAAACTGATAATCCTATGGTCCTAATGTTACATATATTATTGATCCTATGGAATAATGTTATATGTATTATTGATAATCCTATAGACATAATGCATATGAATATACATTTAGTTTAAATTAACTTAGAAATTAGATTGAAGCTAAATTTGTTCTTTTTTTTTTTTAAGCTGAAGAAAAAGGTCACTTATTTGAGAAAAGAGTACTTCAGGCTGCCAATAATTCAGAGGCTAACATTCCAATAATAAGCAACGAAAACCACCTTGAACTGAGTACTGCGAATGCAGTGCCTGAAAATGATGAAGATGGTAAAAATAAAAAAAACAAAGCTAAGTTCATGCTATCTCAGCAGCTGGTTGAACATGATTCTCACGGGAGCAATCCATTCTTCAAGTATGCCAAGTTTGATGGAAGGGTGAGAAATTTTAAATGAATTGGCTTCACACTGACAGAAAATGCAATAAATTTAGTGAAAAAAATTAATTGCGCTGCTTAAGAATTATCAATAAAAATTATTTTATTACTAGCTACAAATCTTAGCTTCATATTATTTTTACTATAAAATATAGTTTAAATTTTAAATGATAAAATACTTAAAGTGAACTAATAATATTTCATTCACTTAATTTTATTAATATAGTTGTAAACATAAATTTTGTGTATTTGCCTATGTTAGAGTTTCATTTAAATAACAAGGAACAAATTTCAGGGCATACTACACTCATAGTACACTAAATTATATTATTCTGTCCATATTAAGCTCTTTTTTTTTTTATTAGATATTTATTGAATGAATAATTTTACTTAATGTACATTTTCTTCAATGATATAACATTTCATAGAATGAAGCTGATCAAAATTAGGGCGAGTTAATACTAATATTACATTCCCTTATTTTTATAAATATAGAACCTTTTTTCAAACTTTTATTTAGATGACAGATTTGTATATTTATTTTATAATCCATGTTTCAATAAAAGGCAAATGCTGGTCACTATATTTATTTAAGATTTATGCATGGGTAATGGGTCATAAAGTTCTGGGCCAAAGCATACATATTCGATTATTATTTAGATAGATTTTTGTGATACGTGTACTTTCAATTCTATCGCTCCCAAATAAAAAATATTGAATTTTGAATAAAATAATTTTTGAGGAAGATTTTTACTTGGAATTAGACAGTGCTTCTACATATTAATACAACTGAGATTATCTTTATCATTACTTTCTGGACATTAATGCTTAAAATGATTTTCTTGTTCATTACTTTTACATGCAAACTTTGATAAATGTAAGAAAAATGTTTTAGTGGAAGAGATTATTGTTTTTCTTCTAAATTATCTAAACATTTTAAATAAATCATGTTACAAAGATGGTCTGTAACTATTGAAGCAGTTTATGGCAATAGATTATACCTTTTAATTATTGCTCTATTCAAATCTATGGTTTAAACTAAATAGGCTTTTTACTAAAGTTATGAAGTATTTAATCTTATTTTTATTTTCAGACCGCTGGAGGTCTCCCGACAAGAAAGCTGGACATATTTTTGACATTTGCGCCACCAGACCAGCAGGCATATCCTATGTCCATTCTTGTCACTGCCAATGCCAAAGCCCAGGAAGTAGTTGGTCTCATTTGCTGGCAGTACACAGAGGAAGAAAGGAAACCAGACTTGCAGACTGTGGCAGGTCACATTGATCCAAAGTATATGATTAATATTTTAATTATAAATAGACATCTTAGATATAGGCTTAATCTAATAAAAAAAAAAGTAAAGTTCCCTTAGCCCATAGGGGCAGATGAAGTGTAGAATTCATCTGTTTCTATAACCTCGGCATGTAAAGGGATTGTTTTGTTAGCACAACGCCCAGCCGCCTTTACTTCCCCAACTTAAGTCAGGCACCCATTTAAATCTGGGTGGACTTGTGGGAAGATTTTGAAAAACAAATTTCCCCTGGAAAAATTCCCATGGTTTTCACGGAGGATCGAACCCAGGACTCTCAGGTCGACTGTCGAGTATCTACACCACTCTGCCATCCATCTCACTTAATCTTTAAAGGTAAAACCTTGATATCAATATTTTCAGTGTCACAATGGTGGATTTGTGGGTTTCATACCTTAACTTTGTGGATTTAAATAATTTTACTTCATGGAGAAATGTAAACAATATCCCAAAGAAAAATATGCAGGCTAGGCTGCTATTGGCAAATTTATTTTTATTAATGAATGGTACACATGTATCTGCTATGTTTTTTTTTTTTTAAGTATGACTATGGAGTTATGGTTCATTTTTTTTTTCTCAGTGATTTTGTGAACAAGTTTTCCCTCCATATGGCAGAAGATGATGGTGAGATTGATACAGACTTCCCTCCAATAGTTCCAACTGACCCAGTCTCCAAATATGGCTTTACAAAATTTGCTTTGGTAGCCAATGCACCAGTCCAGCCCAAGTCTGCCCTAGTTACCATGTAACTATTTTTTTTTTATTTCATCACATTCTGTTTTTTTTATTTCTGTTAACCTTCTCTTTCCTGGAGTGGATTTTTAACTACACTTGCTAAGTGGCCTGAAGCACGTAATCGGGGTTTGTTAACATTTCGCTTCAGCGACAGATTTCTACATTTTATTTGAAATATATCATGAACAAAGCTATTTCTTCTTGTCAAGAAATCTTCTCTACATGAAATCATGCTAGGCTTTTTGTTTGTTTCTAGACATTTATTTTTTTTATTAGTTTTCTAGTGGGAAGGGGGGTGGAAATGACATGTTTTCTATGATTGGAAAGTCTTTTAAATGGCCTTTTCTTGGTGTAAGGTTTAAGCCATCACATATGGTAAAAATGTCTGCTTGTTAATCTATTTGAATATCTAGTTCATTTGCTTAATTATCCTATTATATAAAAACGAAGGAAGAAACCAGAGCCACTTTGTGGGGATTTCTTGAAGCTCATAAAAGTTCAGTGAGTACCGTGGTTAGCCTGATTGGCGTGTTGTTTCAAAACCAAATATAATTTTCTAATTATTACCCATTTTTACGTTTAAGATATACAATTTTACAATAAAAGATTTAAAATAGTATAAAACAATGATATCTTGTAGATATCCGCTGATAATTTTTTTTTTGCACGCTAAGATTTACAACATTATTATCATCCAAGTTTTTTGCCCCCCTCTGCATCTCTGACAAAAGGTCAAAGGTGTTTATTTTTTATGTTTTCGTTAAGGTCACATGTTATAATTTGTTTACATTTTATTAATGTGCTCTATATGTACAAGGCATAAATGGAAGATGTGGAATCTCAAAACATACCTGTCGCAGTTGTTTTTTTTTTTTTTCGAAAGTGATATAGTTCTGTTAGGACTGTTAAGTCAAGGGTTAGATTTAATATGATGACATTCTGTGATGATGTGAGTAGATATTTTTTAAATTTCAAAACAGTTCTGCCCCACTTTGATGTTTGCTTTAGTTAGTATAACTTGGATGATAAAGTTTTAACTGGTTACAGTTTTATTGAGGCTACATGAATTAGGGTCAGGGCCATATTTACGTAAATCATGTGGGACCGATTAAAAAACTTCGCAAATCTATTTATTTGGGTTCATTTTGATAAACCTTTAACTGTTACTGAGAAAAAAGATGATTTATTTCTTTAATACCATTTAAATGTGTATCATGCATTTGTTATTAATAATTAGTCGTATTTTAGTTGGTAATATGTACAATTTGAAAGCTACATAAACAAGTAGGAGGTATAAATTACATCATATGAATATAATTTTAACATGTCTGTTCAGATCTTACTATTTAAGCATACAATTGATAAATAATGTTACTATAAATAGACTATATGAACAGCATGCACCCATATCAGCTATATCAATATTCTCAGTTTTAATATTTCTTGTAAAGTAAATTGAATGATCTCTATTTGTCACCTATACCTTTGGGCTATTTTTATTTGAAAATAGGGTTAAAAAAAAAATCTAAAGTTAAAAATAAATGATCATTCTTTACTGATTACATGTTATAATGTTTTTCTATCCACTTTATAACTTTAATTCCTTTAAAGATTGAAAGATGAAAAACATTTTCAAAAAAAAAAGTATACTTTTTAGGCAGTGTGTCTGTTACTTTAAAAATTATAGTTTTTGTAACCTCCAACTGTTTGTTTTTTCTCCAAAAATTTTGCTTTAGCCTAAAAACCTTCAGTAATTGAAAGGTATTTCAAGTTTATCCCCTAGGTAACTAGTGTGTTAAATATACAACAGTTTTTTTAACACTCTGAAATTTAATTAGGTTTGGGTTATATTTATGTATTAAATTTAAATTGAATTCTTTTGGTTGATTTTTCTCTGTTCAAGGAAATGATAGAAAAACAATTTAATTTATTTCTTTATACAATAAAATATTCATCTTGCAGTAATATTCCTAATCGAGGCTTCAACAAATTTCAAGTAGATTCAATGACAGTCACAATGAGAGAATTAATGGACAAAGTTATTAAAAAAAGAAAGATGAGAATTAGACCAGGTAAGATTAAATGTGTGTTTATAATCAAACTTTGACGGGGACAGTGAGACCTCTATAGGTTTTTTTTTTTAAACTAGCTTTATAAATATTAAGTCTTTGTGAAAATATTTCTTGAACAAAAAAACTAATTTTTGTACTCTGAAAAAGAAATTTAATGGACAAATCATACAAAAGTATATCTTTGACAACATTTAGGCCTATTATCATGAGCAGTGAAATGTGACATCTATTTTGAAGGTGGTGATAGTTTCTGCTCATATTTTGGCAATATGATTCTATCACGGGAGGCACAATCATTAATTTCTAGTTAAATTTCTTATTTTTCCACATAAGTCAGACTTACTGTAAGAATTATTATAATGTAGGATTTTTTTTCCTTAACTCTAGGTTTAAACTACACTTTAGAAAAAGCTGGGAAAAGTGAAGCTGGAAAACCAGTTGATCTTGAAGCTATGTTGGGCTCAATGAATTGTCTAGAATTTTACCTCGTTAGGGAAAACAGTGAGTGTTGTTTTATGTGAATGAACGTTTTGCTGTATAACTTTTTTTTTTTTTGTACAAAATTTTAAAATATTCAGAGATATTTGTTTTTCTAAAAATGTATTACATTATCTGCTAAATTTTTGTATGCTCTCAACATGAGAATTTTATTTTCTAAGCAAAGGGCTCACTTATTATCTAACGCTTTTTTTTAAACTTGATTTTTACCCCCCCCCCCCCCTATCTGTGAAAGTCACACTTCGAGTCCCCCCTCCCATCCCCACAAGATGTTACGTACTAAATGAATGATCCCAAATTTGCAATAATACATTTTCTTCAAAAGTTTATTTTTAGTTTTGTCGAGGCTGTGAAGTGGATTTTTAAAGCTTTGTTTTACATTTGATCTGTGTGAAAAGGTTCTAGAGGGGATGTAGAATCAAATGGTGAAGAAGACCAAAAAATGGCAGAATCTCTGATGAGTCACCAGTACAAATCATTCATAGTCAGCATGGTTCATAAACTAAGGACCAACACAGAGGTGCAGCTAGGTCAGTTGTTCATTGATAAATAAATATATGGTTCATTTTGAAATCATAATTTACAACAATAACATTTCTTTTTTTTTGCTTTTATAAAAAACTTCACGCAGTGTATTTCAAGGTTCCTTTAATAACATTATAAATATTACATACAGTGTACTTCAGGGTCTCTTTAATAACATTATAAAATATTACATACAGTGTACTTCAGGGTCTCTTTAATAACATTATAAAATATTACATACAGTGTACTTCAGGGTCTCTTTAATAACATTATAAAATATTACATACAGTGTACTTCAGGATCTCTTTAATAACATTATAAAATATTACATACAGTGTACTTCAGGGTCTCTTTAATAACATTATAAAATATTACATACAGTGTACTTCAGGGTCTCTTTAATAACATTATAAAATATTACATACAGTGTACTTCAGGGTCTCTTTAATAACATTATAAAATATTACATACAGTGTACTTCAGGATCTCTTTAATAACATTATAAAATATTACATACAGTGTACTTCAGGGTCTCTTTAATAACATTATAAAATATTACATACAGTGTACTTCAGGGTCTCTTTAATAACATTATAAAATATTACATACAGTGTACTTCAGGGTCTCTTTAATAACATTATAAAATATTACATACAGTGTACTTCAGGGTCTCTTTAATAACATTATAAAATATTACATACAGTGTACTTCAGGGTCTCTTTAATAACATTATAAAATATTACATACAGTGTACTTCAGGATCTCTTTAATAACATTATAAAATATTACATACAGTGTACTTCAGGGTCTCTTTAATAACATTATAAAATATTACATACAGTGTACTTCAGGGTCTCTTTAATAACATTATAAAATATTACATACAGTGTACTTCAGGGTCTCTTTAATAACATTATAAAATATTACATACAGTGTACTTCAGGATCTCTTTAATAACATTATAAAATATTACATACAGTGTACTTCAGGGTCTCTTTAATAACATTATAAAATATTACATACAGTGTACTTCAGGGTCTCTTTAATAACATTATAAAATATTACATACAGTGTACTTCAGGGTCTCTTTAATAACATTATAAAATATTACATACAGTGTACTTCAGGGTCTCTTTAATAACATTATAAAATATTACATACAGTGTACTTCAGGGTCTCTTTAATAACATTATAAAATATTACATACAGTGTACTTCAGGGTCTCTTTAATAACATTATAAAATATTACATACAGTGTATTTCAGGGTCTGTTTAATAACATTGAATATTCATTTACTTGTTCAGGAATCAGTGGAGACAAGATAGAAATCGACCCAGTGTCAGGAAAGGGGACGGCCAGATTATTTCGACAGAAACCTGTTACCTATGATGCCGATTGTGTTGCTGCCTGTGACATTACAGAGACAAAAAGCAATGGTTTGTATCTTCATCTTTTTGTTTACTTTTCAGGTTTCATTAATTTCTCATTGAAGTGAAGTTTTTCTATTTAGATGTGTACAAAAGTCTGTTCCATTTTCATGCAAACATTTCTTTGGGAATTATTACTGGTGAGATGATCTTTCCAAGTTTGGAGACTTAGAATCATATGATTGATTCATGTGCTAATAAATAAAAAATCAAAATCACCCCCAATGGTAGTGATAAAAGTGCATTAAAAAGGCTTTCAGACTTACCCGTAATAGTGGAAAAAACAATTTAATAAAACTTATTTAAAAAACAACAACTGCTATCAATTAGAAATATCAATTACAAACTAATGTGAATTTAGAGTTAAACAATTGTGGTGATGTCATAGTGGTGATGTCATAGTGGTGATGTCACAGTGGTGAACAAAAACAAATACACTAAACAGTACTGCATATGACCACAGTGCCTGATTGCTTTTATAGTTTAATTTCAAATATTATCTTTGTGTTTTTTCAATGAATTTGGGAATATCACATAAAAAAAACATTATAAAACTGCAATTAAAAAGCATTACATTTTATGCCCTCACTTAAGCCTTAATTGGTGTTTATTATTTAGGTCGTGCTGTATTCCGCTTGACTTATTTAAATGGCACAGACTACAAACAACATTATTTTGAAACGGATCAGAACATGGCCACTGAAATTGTTGAGAAAGTCAACAATATCCTGGAGCTGAAGTTCAGTCCTGTCAGAAAAGAATTCGTCTTCACTCAGGAGAAGAAAGCCTTACAGAAAAGAGACTCAATCAAAAGGGATTCATCTATCAAGCTTGGTCTTTGACAATCACAGATAAAATGTTTATTCCCATCACATGTTTTGTGGTCTAAACCAGATTGTTGAGTATTATTATATAATTTATGTTGATAGCTAAAAGCCTACCAGAAATATGTATGTATAACATGATGTGAAACTTTTAATTTATTTATTAGTTTATCTGGCTCTGAGAATCTAATACATGTACTTTATAAGGAACTCTAAACTAGTAGTTTTATGTGTATCAGGAACTTAAAGCTTGTGGTTTATAAGGAACTCTAAGCCAGTAGTTTGTCTGTGTCTATCTAATTCTTTATCAGAAATTTTTGTGGTTTACCAGGATCTCTGGTGGTTTATCCCGATCTATAATGTATTAGTTTATCAGTCACTTGATTAATCAAGTTCTGCCGATAGAAACTGTCAGCTATTTGGAAGCCTGTTGAAAAAAATGTATCAGTACAGAATCAGATCTTAGTATAGAAGAGAAAGTGTGTGTATTTTTATAGAAACTGTACAGTATCTGTCCTTGAAGTTGTCTAGTCCTCCATCTCTGTGTTTAAAAGTCTTTTTTTTTTTTAATGCTGTTCCATTGGTTATTGAATGAATTAAAACTTCATTCATTTATCTGTGATAAAAAAGATGAAAATAATTTAAAAAAAAAATCTTATAAGGAGTTTTGAAAGAGTTCCGTTTGAATATTTGTGCATGTGATTTCTTGTCGAGTTTTTTAATCAATGAATATTAGCATACTGAGCAAATGAATTTCACAGGCAGAGTTTCTTTGAGTAGTTGTCTGTCAGTTCAAAACAGCTTGAAATAATGAAAAACTCTTATAATAAACAGAGAGAGTGAATGTTTTTGTGCGGTCACACTATGAAGGAAACATAAATTTGAATATGTCCAGAAAAATAATATTTTTTTTTCACTACCTCTTTTTCTCTGTTGATGTCAAATAATTTATTGCCAGTGGAGTTGAATTTGTTCATCCCTGGCTGTAAGAGATGTTTGGCAAATTATTGCTGGAATTTCTGAGGAAAAAAAAGCAACAGTTATATTTGTTTATGTAAAATCCTTTTCTTTATCAACTATTTTTTTTTATATGTAAATATGAACTACATCTACACAAAATACATTTATTCAGCTTTTTGTTCATTCTATTTTTATGTATTGATTCCCCTAGTTCAGTGGTCGGCAAAGTGCGGCTCCGGAGCTGCATGTGGCTCTTTCGCTCCTTAAGTGCGGCTCTGGCATTTAGTTTTATTTAGTATGCAACTTATTTAGAGCACTACTTAGTTAGTGTAATAAAAGTTTACTAAACAAGCAGATTTGGCTCCCAATTTTTTTTTAAAGTGTTGTAATGTTCATATTTGGCTCTTTGGCTGATAAGTTTGCCGACCACTGTCCTAGTTCATTTAATCAAGTTCGTGTGAATGTCTGTGTCAAATATATTAGTTGGTATTTGGTTATAATTATTATAGTGTATTTATGTAAGATTGTTCTTCATATTGGACAAACTGTTTTTTAAGCTGGAATTTTTTTTTCAATCCCAGCATGCACTAAAAACAATCATACAGTAAACAATTAGTCATGCGAATAAACACTCAACTGTGCAGAAAATACTTGTTCACACAAAAAATACTTAGTCATGCAACAAACATTTTGTAATACAGTCAACAGTTGAATTCAGTTTGAATTTCACAATTGCAGCACCACGTTAATTTTTTAAAAATTTCTCTGCTAAGTTACAATATGCTATATGCTTACTGTGAAATAATAAATTATAATAAGCTATATGTTTACTGTGAAATAATAAATTATAATAAGCTATATGTTTACTGTGAAACTAATAAATTATAATGAATGTTGACTTTTTGAAGAAAGTGGCTCAAATTTTCATACTGCATTTGTATTAGGGTCACAGTAAATGCTTGATAAGGTTTGGTGTATTGTTGCCATTGGATTGAATTCTGCATGACAACGTTCATGAATATGTTATTTATATGTACACTAGTTTATTGAAGTTTGATATCTAGAAACAAATAAAATAATTGATTCATTAAATAACTAGCCAGTTAGTTGGTAGTTGTTTTTTCTGTTTATATTTTTTTAATTTTAGTTAATACACTTAAGATAGTGCTTGAAATAAGTTATTGCTTGAAATCAGTTATTGCTTGAAATCAGTTATTGGATGGATGGCCCAGTGGTGTAGCTACTCGACTGTCGACCAGAGAGTCCTGGATTCGATCCTCTGTGAGAATCATAGAATTTTATCCAGGTGAAATTTGGTTTAAAGTTGTCCCACAAGTCCACCCAGCTTTAAATGGCGTTGCGCTAACCACACAATCCTTTAATATGCCGAGGTTATAGAAACATGAATTCTACGCTTCACTTGCCTCGATGGCCCTTTAGGGCTAAGGGAAGTTTACTTACTCACGCAGCGACATATATAATGCTCGTGTAAAACAACCAGTGAGTTTGACGAAGGTTGCCAGTATGCTATGTGACTCATCACACTACAGTCGCGAACAAAATTTAGAACCGCTGTATTACGTGAAGGTTCCTAAAAAGTTTTACTAACTGAAAGTGAGACCATATACGTCCTAAATACATATGTCTCACCAGAGAATATATATATATATCTCACTGCCAGAAGTGGCAACAAACCTAAGTATCTGGAAAGTAGAGAAAGCTTGTTACCTATAAACACGGTTTCAGGATTTGTGACGAACTGATCAACGCATTATTTTGATTTTTAGTCAAAGAGACTTGAATCAGTACAAGAATTACTCTGAATTACTCTGAAACATTTCATTGTTGCTGTTTACTTTTTTTTTGTTAAGTTCTGGAGGGAAATAAAAAGGTTAAGACGTATGCCCACCTCCAGTCGTCAATCAATCCTGGGGCCGGTTCCCAATCGGACCCCGCCAGTCAAGTTGGGTCCAAGGCAAAGTTAAATTTTGGGGGCTCCTCCCTTCCTCCCCCAACTCGCGCAGAATACCCCCCCCCCCCCATTCCCCTTATGACAGACTTGATTTTTAACAAAGTACCTTAGTATTTTTTTTTAAACTAGCAAATATTTCTTGAGTAGAAAGACATTGCAGAAAAATAGTATCCATTTAAAATAACAACAGTGTAAATTTTGGATTAGGACTAAATAAAATTACCTCCACGGGGACTTTTCATTAGCTGAATATAGCAATATATATATATTTTTTTTTTGCTGCAAGCAGTAATAATAATCCTAAATTGACCGGGTAAAATCTGGATACTAGTTAGTATAACAAGTAACGTTTTGTTAATTTGGCCATGTGCATTTAAAACATGACGTAATAATTACAAATATTGCTTACCGAACATTTATTAGCAGTTACATGTCGTTTTATTTCTACGTATTTAAACACAGTCACACAAAGCCTATCTGCCATCCGAGTTTTGCCATCAATGCCCACCTCCCCTCCATAATTAATTATATGAATGATATGTTTTATGATTTACAAATATAAATAATTTCAGCAGGCTGAAAACAACAACAACAAAATCATAACGTTCAGAATGTAATGATATGTCATATATCCAGGGCCCTACTAATGATGTGTCATTTATCCAGGGCCCGACTAATGCTGTGTCATATATCCAGAGCCCGACTAATGCTGTGTCATATATCCAGGGATATACTAATGCTGTGTCATATATCCAGGGCCCGACTAATGCTGTGTCATATATCCAGAGCCCGACTAATGCTGTGTCATAAATCCGGGGCTCTACTAATGCTGTGTCACATGTCCAGGGCCCGACTAATGCTGTGTCATATATACAGGGCCCGACTAATGCTGTGTCATATATCCAGGGCCCGACTAATGCTGTGTCATATATCCAGGGCCCGACAAATGCTGTGTCATATATCCGGGGCTCTACTAATGCTGTGTCATATATCCAGAGCCCGACTAATGCTGTGTCATATATCCAGAGCCATACTAATGCTGTGTCATATATCCAGAGCCCGACTAATGCTGTGTCATATATCCAGAGCCCGACAAATGCTGTGTCATATATCCAGAGCCCGACAAATGCTGTGTCATATATCCAGGGCCATACTAATGCTGTGTCATATATCCAGGGCCATACTAATGCTTTGTCATATATCCAGGGCCCGACTAATGCTGTGTCATATATCCAGGGCCCGACTAATGCTGTGTCATATATCCAGGGCGATACTAATGCTGTGTCATATATCCAGGGCCCGACTAATGGAGTGTCATATATCCAGGGCCCGACAAATGCTGTGTCATATATCCGGGGCTCTACTAATGCTGTGTCATATATCCAGAGCCCGACAAATGCTGTGTCATATATCCAGGGTCCGACTAATTGTGTGTCATATATCCAGGGCCATACCAATGCTGTGTCATATATCCAGGGCCCGACTAATGCTGTGTCATATATCCAGGGCGATACTAATGCTGTGTCATATATCCAGGGCCCGACTAATGGAGTGTCTTATATCCAGGGCCCGACAAATGCTGTGTCATATATCCGGGGCTCTACTAATGCTGTGTCATATATCCAGAGCCCGACAAATGCTGTGTCATATATCCAGGGTCCGACTAATTGTGTGTCATATATCCAGGGCCATACCAATGCTGTGTCACATATCCAGGGCCCGACAAATGCTGTGTCATATATACAGGGTCCGACTAATGCTGTGTCATATATCCAGGACCCGACTAATGGTGTGTCATATATCCAGGACCCGATTAATACTGTGTCATATATCCAGGGCCCTACTAATATATTCATAATGTTTGTATCTTAAATATTTAAAAATTGATTTTTCAAAGCTCTCTACATATATAATCGATCATGTCCATTTCCTTGAATATAGACGTCAGCAGTAATTTTAATTGATTACATAATCGCTTAAGTAATACCAACAAATATTTCTGAAGCGGATATAATGAAGGACATAAATTGTATTTCATGTTTATTTAACAGAGTAGATTTTATTTTACATAAACGCAATGGCGGAGCAACGAGTTAACGTATTTCAATTTGCGCAAGGTAAGATTTAAATAATTTTTCCAAAGGACTGGTAAAATGTTTTACTCCTGTGTTTAATTAAATTCATATATATATATATCCGTATATATAACAACAGCGTGTAAGTAAGAAATTAAGAATGAAAGAAAGATAGTTAGAAGCCGAATGGAATTTGCGCGTGGGTGCTGTATCGTGCCACACCAACTTGCCTCTGTGCTGTAAAGACGCAGAGAAAAATAAATAATTTGATAATTATTGCAACGCTTCGTTTTGATTTTAGCATTGAGAGAATTAATTACCGTTTAAAAATATAATCCTAAGTTTTTGGCGTTGACGGGTAAAACGTAATTTGTGATGTATGAAATGTTCATTAGGTAGGTGGCATATTAGATAGGTAGCATAAATTAGCACCCATATCTTTACCTAATGGTATTTGGTTTGGTTTGGTTAGTTGGTTGTTTGGTTGGTTTGGTTTGGTTGGTTGTTTGGTTTGGTTTGGTTTGGTTTGGTTGGTTGGTTGTTTGGTTTGGTTGGTTAGCATTGACGGGTAAAACGTAATTTGTGATGCATGAAATGTAGGTAATTTCACACACACAAACACACACACACACACACACACACACACACACACACACATATATATATATATATATATGTATGTATATATATATATGTAACTCATTCTGAGAATTTGAAACAGGCTCAAATAATTTGCTTTTTTCCCCTCTTAAGCAGAAAATCAATTTAGATTTATAAGAAAATGAATTTACCATAGACTTTATTGATATATCCCTTCAAGATAGCAGAAGCCAGAAGCCTCATATATCTATGGAAGAAACTAAAAAAAAATGTGTGCCGAAAAAAATACCCTTGAATGTGTAATGCACATGTTGGTTGGCATGTATTATCATCGGAATACCCGTAATACCTTTGAAATAGAATAATCTTTGACTATACGTACAGTGTTCTCTGATTGGTCTTCTAATGAGAATAGAGAATTGTGATGCCTCGGATACATGTGTCATCAGTTTTAGAGAAATATCTTGGTTAGATTAAATTAAGTATTCAATTCATTTTCAGCTCAGCTAGATCCTTGTAACATCAGATATATATAGACTCAAACTTAGTACATGTTTCTCTCGTTAAGCTACAGTTGTGTTGAAGTTATTTGTTCTTACTGCTTTGAGCAGGACTGCTGGTAGCTTATCTTGTTTCCCTTAAAGTCTCTAACAAAAGGAACCCATTTGATCATTCTCGATGAACTGTCAGATTATTTCACGGGAGACAACTCTACCCATCGGGGCACTTCAAGACATTATTTAGCCAGCACACAACATGGGGGGAGGGGGGGACAAATCTTGAAAACTTATCAAATTACGTGACTGTTGTAAAGTCAAATTATTTCAATGTTTTTACTAATTTAGGCCTGCCGAAATTCACGATTTATTTAAAATACTTCAATGCTTTGAATCACTGTATTATCCTCCAGCTATGTTGTTATAGTGCGCTTTGTTCCAATCGTTGAAATGAGCGTTCATTTGTAATACCGATACCAAAAGCACTTGTCCGTAAGAGTTTTTCATCTCTAGTTCTAATAGAAAATGTGATTTTTATATTCTAGAAATAACTTGATTTTATTCTACAGAACACAAATTATGTTCAACATTTGCTAGAAATTTTGATTTGTATATGTAATGTATACTTGCACACACACACGCACGCACGTACTCAAGCACGCATGCACACACACACACACACACACTCACATATATATATATATAATGTACATATGATTTTTTTTTATGTTACATTACGTGATATGAGCGCATGGCGATTGAAATATTTGTTTATTTTACGTTTCTTACAGGCGAACATGAAACTCTGTCATCAGGGAACGGCGAGGCCAATCTAGGGGAACATTTCATAAATTGTGACAAAAACCCAGGTCATACAGACTTTAAACCTTTGCACACCTTTTGTGTTGGCAATCTGCCCATGACTTGCCGGACAGAAACAATGTTTGAACTAATCAAATTAGCTGCTGACCTGACAGTCAGAGTTGCAGTCGAACTGACCAGTCCTAACCGACGGGAGTTTTGGCCAGACACAATGATCCCCTATCCATTTTACAAAGAAATAGGTCAAGAAAGATTGCGGCTGGGTAGTGGGCGTGTATGGAGGGTCATTACGTTCACTGATGGATACAACGAAGACAAAGACGATATAGCGAAGTACACAACATGTAGCTGCCCTCAATGTAAGCATCCTAAGACTCCCAGCCACACTTGGTGGGAAATTCTCATTTTGACCGCGGCTCACGTTGTCTATGATGACGTTGAGGCAGAACGAACCTCACTTCGACTTTTTTATGACCAGGAAGACAGCTCTATGGTAACAGTTAATGAGTCCTACACTGATTTTGTTAATGTGACAGAAGACTGGTGTTGGCTTAGATTTGTGACCTGCAACAGTAATATTGGCAATAAACTGCAGAATATAATGCACAGATTTAACGACGTGCACGAGAAAATAAAAGAGGAATATGCAGGATCTAGAGATGATGCTAGGTTGAGTTTTATAGTGTCACATCCTCATGGTTGTGCCAAGTATATCACTGTAGGTAGATGGTTGGATAAAAAACAGGAAGGTAGTAAATGTTGTTTTACTTACACAACCTGTACGTGTGTAGGAAGTAGTGGAGCTACAGTTTACTTTGTAGGTTACAGTGGGTTTTGGTGGGGAGGGCATCCACTAGTTCACTGTGGTACAAAAGGTAGAGGAATCAATTATAGTTCTATAGGTGAAGTCTTCTGAGTTGTACTTCTGATTGTTCTGATATTTAATTCATTTGATCATGTTTATCATTAATTGAATATTGACAAGGTTTGTTTATCGATAGATCTATTTCAGTGGGTAATCTTATTAAAAAATAGTGATTAATTAAAGCAGCAGGAGCTTTCAAATACAACAGGCAGTCAGTAAATAAATGTTAATATGATCTAAGCTATTCTAATAAAAGTCTATTTAATACAAATATTTATTAAGTTACAACAATTAAAAAAGGCATCTTGACTTTTTAATTCTAATTAAAATGTGTTTTGTTCCAAATCTTGGGCTTTGCAATTTTATTATTAATTTATTTATTACTTTAAAAATATTGTCAGTAAAAATCATTTCAACCAAAGTTAGTTCCGAGTATAGATTATTAATCTTTGGTTCCGAGCACTTTAAGATTATCAAATCTCTTGAACCTTATAAGACATTAGAAATTATATATTTTAAATTACCAAATGAGAAATTACAATTTTAAAATTTATTTTTAATAATATTGAACAAATAATGATTTTTACAAGATATCAAAAGCATATAAAAATATTTGTTTTATTTAAAAAAAAAAGTAATTTTGTAATTCAGAAACTTTTAGTTCGAAATAAAAAGAAAAACTAATGGGTTTATGTATGGCATAAATGTGGTGCAAGTACTAAAAATTGAAGTTGGATTCCAAGGCGAAATTTATTCAGAATCCAATTCGTTCAGGTTTCATACCCGTTGAATTCTTAGATCTTATGTTTGACTGTTTATATAAAATGATGTATACACACCATGTTGAGAGGACGGGTGGTCGTGCGGTGTACGGAGAGTCCTTGATTCGAACCACATTGAAAACGTTGAGATTATTTCAGGTCTTGGTGAAAGTCCCCAAGTCCACCCAGCTCTAATGGGTACCTGACTTAAATATGCGGGAGTAAAGCCGGCTGGGCTCATCCCACAATCCCTTTATATTCCGATGTAATTGAAACATATGGATTCTATACTTCATCTGCACCGGTGAAACCTCAAGGGGCTTAAGGAAACTTTTTTTACTAGGGAGCGACCGATTATCGGCAGGCCCGTAGCCAGAGGGGGGCTAGGGGGGGCTCAGCCCCCCCCCGTGCATGACCTGAGCCCCCCCGTGCATGATTTGAGTTTTTTGACACAATTTTAATAATAACGGCTATAAAACATCAATCATTTTGTTTAATAAATCAATAATAATAAAAACTTAAAAGTTTATATTTTGGCAATCATTCAGGCTATTTATATATACTTACATATATAGCTTATCTAATTTTTGGGCATAAAAGATTGAATCTTATTGAAGTTCACTTCTGGGTATTTTGGGCAGCATTGACATTTGGTGCTTCAACAGCCGTGTGTGAGAGCAGTTTCTCAACCCTCACACGAATGCTCACCCCATATCGCAGATAAATGTTACAAAAGCGTCTAAGCAATCTTTTCCTGCTTGCATTTGAAAAAGATTTAACAGACAATCTGAATGCTGAAGCATTTTTAGGTAAATTCAGTGCTAAACCCAGGCCCGTAGCCAGGTCAAAGTAAGCAGGGAGGCACCAATACCCAGCAAGGGTCAGCTTTACTTTTTCTTTATTTTTTTCATCTTTTTCTTCTTTTTTAAGTGGGGCGGGGCACTCCACACCTAGCGTGCCCCCCTTGGCTACGGGGCTGGCTAAACCACGAAGTTTGCAAATTTGAAACGTATAATAATATACGTTCGCAACAAGTGCCGACGAGTGGGGGGGCAGGGGGCCAATGCCCAGGGGCCCGGGGAGTTTTAGGGACCCGGACTGAGCTGGCCAATGAACTTTTTAAAATATTAATATCAGCCCAGGGGCCCGAAATTTCTGTCGATGGGTCTTGTAATAGTTTTATATATTGATATCTTCTGAGGACAGCTAGCAACTTAAATAAGTTAATAAAATAACATTGGCTTCTGACTTCATTTTTATACATATGTATAATAAAATAATAAAGTACAAACTCCGTGATTTCTAAGTGATGTTATTTAATTTGCAAATTTACTTTTTAGCAGAATTAATTTTATTTTAAATTAAATAATTGCGACTGTTTTTGTTGATAGATCTGTTTTTGTTTTCAATATTTTATAAGAAATATCACACAAATAGCTAAGCTTTATTAACACATCTTTGTCGTTCTTCCTGGTTTGTACGTTAAACAAACAGTATAATAATATAAATCAGGTATCCATTATGTAACAATTGTGTAGCAGAACTATTGGTCAATATATTTAGAACAGGAATCAGAAATTGTTCAGCCTCAAGAAATTTTTATCATTAAAACTCTTTACTATTTAAATTATTTTTAACAAAACTGCAACATGCCATGCATTATTTAAACCTAGTTAAAATTATATATTTCTAATTAATAGCTAAACAATCGGTACTAAAATGCACCATTCCAGATATGGAACTGAAAAAATTTCTTGGGGAGGGGACTCACTGAGATCCCCTCCCAAACCCCTCCTCTCCGTTCGCAAGCTTTCGGCGCTTCGCGCCTCCATTTTCGCACCCCCCCCTCGAACATTTCTTCTACCCCACCAGGGGCGGATTTAGGGAGAGGGGCCGGGGGGGAGGCCATGCCCCTCCCCCCGTTATCGCAAGTTTAGGTAATACATCATTAAATTATCGAAATATTTTTTGTACTAAGACCAATTTTCAACAATGAAAACAGTTTTGCCCCCCCACCCCCGGGGGTCAATGTTTTGCCCCCCCCCGTCAAAGTTGTCTAGATCCGCCCCGATCATTTCTTCGGCACACCCCCCCCCCCCCCGAAAAAAAATTTCTTCGCCCCCCCCGAAAATGTCTTCGGCCCCCCCAATCCAATATTCCTGGCTACGGGCCTGATTATCGGATAGGTATCGGTATCGGACCGATATTGGATTAATATTGAATGTATATATAAATAAATATATATATATATATTTATATATATATATATATATATATATATATATATATATATATATATATATATACGAAGTAAAGAAATATTGCACATCTCACATAAGACCTCAAATCAACGACACACACGTTTGAGTACAATTCATTGTACTAATGTTGAATACATTGGACAATAGATTTCTGACTGTAATGCTGTTTACAAAACACAACAAAAGAACTAGCAACAGCGTGTGGACATCACATTAAAACAAAAAAACACACATTCAATTGCATGTATTCATTAAATTGTCACGTGGCACTATCTTCCCGGGCAATGCCTGGTATAAATTTGATAGTTAGTAAATAATCTTAAACGTGGTCAATATCATTCTAGATGTATCTATATATTCTTCTTTGGCTGTACAGTAGTTCCAGGTCTTGCCGTACCTTTTAGTTACACATTTCCTTATCCTTGGTCACTTTATTGTCCTGTCTCATCTACAAAGATCGCAGCTATCTAACCCAACTATCCATCTACATTTTGAAATAATTTTCAGCTATTGTAATGCAGTGCTGAATTGACCCATCAGCAAAGTAAACGAGCGTATCACGGGAAGAGGGGAGAGCCACACATTAAATCGTATTCCAATAATAACTTTATTATTACAATCATTAACTTAACATTAGTATCAGTAGAATAATGGGAATTGTATTTCTTCAGTACATTGTGTTTGCAGATAGGAAGCCAGACATTATATAACAAGTCTAGAACCTACTGACACAGTACAAGTGGCGGATACTAGCAAATAAAAACAAACAAAACTCTGGAGTGTCTGGATATGAAACTACAAATTAAGTTTCCATTATTGTACCGGTATATTTACCACCATTTTTAAAGTATTGTTCTAGCCCTATTAGACTACTTAATGTCACAAATAGGAGGAGGGCACAACCTGTTGTCTTGTCTGAATGTGTGTGTACACAAATCAGCACCTCTCAATACGTTCTGTGGTGTCTGAATGTGTGTACACAAATCAGCACCTCTCAATACGTTCTGTGGTGTCTGAATGTGTGTACACAAATCAGCATCTCTCAATACGTTCTGTGGTGTCTGAATGTGTGTGCACAAATCAGCATCTCTCAGTACGTTCTGTGGTGTCTGAATGTGTGTGTACACAAATCAGCACCTCTCAATACGTTCTGTGGTGTCTGAATGTGTGTGCACAAATCAGCATCTCTCAGTACGTTCTGTGGTGTCTGAATGTGTGTGTACAAATCAGCACCTCTCAATACGTTCTGTGGTGTCTGAATGTGTGTGCACAAATCAGCATCTCTCAGTACGTTCTGTGGTGTCTGAATGTGTGTGCACAAATCAGCACCTCTCAATACGTTCTGTGGTGTCTGAATGTGTGTACACAAATCAGCACCTCTCAATACGTTCTGTGGTGTCTGAATGGTGTGCACAAATCAGCATCTCTCAGTACGTTCTGTGGTGTCTGAATGTGTGTGCACAAATCAGCACCTCTCAATACGTTCTGTGGTGTCTGAATGTGTGTGCACAAATCATCATATCTCAGTACGTTCTGTGGTGTCTGAATGTGTGTGCACAAATCAGCACCTCTCAATACGTTCTGTGGTGTCTGAATGTGTGTACACAAATCAGCACCTTTCAATACGTTCTGTGATGCCTAGATGTGTGTGCACAAATCAGCATCTTTCAATACGTTCTGTGATGCCTAGATGTGTGTGCACAAATCAGCATCTCTCAGTACGTTCTGTGGTGTCTGAATGTGTGTGTGCACAAATTAACAACAAAAAATTAAAATCGAAACCTTCTTGTGCTTATTGTCAAAATGTTTGAATTTTCAAATGCATTTATTTATGTCAATATAAATAATTAATGTTATACTTAACTTGAATTTAGTTAAAAAATGAACCTGTATGGCAGTGCCAGTTAAATTTAAAAAAAAAACGACTTGCATTTGTGAAAAAATTTCTAGCGAGGCCCATGCATGACTTACAAGAATTTGAAAGTTCGAAAGTTATTTTTTCCTGCAGAGTCTGACATAATCCAATGTGCATTGCTAAATAAAATGTAACTTGTAAAAACTGTTACCAGTGGAGCTGGTCATGAAAGTATAAGCAGCTTAACGACGAGAATCACTAGAAATGAAACATTCCTTGACAATGGCCATGTTTTGTGTTGAATTGAATGTTATGAATTATAATTTTAAAAACATTACTAACTGGTTTCACTGTCTAGTCGACCGAGACCTTTTTAGAAGATTTTTCCGTCACGAGTTAGCGATCATAGGGAATTTCTAATGTTCGCTGCTTCTATAACGTAATAATGTTTATATTAAACCCAGAGATATGGTTGAAGTGTTTGTTGATGTCAAATAATTGATTTGGTAAACAGTGTTTAGGACTTCATTCAAAATAATGCACATAGGCCTCCCCATGGTTTACAATAAGAACAGAATATTGACTCAGTGTTGTTATTATCTTAGGAATTTTATGCAGATGAATGTATTTTAAATGGAGGTAAAATTTTAAAACTGCTAAATGTAGATTTGCTTTAAAGTTAATTGGTTCAATTATTTACTATATGTAAATTTTAGTTTCAGAAAACATCATCGTTAATTATTGTTGATATGCTACAAACACATGTGATGTATTCGGAATTTTTTTAATAACAGGAATAAAAAAAAAAGGTGATGCGTTTTTGATTAAACAAAATAACTTGATAAGTTAATCATAAATACATTACAATGTGTCGTATCAGTCTTTTAAATATGAGTCTCATTTGTCAAAAGTGGCTTTTGTGATGGACATGATTGTTTATAAACACAGGGAGTGGAGGAAACACTCATTGGTCGAGTTTCTACGTTTTGTTCACATTTGACTATTAGAAACAAGCGACACTCTTGTGAAACTAAATAATACATTCAATCTGATGTGTAAACATAACATTTATTTCGTGGATCAAGGCTGTTCTTACATTTTACGGGGACCTAGGCAAAGGTACTTTTAGGAACATAGGTGAACGTACTTTTGGGGACCTAGGTGAAGGTACTTTTGAGGGCCTAGGTGAACGTACTTTTGGGGACCTAGGTGAAGGTACTTTTGGGGACCTAGGTGAAGGTACTTTTGGGGGCCTAGGTGAACGTACTTTTGGGGACCTAGGTGAAGGTACTTTTGGGGACCTAGGTGAAGGTACTTTTGGGGGCCTAGGTGAACGTACTTTTGGGGGCCTAGGTGAACGTACTTTTGGGGACCTAGATGAAGGTACTTTTGGTGATCTAGGTGAAGGTACTTCTGGTGATCTAGATGAAGGTACTTTTGGTGATCTAGGTGAAGGTACTTTTGGTGACCTAGGTGAAGGTACTTTTGGTGACCTAGGTGAAGGTACGTTTGGTGATCTAGATGAAGGTAATTTTGGTGATCTAGATGAAGGTACTTTTGGTGATCTAGGTGAAGGTACTTTTGGTGATCTAGGTGAAGGTACCTTTGGTGATCTAGGTGAAGGTACTTCTGGTGATCTAGATGAAGGTACTTTTGGTGATCTAGGTGAAGGTACTTTTGGTGATCTAGATGAAGGTACTTTTGGTGACCTAGGTGAAGGTACTTTTGGTGATCTAGGTGAAGATACTTTTGGTGATCTAGATGAAGGTACTTTTGGTGATCTAGGTGAAGGTACTTTTGGTGATCTAGGTGAAGGTACTTTTGGTGATCTAGGTGAAGGTACTATTGGTGATCTAGGTGAAGGTACTTTTGGTGATCTAGTTGAAGATATTTTTGGGGATCTAGATGAAAGTCCTTATGAAGTCTTAAGCAAAAAAAAAAAAAAAATTAAGCCTGTACCGTTTCGGACACAGGACGTTTTAGAGCATTTTCGTGGTATGGATTTTGATAAGTAAAGAGGGAAGTAAGTCATGTCTAATAGCTGTTACAAAAATAAATAATAGTTACGCCCCTTTGTACACCCCTTTGTTAATATAGCTTATATAGTAAAAAAAAAAGGTACCCTAAGAAGCACAAGTATTCGCCCCTCAGAGGTCAGATCGCGACATGGACTTTTGATGGCAGGCCAAGACCTACAAAATGATAAATACATCATGGGTCTAGGACTTATGGTTGCTGAGATCTAGGGCGCTCCTTTGTTAATATAGCTTAAATAGTAAAAAACGGTACTTAATAAGCCCCTTTTTCGGCCCTCAGAGGTCAGATCGCAAAATGGACTTTTGATGCACACGTGACAGTGCAAGACGTACAAAATGATATATACATCATGGGTCTAGGACTTATGGTTGTTGAGATATAGGGTGATGACGGACAGACAGACAAAACGGGGCCGCTGTGAAGATTGCCCTAAGTAAGTGTTGCACCCCAGATAGACTTTGAAAACATTGACCCATGAGACAAACCCCAACTCTTATGTCATTGTTTAGATTGAGGCTCATGACAATGGCTTCTATTACATTTCCGTGTGGCAGGCAAAGGAATAAAAGCACCGACTGAGTAACCCCTTGTCATTGATGGTCCAAGTCGGACTCCTAGCTTACCTGACTATATGAACGGTTCTGCATGGTTGATAATAAAGGGGTAAAAGGGTTGTTAATATGTGACCGAGTTAGTTACACAAAGTCTATCCGGCCACCACCACCAGCCCACAGTGTCACCTGTTTGTGGAGTAGAGTGTAGTCTGACATTTAGTATCGAAACAGCTGATTGCGTTCATTATCTAACCGATAGGGAAACACATATATGACACGTCATCTAATTATTCAGATATGAGGAACAATATACTCTGTGACAGTCTATTTATAGTAGCCATCAGTGCAACGCTATGTTGTAAGTTTACTGATTAAAAATTCAGATTTACATTAGAGTGTTGTGTGAATGAAAACGGGTATAACTCACCCCCCCACCCCTTGACAATATGGGGCCCCGTCAAGTGGAACGTTTCATGCACTCTATTTTTAGGATGTCCCTTATTAACGTTAGCCCGTCAACCCAAAGTAACGTATTCGTTTCAAACATTATATAATCCACACCAGGGTACGTGTGAAGTTTCTGTAAAGATGAGATGACATCTTTTCGAGCCTATAAACCAGTGGTCCCAAACCACCGGTCCGTGGATCGAATGGTACTGAGCCGCCCGAGAAACATTAAATTATTTCCTTTTTATTTATTGTGATGTATTTTGTCGTGATTGTGAGACTTTCCATGGACGAGATATAAGCAACGCCCTGCACCCCGTCCCCTTTCCAGCGGGCGCGGTGAAATTATCAAACGTCGGTCCGTGGCGAGAAAAAGGTTGGTGACCACTGCTATAAACCACTAATGGGATAATTTTTATGGTGCCCTTCTTCCTTTCTCACATATCCGTTAGGGCAGTGACCAAGGAGGCACCACGGGAGATATAGTGGGGGCACTTTTACTATGTCCTGAAAATTCTTCTGTTCCTCACTGGCGATCGAATCAGGCAGTTTCAGGTCGACAGTCGAGCACACTGGAGTGTGAATATAACGCCATTTGTTTCAAACCTAATGTAATCCTCACCGGACTGTGAATGATTATTCTGTTATCCCTCTAGACCAGTGGTTCCCAAAGTGGTCCGTACGGACCCCCAGGGGTCCCTGGCATCGTTCAGGGGGTCCGTGGAAAATTAAAAGTCATTTGGGGGTCCCTGAATAACTTTAGGGGGTCCGCGAAAGGTTTAATGTAAAATAGTAAAATTATGATCTATTTTTATTATTATGGAAATTAAAATAAAAGCAATAAATAAACAAGTAGCGCACGCTAATTAAATTAAAAACAAGCTTGGCGCGGTATGAGACAGATGGCCGAAAACACGTTTATACTTGATCGAGGAATGGAATGACGCCGCTGCACGCACTAACTTGTCTACAATATAAACGTAAACTATAAAAGAGTAGTACATCGTACATTGAATTTAGTTCTATATTATGCTGATACAAAGTGTATAAACTAATTTTCTCAGTCTTAGACAAAAAAGATAAGTATTTAACGTTTTTTTCACATAGTCAAAGAAAAATATTAGAAAATACCGTTACTGCAACAACTCATAGGGACAACCTCTAAGCGAGATGATGATGGACTGATTGCTGCTTCTTATAACCAGTGCTCGATTTAAGCAAAAACCAGTGCCGGGGATGAACAAAATTTTCTGAAGAGCCGGGGATAAATGTCTATGATTTCATCCCCGGCAGGGATATATTAGCTAAAGCAGAGCCGGGGATGACAGGTCTCAGTGCCGGGGATATCCCGGCGGTAAATCGAGTTCTGCTTATAACATTTCTTTATTGATTGCAAAGTCCGGAAAGCTGCATACTATTGGTGAAGAACTTAATTTACCATCTGTAAGTGAGGTAATACGCAAAGTTTTGCACAAACCAGCTTTCGATATTATAAAAAGAATTCCACTGAGTAATAATACAGCACAAAGAAGGATTGACGAATTGGCTCAGTCCGTAGAAAATTCTTTATGTGAAAACTTAAAAATATCTATACAGCTTGACGAGTCCACTTTACCGGTAAACGAAACTTTACTTTTAGCTAATGTAAGTTTTGTAAAAGAAGAAATATATTGTGATTTGCTAAATGTTTGGAAACAAAAGGTGAAACGCTAATAACTGAATTAAAATGATTGTTCAATGTAAAGGTCAGTGCCGTAACGAGCGTAACTCGCGCCCGGGGCACAATACCTTTTTAATACATTTTTAGCGCCCCCCCCCATTCGAAAATTATATAATATTATATGTAAAATTTAAATTTGGCGCCCCATTGTGAGTAGCGGCCGGGGACATATATACCCTCCGCCCCCCCAGCTACGCCTCTGGTAAAAGCTTTACCCTTGACTAATACCATTTCTGTTGCTACTGACAATGCTCCGACAATGGTAGGAATATACAGAGGTTGTCTGGCATACTTAAAACAAACTGCACGAAATGTATTTTTAGTGCATTGTGTCATTCATTAACATAATTTGGTCGCTAAAAATCTTAGTAAACTTTTGCATAGATCACTAGATTATGTCATTAAAGCAGTTAATAAAATCACAAGGAATGTCTAAAATTAGATATTATTTTCTCAACTTTGTTTGAAAAATGACGACGACTTTAACTGTTCTCTACTTCACACAGAAGTACGTTGGTTATCTATAGGTGCATGTTAAATCGATTATTTGCGCTCTTTGATTTAGTGTTGGAATTCATGGAAAGCAAAGACAATAATTTGCGACACAATTTACCATAGCCTATATGAGTGATTCATTTGACAAATTTAACGAAACTAATTTGAACTTACCAGGTGAAAAAATAAATTTAATTAAAACTAAAAGTGTTTGTGGCAAAACTTTTTCTGTGCAAACAAAACTTGGAAAGAGAATAATGTTTTCAGATTCGAAATATTTCGAAATTGCAAAATAAAGTCGAAGATCAGCTTGCTTACTGTCAACACTTAACGGTTCTTCATGCAGACCTGAACCAAAGATTTGAAGATATTCTTCACTTGGAGTTGTTGACTGATTTTCAGCTTTAAACTATTTGGTAGAAAGTGGATTCAGTGCAGTTATGAACTTCATCACACACAAAAACAAAAAAAAAACACAAAACGACCAGAAATTTGTACTCGTGGGAGTTTGCAGACACTACTCACAAACATTGAGATGGACATAAATGCACTCATATAATCTCCTCAAGTTCATCCAAGTCATTTTTTTAAAATTTTAAACGAAAATTATACTTTCAAGAAATACTTTTTCAACAAAATGTTTTTTTTTAATTTATAATTTTCATACCATGCATTTATGCAGCTTTTTCACTTGGGGGTCCGTGGGCAAGTTTTGACTATAAAAGGGGTCCATGAGTCAAAAAAGTTTGGGAACCACTGCTCTAGACAGTTCAATCACTCAACTATCGACGTTGGTAGAACTTTAGATTTTATAAGAAACATATACCTTAGTTGATAAATAATTATCAAAGTGGATTGCTGTATTTAGCATGGAATTTGAGTTTCGTTTCTATAGGTCAGACACCCTAAGACCTAGCTTAGGATACCAAGAGTTAGATAGGGAAGTTATCATCGAGTATTATTTATGCCATGAACAGAGAATACATATTAAATCGTACAATTGGAATGGTCATGTTTTGATGTATAGAAATAACAAGATTGTATCACATAGTATAAATTATTACATGATATTTACTAGAATGTGAACAAGGTCAAGTAGTAAACTGTTATTATACTTAGAAATAATGAACAGTGGAAGTAAATTTGTTTATTTACACCATGATGAAAGTGTGCAATGTTAAAATAATGTTAGTTACTACTAGTCATCAGTTTAGTCTGGGTTCAGCTCAGCGGTATATTGAAGTTTGTAGTCAGTCCAGTTGAGTCAGTGTGTATTGAAGTTTGTAGTCAGTCAAGTTGAGTCATGTGTATTGAAGTTTGTAGTCAGTCCAGTTGAGTCAGTGTGTATTGAAGTTTGTAGTCAGTCCAGTTGAGTCAGTGTGTATTGAAGTTTGTAGTCAGTCCAGTTGAGTCAGGGTGTATTGAAGTTTGTAGTCAGTCCAGTTGAGTCATGTGTATTGAAGTTTGTAGTCAGTCCAGTTGAGTCAGTGTGTATTAAAGTTTGTAGTCAGTCCAGTTGAGTCAGTGTGTATTGAAGTTTGTAGTCAGTCCAGTTGAGTCAGTGTGTATTGAAGTTTGTAGTCAGTCCAGTTGAGTCAGGGTGTATTGAAGTTTGTAGTCAGTCCAGTTGAGTCAGTGTGTATTGAAGTTTGTAGTCAGTCCAGTTGAGTCAGTGTGTATTGAAGTTTGTAGTCAGTCCAGTTATGAGTTTCAGTTACAGTTAGAAGTCATCATTTTAGTATAGTAAAAAATACTAAGTTATTTTTAATATGTAATGTATAATTAAACAAACAAAAATTAAGCCTGTAAAAACAGGACGTTTAAGAGCATTTTCATGTATAAATAGAGAGGGAAGTAAGTCATGTGTAATAGCTGTTACAAAAATAAATAATAGTTACGCCCCTTTGTTTAGCTTGTAATCTATATATAATATATAAGCCACTTAGGAACCCTGAAGCCCGGCCCTGAGAGGTCCTATCGCGAAATGATATACACATGGCAGGCCAAGACCTACAAAATGATATATACATCATGGGTCTAGGACTTATGGTTGCTGAGATATAGGGCGCACTTTGTTAATATAGCTTATATAGTAAAAAACGGTACTTTTTCGGCCCTCAGAGGTCAGATCGCAGAATAGACTTTTGATGCACACATGGCAGGCCAAGACCTACAAAATGATATATACATCATGGGTCTAGGACTTATGGTTGTTGAGATCTAGGGTGATGACGGACAGACAGACAGACACACAGACAAAACGGGGACAAGTGCTCTTTTATTATGAATTGAATGAAAGAAGTTGTGACAATATTATCTGATTCCCACGCTACCTGAATGTTCATCACCATATATAGAAATAACACTCATCGATTGATTCCCTTTCAATATCTTAATATTACAAATATTTTACCATGACTGTTTATTGTGTGATATAACTTCCATTGTTTTGGGTCATAAAAACACCAATGGGTGAATTTTAAAAGCTGAAAATCTTCCTCTTTGTCGGCCACGCATTTCCAAAACAAAGATCAAAGACATCTATGACATTATTGAATGATTTACCCATGCTGCTCCTTAACCCACGTTGTGGCCACATAACACTTCTTAATCTTGAAAAAAACTTGTGTTTTTCATTACTTCTTTTTGGAACAAAGTCACGTTACTGCGATTTCTTGAGCGTCAGCAGAAAGCACCAACCAGACTTGAAGTGGAAACACACCCATAAATATCGCGAGACTAGGATTAATGTCTATGTGAACAAGATGGTCATGGTTATTCTTGTACGTCTCCACAAGATAGGGGAATATGGACTATGTGCGTACTTTGTACTAAAGCTACTATTCTACCATGGGCGTCGCTAGGAATTTTTCCAGGGGGGGGGGCAAAAATTTTCCAGGCGGGGGGCAAATAACAACTTTATGACATTTTTTTTAAATGTAAGGGGGGGGGGGGAGCAAATGCCCCCCTCTTATATGACATTTTTTCAAAAGGTAGGGGGGGGCAAATGCCCCCCTTGCCCACCCCCCAAGAATACACCCATGCATTCTACCGTAAATATACATCTCTATCACAATGTACCAGGAGACTACAGTTATAACATTTTATTTTTAGGTTCGTCGCTGACATGAGACAAATTTTCATTCCTAATGTCATTGTTATTGTTTATCCACAGGCGAACGAAATTTCCCACATGTTGTGCCTGCGAATTTCGGCTGTGATTCTGACGGTCATCATAGGCGTCCTCTATGTGGCTTTTCTAATCTTTTACATAGAAACCCACCCACAGCAACAGGCAGAGGAACCTACGAATGTAAACAAAATTCAGTGACTACATGCAGTAGCTACGTAGAGCAAGGAATTCATCAGCTATTTAATATTTGCGGCAAACGTGTGAACAAACATTTTACAATAAAAGATGTCCATATTATATCAAAGATAATCAAATGTTACTCGGTGAAGATGCCAGTATTGCCATGCATTGAATCAGATAACACAAGATATGTTTGTGAGTTTGTACAGTCAACATCTCATTATATTTAAGCACATAACTTGATAAGATCTAAAAGATGAACATTGAGTGAACAGTCATTTTCACATCAACCCTATGACTTCATTCTATTACCACTTTTGAACTTCATATTGTGACCAATATTAATTTTGAGACAAACAATTGCAAATATAATATAATTGATAATCAAATCTTTTATTTACTTTTGATGATTCAGACATATCTGGCAATAAATGGTATCGGTTTCAGTGATTTCATTGTGTTTGTTTTTGGTTAAATTTTATTTTATAATTCAATTATCTCTATAGCAATGATGGCCCCGCCCCATTCGACTCTTCATTGAGTTCTATGCTGCTCCCAGTGTACCATTCAACCTACATATTAGGCTATCATGTAATACATATTGGGCTATCATGTAATACATATTGGGCTATCATGTAATACATATTGGGCTATCATGTAATACATTTTGGGCTATTGTCGTATCCCACTTGTGCTCTAATTAAATCAAACGACACAACTCCTTGTATTGTAAAAGAATTAACTGAACTTTTTAATGCGTGATATTTACAGATGAGAATATGATAATACAATATAAACACTTGAGAAGATGCATCGATAAATCACATGTATAATTCTATAATTTAACACACACGATAAATACTAAGATCCATATTGGATGAGAGATGTGGCAATAAATCACAAGTAACTGCTATCACTATAAACCAGTACACGAGTCTATAACTATTATAACTCTCGACTGCACTGTCCACTTAGTCCACGTGTTATATCTAGTATCCCCTTCATGGGTCTCTAGTCTCTCTCTCTTGTGTGTGTGTCTCCGTCCCCTCCACAACCGTGGTAACTTCCCTATTTATAGGATATATATTGCATCACTGATTGCATCATGGATTGCGTCACTTGGGTGATTGCATCATTGATTGCCTCACTGGGATGATTGCATCACTGGGTGATTGCATCATGGATTGCGTCATTGATTGCATCACTGGGTGATTGCATCACTGGTTATTGCATCACTGGTGATTGCATCACTGGTGATTGCATCACTGGTGATTGCATCATGCATGCCTGACCCTGCAAGCACTTACAAGGGATAGGACAGCTATCATGTAATACATATTGGGCTATCATGTAATACATATTGGGCTATCATGTAATACATATTGGGCTATCATGTAATATATATTGGGCAATCATGTAATACATATTTTAAATGTGATTGCAGGAATCAGTTTACTTTTACTGGACTTTTATTAGCAAGTTACCTTCAATTTGTCTTTGATATGTCATATTACAATATTTCCACTTAGAATTGAGTGATGTGTTACTAGTTCAGACGTGGTTTAACTACGACCCCTCTCAGGCCCAGTTCGGCCGTTCTGGCTATTTGATACAGCTCGTGCTTGAATCTCCCCGCTCGTTTACATCAATGAGTTTACATTTAGTTCATTTCATTTAATCACTACATCCAATAGCTCTTGGTCCGGCCCTACTTAAGAACACATTGTCGCCCGTGAGTCAAAACGTACTAGTAAATTGTATTAGCCAGTTGTACTGGTCAGTTGTACTGGTCAGGTGTACTGGTCAGGTGTACTGGTCAGGTGTACTGGTCAGGTGTACTGGTCAGGCGTACTAGTCAGACCATAAACAAAAATAACAAAACATCCTAACTTTGCTACTGTTGTGAAATAAAACACAATCACACCGAACGCCGAAAGTTTAAAAAGTCGAACAGCTTGGAAACCGAACTAATTGTATCAAAATACATATTCCTTAGAATATAAACATTTGGCGTGCCATTTGTGTGTTTGTGTATGTTTGTTAGAACATTCTCTTTGCGATCGTGTCATATTAATAACATTTATGACATATTTACAAACAATCATTAAAATTGCCAATATAATATTAGGCTAGACTAATTTTCTGATTTAGTTGATCTAAATTTGGTTCAGGTTTTGCCTGTAAATTAACTGAACGAAATACGCCCATTCATTTCCTGAAATGTGTGTTTTAAATATAAAAACCGAATTCAATTGTAATTTTGTATTGCTTTCAGAATTAAATCAAAAGTTCCGGCCAAGGCATTCTAGGGCTAGGCATTTGCCTAGATCTGTTGATATATTTAACAACGCCTTTTATGACAACACTGTCACTGTTGAATATAAGACTCGATGGAGTATGTTTATTTAGCACATATACTTCCTTTGGTGAACGATTACACACCAAATGTACACATTAGATTATTTACATCGTTTTCGGTCTATGCACCATTTTTTTGACAACTTCCGATATTTCTGTCCTTGATACATTTTTTTTTTCGCTTTTTGGTTAAAATTTAATTTTGATTTAGTTTTTTAGGGCGATTTTATTGTCTGATTTTCTGTGAAATATTTCACGAGAAAGTATTCCTTGAATAGTGCGATATTTATTTATATATAAAAGGGCTTCGTTCCTTAAGCTGATAAGTATATTTTAACAACTATAAAGAAAGGCGCTTTTTCTTTTTTTTTCCCATGTTTAAACCAAGCCTTAGATTGGGTCACCTATGCACCCATGACACTAGGACCATTTTCAAAGTATGTATTGACCTATTTTCAACGACCACCGATACTTAAACTCATTTTCGATTGTTTTTTTTTTTACTTTGCTATTAAAACTAAGCCATTCACTTGCACTTTCGAAATGTACAAAGAAAACTAGTTAATAATTAGTAATTTTTTAAACATATTTTTACGATCGGGATTCATACTGCTCTGGTGATAAGGAACCCAGCTATTGCATACAACACACTAGATACCAACCATTGGATACTAGATACAAGCCACTGGAAATAAGCCACTGAATGGTAGCCACTGGACAGACACCATTGAACAGAAGCCAGCAAACACAAGCCATTGGATAGAAGCCACTAGCTAAAAGCCCTTTGACAGAAGCCACAATACACACTCGTTTCAACAAATGACGATTCTGAAAAAGGTTTTGTTCTACCGCAGACGTTTCTCCGTCCTGAGTTGGACAATGAGATTGCTGATTCTTCTTTCACTCGCCATTGTCTTGATGCTCATTAACTTCCATGAGGCTTTGCGCGTCAAACTGAGAAGGAAATCCGGCACAAGAGCCTGTCAAATGCCGAGTCTAGACGTGAACCATCCGGACATCATGAAGCTCTTTCGTGTGGATAGTGCGGTCAAGTGCGAGAGCGAAGAGAATTGGGTGAAGCTAAGGGCCGGGGTGTTCATCATCAAGGAGTCTGCGGCACAGAAACACCCGGACATAAACTGTTCACTGATGAATATCAAGAGAACAACAGACTTTGAGAACACGTGGGGAAATGCGAAGGAGGTCAAAAATGGTACGAAGGTGGATAAAGACTTTTATTATGTGCATTGTGTTTCAAGGGATGGATCGACTTATAGGTAATTTGCCAATGATATTGTGTTGTAGATGTTAGTTCCCAATGATGATGTGTTGTAGATGTTATTTCCCAATGATGATGTGTTGTAGATGTTAGTTCCCAATGATGATGTGTTGCAGATGTTAGTTCCCTTTGATGGTGTGTTGTAGATGTTAGTTCCCTTTGATGGTGTGTTGTAGATGTTAGTTCCCGATGATGGTGTGTTGTAGATGTTAGTTCCCTTTGATGGTGTGTTGTCCGGATCTACGTAAAATAATTTTAAAAATCTGGCTGGAGCAACACCGTAGTAAATTAAAATGAAATAGTGATGAAAGAGAGAACAAAATTTCAGTGGGAGCCACACTACTATCAACTAAGAGACACAGATGGCCCTAAGAGACACAGTTGGCCCTAAGAGACACAGTTGACCCTAAGAGACACAGTTAACCCTAAGAGACACAGTTGGCCCTAAGAGACACAGTTGGCCCTAAGAGACACAGTTGGCCCTAAGAGACACAGTTGGCCCTAAGAGACACAGTTGACCCTAAGAGACACAGTTGGCCCTAAGAGACACAGTTGGCCCTAAGAGACACAGTTGGCCCTAAGAGACACAGTTGGCCACTGATGTCCTCCCACTCATGCTTGTAACGATTGTTGGGAATGTTGTTTTTTTTTTTAAGTGTACGCCCCAAAACTGTCTGTGCCATTCCCATCCCAGTATTGAATGTCAGTCAGTTTATTTGAAGCTGCACTAGTCCTCTTAATTAACTGTAAATTAATCATCATATTTTAATCTTATTTAATTCTCACTACCACATCGACCTACATTTGTTATCAAACTCTCACTGACACATCGACCTACACATGTTATCAAACTCTCACTGCCACATCGACCTACACTTGTTATCAAACTCTCACTGACACATCGACCTACACATGTTATCAAACTCTCACTGACACATCGACCTACATTTGTTATCAAACTCTCACTGACACATCGACCTACATTTGTTATCAAACTCTCACTGACACATCGACCTACATTTGTTATCAAACTCTCACTGACACATCGACCTACATTTGTTATCAAACTCTCACTGACACATCAACCTACATTTGTTATCAAACTCTCACTGCCACATCGACCCAGACATGTTATCAAACTCTCACTGACACATCGACCTACATTTGTTATCAAACTCTCACTGACACATCGACCCAGACATGTTATCAAACTCTCACTGACACATCGACCTACATTTGTTATCAAACTCTCACTGACACATCGACCTACATTTGTTATCAAACTCTCACTGCCACATCGACCTACATTTGTTATCAAACTCTCACTGCCACATCGACCCAGACATGTTATCAAACTCTCACTGACACATCGACCTACATTTGTTATCAAACTCTCACTGACACATCAACCTACATTTGTTATCAAACTCTCACTGACACATAAACCTACATTTGTTATCAAACTCTCACTGACACATCAACCTACATTTGTTATCAAACTCTCACTGCCACATCGACCCAGACATGTTATCAAACTCTCACTGACACATCGACCTACATTTGTTATCAAACTCTCACTGACACATCAACCTACATTTGTTATCAAACTCTCACTGACACATCAACCTACATTTGTTATCAAACTCTCACTGACACATCGACCTACACATGTTATCAAACTCTCACTGACACATCAACCTACATTTGTTATCAAACTCTCACTGCCACATCGACCCAGACATGTTATCAAACTCTCACTGACACATCGACCTACATTTGTTATCAAACTCTCACTGACACATCGACCTACATTTGTTATCAAACTCTCACTGACACATCATCCTACATTTGTTATCAAACTCTCACTGACACATCGACCTACATTTGTTATCAAACTCTCACTGACACATCAACCTACATTTGTTATCAAACTCTCACTGCCACATCGACCCAGACATGTTATCAAACTCTCACTGACACATCGACCTACATTTGTTATCAAACTCTCACTGACACATCAACCTACATTTGTTATCAAACTCTCACTGACACATCAACCTACATTTGTTATCAAACTCTCACTGACCCATCAACCTACATTTGTTATCAAACTCTCACTGACCACATCGACCCACACATGTTATCAAACAACTGTGTAGGAACTACCACGCCTCAGCTAGTCCGATTCCTGATGTAGAACAGCGACAAATGGAAAGTCATGGTCTGAATCTGGACGTGGTCATTCTTGGAGTGGACTCAACATCCAGAATGATGTGGCACAGGAAACTTAAGAAAACCAGAGACTATTTTATCAACATTCTAAACGGAACGGAATTTGAGGTAATAGTAATTAATTTATTTACAATTAATTCGTAGAAAATAAAGAGTTTTTTAAATTCAAAAATGTACAGACTCACACCCAAACAATATACATATATACATACACACACTGTCTTTCTACAATACAAGTACAAACAAAATTCTACCGTAGATATTGCGGTATAAATGAATAGTGACTTACTTAGATGAGTTAAGAAAAAGAAAATATGTAAACAAATATTGGAATGAAATTGGGTGACAGGGGGACAATAAGAAAGATATTTAATGAACAGTTTGATTCCGAGCAGAAAACTGATTCGTTATTTTAATTTGCCTTATTGTAAACATGTTCTTGGGCTACAACGTACTCGTTACTAGAGCAGTTATAAATTAATTCTTTCGATTTGATTTCGTCCTGATTTGTACAAAGCTACAACATTCTTGGTTAGACAGTTAATAAATTATTTCAATTGGTAGATAGTCAATGTATCTCAGGCCCACGGTATTGTAGTGGAGACACCTACTGAAGTCTTTCATTTTTGTCTTATTGTCAACATAACGCAGGGCTACAACATTGTTGGGGACGGCACCCCTGCCGCGCTGCTGCCCATATTGACTGGCATGAGGGAGGAGGAGCTCCCAGAGGCCAGGAGAGGGAGCCCGAACGCTAGCATAGTGGACTTGTTCCCTTGGATTTGGAAGAACTACACCCAGGCAGGCTACGTGACATCGTGGGCAGAAGAACAGCCAGGTGTTGGTACATTTCAACTCAGACTTTTAGGTTAGTACAGATACAGGCAATGGTACATTTCAACTTGGTCAGTTGTGTTAGTATGGGCCCAGCTATTAGTACAGTTACAGGCAATAGTACATTTCAAATTGGACTGTTGTGTTAATATGGACCCAGGTATTAGTACAGATGCTGTCAATAGTACATTTCGACTTGGACTATTGTATCAGTATGAAGCAGTACAGTTCTACTTGGACTGTTAGTTCAATTTAATAGGCAGACATTTGTACTTTTCAAGGTAGACTATAAGGTGAGTATTGAACCAGACATTGTTTTTTTTTTCAAAACTAAGAATGATATATCAACATTTACTCTACATTTATTATCTGTTTACTAAAATGAAACGATTTGAACCCACCAGGCTTTCGCGAGCAGCCAGTTGATCACTACTACCGACCATTTACACTCGCCTTCTACTCCAGCCCTCTGACACAGTCCTGCCTGGGCTCTACCCCAAAGAGTACCGCTCTGTTGGAGTACACCGGGGATGTGTTCTATGCCTACCCTGGGACAAGAAGGAAATGGATGTTTGGCTTCTTATCGGAGCTGTCTCATATGACCACCAAAGGTCTCGCACAGGTCAGAATGGCTAACTTTTGATCACACTCTCACATCGATACTTTAAAAAATTTGAGTCACTAACTCTTTACAGAAAACTTAAATATTAAAACAAATTAATAATTCCACAAACAAACGAGTTGAACTCTTGACGGAAATACAAGCTCACCCCTAACCCCTCACCCCTGTTTGTTTTAACATATATTTTTTTTAACTTTCAGAGTAGATGGTTTGTAATATGATGGATAATTGAACAAAGCATTAACATATCTATGGCGTCATATTTTATTTAGTAAACATTAGGGAATGATGGGCCCAATATTTAGACTTAACAAAATTAAATTACAGGTGTTAAGTTGACGTTTATATGGGCCCCATGGAACTTGGGGCATTCACGTCATACAGGAATAAAATCAATAGTTAATAAATTATATAGGTCATCTTTGAAATTATAATGGTCATTTCTGGCAGCACTGCCAGTTTCCAACTCTTATTTATCCTTACTTTTTAGATTTAATAAAGGTCGGTTGTTTTACATGTTGTATTACATACAGTGCCGTCAATAGCTTGCATTGTATTACATACAGTGCCGTCAATAGTTTGTATTATATTACATACAGTGCCGTCAAAAGCTTGTATTATATTACATACAGTGCCGCCAATAGCTTGTATTGTATTACATACAGTGCCGTCAACAGCTTGTATTGTATTACATACAATGCCGTCAATAGCGTGTATTGTATTACATACAGTGCCGTCAATAGCGTGTATTGTATTACATACAGTGCCGTCACGTCAATAGCGTGTATTGTATTACATACAGTGCCGTCAATAGCGTGTATTGTATTACATACAGTGCCGCCAATAGCTTGTATTGTAGTACATAGAGTGCTCTCAATAGCTTGTGTGTGGGCTCTAAATAATGTTGCTCTCTTTTTCGAAATCCAAAAGCCTTAAAAGTAAAAAGAAAAAATTAAACCGAAATAAATATATTAAAATGCCTTAGAATACGAACATGCTTTGAAATTCGAATACTCAGTGTTATTTATGAGTCTTTGAATTTAATGCCCTTTACAACATTTCTCTGGGTAGTGAAAGTTTCCGGCATTATTTTTGAAATTTCTGTCGGATTTAAGTTAAAGATTTTTTTTCCCTTCTAGTTATGTACGACTTATGCCGGGTGCAGTCGTCGGCGAAAAGAAAAAAGATAGAAAATCCAGTTTGTTGAGATCTTGCATCGGATCCATTCATCTTTCCATGTATTGCTAACTTATATAAAAGGGAAAAATCTGCTTTGCAGTTTTAACGATATATAATTTAAACTATTTCCATAACTGATATTTGGATTGTATACCTAAGGACGTCAGATGTCACCTCCTGGTCAGCGACTAAACATTGTGAACACGTTTGTAAGGAATAGGACAGATCAAAGCATATTATATTATATTATTTACAAAAAGTGGTAACATTATCGATTTATCATTCAAACTTTCACATTCAGATTAAGTTCGTTTTTTTAAGACATCACGGCAGTTAACAACCAAGAGGTGACACCACCTCCCATATTTACGTCACTGATACATACAAAGTACTGTGTCACACTCAAATATATTGTATTTCATATAAATATTCTTACGGTTTTTAAACAGTGTAGTGTTAAAGTAAAGTTGAAACTCGTGAAAAGGATTTTTTTTTAATTGCAAAAAAAATGAAAAATTTTTTCTTTTGTTCGAAGTATTAATTCTAAATTTCCAATCAGTGTACATTTCTGAGGCTTTGAAATACATCATGTTAGCAAGTAAATTGAAACCAACACGGTATTGTGTTTTAACGCTATCATAGTAGTAGAATGTTTCAGGCAGCCAACTCTAATGATTGTGATTGTTTTATTTACACTGTATTCAATAGTTAGATAAGGAAATGTCTGAGTACATCAAACGGCTTCATTTTGAGAAACATCTGGACAATGCTCTCTTCATATTAATGTCCGATCATGGAGCACGATTCCAGGTGGTTAGAGACACAGAACAAGGCAAACTTGAGGAGAGACTACCTTACCTGGGGATAAGGTATGTATGTAATGTGTGCAAGAAAGACTACCTTACCTGGGAATAAGGTATGTATGTAATGTGTGTAAGAAAGACAAAGTTCCTTCGGAATATGGTATATACGTATAGATATGTAAGACTGTATACAATCTAGTGGATCTTATGCTGCCAATAGATGACTGTATACAATCTAGTGCATGTCCTGCTGCCATTTATCTGTAGATGGATGATTGATGCCTAAGCAAAGGTCAAAGGTCCATTGTTTATATAACTTACCTTCTGTCTGTATTCTATAGACTCAAGTCATGTCATCGAAATAAAACTACATAATTTATTACTGGGCCATTTTTTAATGTTTTTGTATAAATCTCTCTGTATCCTTTTAATGTATAAAACTAGATAACATTTTCTCGTAACATTTTGATCTCTCATGAAAACATGTTCCAACAGAGTACCTGAATGGTTTCGTAAGAAATATCCCCAGGTTGTCCGTAACATTCAAACCAACGCTAAACGACTTACAACGCCGTTTGATGTTTATGAAACGCTGGTGGAGATTTTACACTTCAGTGGTAGTGAGAAGGGCGACGTCAGCAAGCGAGGCATTAGTCTGTTCAAGGAAGTACCCGAGGACAGGCAGTGTTCTGAGTAAGTAGTTGTGGGGCTGGAATAAAGGAATGTTAGCTTTGGATTTTTGTAGATATCAAATCTAGATATTTTTAACCACTTTATATTTGAGAATGATGTTAGCTTTGGATTTTTGTAGATATGAAATCTAGATATTGTTAACCAATTTATAGTTAAGAAAGATGTTAGCTTTGGATTTTTGTAGATATGAAATCTAGATATTGTTAACCAATTTATAGTTAAGAAAATGCTATATGTATATATATATATATATATATATATATATATATATATATATATATATTAGGGTGGGTTAAAAATAAAAATGTGGCACGGAACTCAGGAAAACTTTGCGTTTGCATGTGAAACCAAAGAAAATCACAAAGAAATTAGTTCTGGACACTTGTAAGTGCCCCATTTTTAATTTAGAAAATACTCGCTTTAATAGTATTGACAACCACAGCAGACTTATCAAATAATGAGACACACCTAACGTAAATCAATATTGTATGCAAATATAAACAGTCAAGCAATGGTAATTACTCACAGAATATAGGTATGTCCTTTTCTAACAAATCGTTACTGCAAAAAGTTATCACAATAATCTTGTTTTGAATATCAAAACGAGGCATTAAATTGCGGGAATTTACTCGTGCACGAATAAAACCATCTCTGGCCTCAAAAACCATAAACAGCTTTTGAGGCATCTGTAACCAGTTTTATGCAACGTTCCACTCCTTGAGAGTGGTTCTTGTAATTCAAAGTGAGTGGCTCATTGCTGAATTTAGCAATATCATCATCTGTCAGCTTCATCGTGAGTGGTGGCTCCTGGATATCTTCCCAGTTAATCAGATCAACGTAGTTTGTTGCATCATAGTTAATCGACGGAACTTTAAACAGACGTATTGCAGCTGTAGATGCCTGGAGTCTTTGCTGGATATAATATCAACTGCTCTTGAGCGAATACTTTTGTCTGAATCAGCCAGCATAGCAATAAGAATATTTTCTGAGTGAGCAAAATATGCACTGCGACTAATGTAGGGCTTGACAATAGCAGCAGTTTCACTGGAAAGTTCTTTGAGAAGTTGAGTTGCATGATAGACATGTCTTGCGCCATATGTGCACGAGGGATTGTGCTTTATGTTGAACCAGTTTGCAGCATAGTTAGTTACAGTGAAGTGTGTGATGATGCAAAGGTTAGCAGAAGGATTGTCTGTAGCAACATACAGGTGGCAAACCCTGTTGGCAAAAGTAAGCCATCGTGAGTGATTTAGGGGACCAGGCTTTCATGCTGATAAATTTTTAGAAATAACGCCAGTTCTAATGGCTGTTACAATATCATATAAATATTTCTGGTCACATGAGAGATCAGCTACCACATCCTCATCTAACACAGGCATACTGTGTTGACTTGTGATCTTTGTAAAATTAGCAATATGTTTCAGTTCGCAATGATGAAGTTCACTACCAATGGGACCACTGAAACTCGTTGCTCCAGATGTTGGCCCATCCAGTGTTGTAAACAGATGGCGCAGTGGTAGTTCATTTGTGTGTAGCAAGCATATGAACCAATTCAGAGGACGTCCTAAAGCCACCTCTAGATGACGGATTACTCCACCTTTACTGCCGACATTTACATTTGTACTGTCACAGCCTATTGCTAAGATACTATCACTTGCATCTTGCTCTCTAATTACAGTTACAATACTGTTAGCAATATCAGTACTTCTGCCTGATGAAGGCGTCACATGTGTCAGATAGCTACTACCTGGTTCTTCAACTAGAACATAATGATTTTCAACAGTAGTGTCACCATACCACTTGCCACTTCTGTTTACTTTGACCAAAGTGGTGTCTCGTCTACCATCAAAGTAAATACTTGTGATACCTTTTGGTGACTGTCGCATATCACGTTGCAAACCCTTTCTTAAATTCAGCCTCTCACGATGTACTTTATTCTTGTCTATCACAAAGCTTTGATTCTGTTTGGTTATGAAGCCAACATCGATAAGCACTGCTGTTGCTAGGGATGCTGCAGCTCTGTCTGATATGCCATATCTGTCTGCTTCTTTTGATAAATTTGGAAGGGGTATTCGCATCTGACCTTCAGCTACATCATCATCACTACGACTGGATACATCATCACTATCATGAAGTACCTCGTCATCGCTGTCCTCTGCAACACTTTGGTCACTTGCACAACTGTTACTAGATTCTTCTTCACTAAGATTTAAGTTACTCTCAGCACTTGAAAATTTTCTTGGCATTTTACATCTTGTTTCTTCTTCAATTTTTCGTTGTAAACGCTTCTGCAATCTGGTTGTTGCTTGGAAGCCTATATTTGCCATAAACATTTTGCGAGAGTTTCTTTGATCATATAAAAACAACAGTTCATCTGGTGGAACTTTCAAATTTCTAGGACAGTTACAAGATATGCTTACTTGTTTTGTAGAATTGTCATAAGACATACTGCACTTACATGCAGCTATATCAAACAATGAGTCCAAAGTGGCCAGAAAGGTAGACTGACGTGCTGAACTTGATTTAGAACGAGACAGTTCTGAACCTGTTGAAATCATTGTTTCCACACGTTTGATTACAGATCGGTAGTGCATCGTTGGAATGGAAGCTTTGTTCCACAGACTGATAACAGCATCTGATACGCTCTGTATTTGTCTTTTTTGAAATCATTCTTTCTTTTTTTCATATGCAAGAAATGCTGCGCAACTTGACGATTTGTTGGCAGTACATTGTGAGGAAGTTCACCGGCATCGCCAAATACTGAGTGCCGTGTTACGCTTCTTGTAGCCATTAAGTTACAAAACATTCAATTTATTGTTCTAAATAAATAACCTGCAATAGAAATAAACAACAGGCATACAAATTAAAAGCATAATATAGTTACTAAATCTTAAAATTAAGCAAGTAATAATAGAATGCATCAAGCTGAAAATGCTGGTTAACGCAATTTTCAAATTTAAAAATGGGGTACTTCCTGTAATACAAAAACAAATTAAAATTTTGTTCATTATTTCAGAGGTCATTTGTCAAATAAATACGGAGTTCCGTAATGATATTCCAATATTTTCTCTTTTTCAACCCACCCTAATATATATATATATATATATATATATATATATATATATATATATATATATATATATATATATATATATATATATATATATATAACAGATCCCGATATTTATTTGGTTAACTTTAAATAAGTTTAATTTTTTTTCTATATTTTTGTAGGCCTTATATTCTAGATTTTTTTTAAATTTTTATTGAAAGCTCTGGGTAAAATAGTTGGAAGCCCTGGCAGGAAACACTTAAAATATGGAATTTATTTTTCGTTTAGATCCTCAATGTGGAAAATCAAATATAATTCAACTGATAACCCTAGACAAAAAAAATTAGATTTTAAATTAAATTGTTTGGTAGATTACCAAAATATTATATAAAGGAGAGAGTCAACACCCTGAATTCTTCCTCCCAGAACTATCAAACAGCTACATCAAAGCCAAGGTTTTTTTAGATGCTCACTTGTTATTTACGATTCTTTTTATTTCAGCGCTGACATTGACCCACACTGGTGCGTGTGTTTTCATTGGAAGCCCGTCCCTCTACGGTCACCGATAGTGACCAGACTTAGTAAGGACATTTTGAGCACCATCAACAGCTTCACTGAAGGCTCCAGGAATGTATGCGCACTTCTTGAGATAGATGACGTCATTTCCGTTTCCCTGATGGAGGTCAACGATGACGTCCTAAAGTTCATCAGGACCAATGATGGCGGCAGAGGCCGGTTTGGTGAAATGGCGACTTCTATCAGTCACACTTTGGCCTATTACCAGGTGAATAGATGGGAGCAAACATTTGGTGTGTAGTCTGGTCATAATATGGTTTCCATGTTTGGATGTTGTATCAGGTGTGTAGTTCACTTATTGTTTGATATATATGTATTGATGTTGTATCAGGTGTGTAGTTCACTTATTGTTTGATATATATGTATTGATGTTGTATCTGGTGTGTAGTTCACTTATTATTTGATATCTATGTATTGATGTTGTATCAGGTGTGTAGTTCACTTATTATTTGATATCTATGTATTGATGTTGTATCTGGTGTGTAGTTCAGTTATCATTTTATGTCTATGTAGTGATGTTGTATCAGCTGTGTAGTTCAGTTATCATTTGATGTTTATGTAGCGATGTTGTATCAGGTATGAGACAGATGCTCTACATTGTTTGAGATCAAAATAACAGTGCTAACAAATCACCCACTATCAGTAAACTTTTCCCAACCATTGTAAACGGCACACATTTCCTAGTCATTAACTGGATAAATTAGTTCAAATTTAGCTCCTTCTAGACCGGCCATGGCCGAATCTGGGCTTGCGGGCCATCCATGAGCTGTTGTGGTTTTTGATGTGACCACGATTAAATTAAAGATTTTCCCAACCCAGTTACAGACCGCATCCGTGGTCGAGCTGTTAGAGGTATTGCTCGTAAGTGGAGTAATCTTTGATTTTATTACTGCTGTAAATGTATCATTTTTCCAGGTTAAAAATCAACACAGAATATCCCAATAGATCTCTTGCTGGATGAGAATATATGGGTAATGGAGGGGGGGGGGACTCGAGTCTCAGTGACTAGACAAATGAAGCAATTTTAGGGTAATGGGGGGTAAAATTCAAATGTTCTTCATGTTTTATGTTAACATTCCGTGAAGAGTCATTAATTTATATTACCTGATATTGAATGCTCTGTAATTAATACCAGAGATGGTCCGAGTACTGACATGCAAAAATAAGTACGAGTACAATTACGCAAGTTCCAAATACGACTACAAGTACTGCAAACATTTACCCGAGTAGTGCTCAAGTACAGGTAGTTGGTAAAACATGTTCGAAGTATCCTATCTCTGATAAAACATGTTCCAAGTACCATATCCCTGGTAAAACATGTTCCGAGTACCCTATCCCTGGTAAAACATGTTCCGAGTACACTATCTCTGGTAAAACATGTTCCAAGTACCTCTGTTACTTTAAATGTTAGATGAAGTCCTGAAAAAAAAAACAAATCTTCATTTCAATATAATTATAAGCTTTTGACATCTGATCATTCGCTGAAATTTTTTTTGTTTCAAAAATGAATCTGGACAGGTCAAATTCGAAACTACTCCTGGTGGAGGAAAGTTTGAGGTCACGGTGACACACAATTTGGCGAACGACGTCATCACTCTGGACAGTAAGGACATCAGTAGAATAAACATGTACGGCCACGCCTCCCATTGTATAGTGGACACTATCCCGTTCCTGAGACCCTACTGTTACTGTAAAGATTTACTGCACTAGCTAAAGACGTCAAGTGATCCACATTGTATCTGGGAGTGTTGAGAGTTGGCAGCTGCAGCAGTACACATGTGTGTATATTGAATGTAGATCCCCGGTGTATCATTTTGTATACTCAGTGTAGTGCTTCTGTGTATCTTTGTGTATAATTAATAGTACCGTGGTGTATCTTTGTGTATATTTAACATAGTACCGTAGTGTATCTTTGTGAATATTTAATAGTACTGTGGTGTATCTTTGTGTATATTTAACATAGTACCGTAGTGTATCTTTGTGTATCTTTAACATAGCACCGTAGTGTATCTTTGTGTATATTTAACATGGTATCGTAGTGTATCTTTGTGTATATTTAACATAGTACCGTGGTGTATCTTTGTATATATTTAACATAGTACCGTAGTGTATCTTTGTGTATATTTAACATAGTACCGTGGCGTATCTTTGTGTATGTTTGACATAGTACCTCTGTGTATTTTTGTTCTTCTTTTATCATTTTTATAGTAAGTGTAGTGTTGAGTTTAGGTCTTTGGTATATATTTGTGTATATTGAATGTAGTGATTTAGTATATTTATGTATATATTGAGTGATGTGCTTCTTATGTCATCTTGCATATTGAGTGTATTGCTTTGGTATATCATTGCGTATAGTGAGTGTATTGCTTTGGTATATCATTGCGTATAGTGAGTGTATTGCTTCGGTATATCATTGTGTATAGTGAGTGTATTGCTTTGGTATATCATTGCGTAAAGTGAGTGTATTGCTTTGGTATATCATTGTGTATAGTGAGTGTATTGCTTTGGTATATCATTGCGTATAGTGAGTGTTATGCTTCTCATCTTACTTGTGTATAGTGAGTGTATTGCTTTGGTATATCATTGCGTATAGGGAGTGTATTGCTTTGGTATATCATTGTGTATAGTGAGTGTATTGCTTTGGTATATCATTGCGTATAGTGAGTGTATTGCTTTGGTATATCATTGCGTATAGTGAGTGTTATGCTTCTCATCTTACTTGTGTATAGTGTGTGTTTTGCTTTGGTATATCATTGCGTATAGGGAGTGTATTGCTGTGGTATATCATTGTGTATAGTGAGTGTATTGCTTTGGTATATCATTGCGTATAGTGAGTGTATTGCTTTGGTATATCATTGCGTATAGTGAGTGTATTGCTTTGGTATATCATTGCGTATAGTGAGTGTATTGCTTTGGTATATCATTGCGTATAGTGAGTGTATTGCTTTGGTATATCATTGCGTATAGTGAGTGTATTGCTTTGGTATATCATTGCGTATAGTGAGTGTATTGCTTTGGTAAACCATTGCGTATAGTGAGTGTATTGCTTTGGTATATCATTGCGTATAGTGAGTGTATTGCTTTGGTATATCATTGCGTATAGTGAGTGTTATGCTTCTCATCTTACTTGTGTATAGTGAGTGTATTGCTTTGGTATATCATTGCGTATAGGGAGTGTATTGCTTTGGTATATCATTGTGTATAGTGAGTGTATTGCTTTGGTATATCATTGCGTATAGTGAGTGTATTGCTTTGGTATATCATTGCGTATAGTGAGTGTTATGCTTCTCATCTTACTTGTGTATAGTGTGTGTATTGCTTTGGTATATCATTGCGTATAGGGAGTGTATTGCTGTGGTATATCATTGTGTATAGTGAGTGTATTGCTTTGGTATATCATTGCGTATAGTGAGTGTATTGCTTTGGTATATCATTGCGTATAGTGAGTGTATTGCTTTGGTATATCATTGCGTATAGTGAGTGTATTGCTTTGGTATATCATTGCGTATAGTGAGTGTATTGCTTTGGTATATCATTGCGTATAGTGAGTGTATTGCTTTGGTATATCATTGCGTATAGTGAGTGTATTGCTTTGGTAAACCATTGCGTATAGTGAGTGTATTGCTTTGGTATATCATTGCGTATAGTGAGTGTATTGCTTTGGTATATCATTGCGTATAGTGAGTGTTATGCTTCTCATCTTACTTGTGTATAGTGAGTGTACTCATTCAATCATTGTCCAGATCTAGTTCACTGTACAAATCAAGAATAAAAAAAATGTATAAACAATACAAAGATTTAGTTTTCCTATATGAATATATTTTTTAAAAAATTCTTTTTTCTCATCCATAATTCAATGTCTGAAATGTTTAACAACTGTCTATCTTTTCATCTATACATTCACAAATATAATGAGAAATAATACTGCACTGCTATACTGCTACGTCTTATCAGCTAACGAATCGCTTTGTTCAAAATTTTAAAATATGTAATTTGATGAAACAATGAGTAATTAAAATGTTCAGTAAATATAGATTGAAAGGGTAACATAAATTCAACATTGAGCCAGACAGGGAATCAACATTGAGCCAGACAGGGAATCAACATTGAGTCAGACAGGAAATCAACATTGAGTCAGACAGGAAATCAACATTGAGCCAGACATGAAATCAACATTGAGCCAGACAGGAAATGAACATTGAGCCAGACATGAAATCAACATAGAGCCAGACATGAAATCAACATTGAGTCAGACAGGAAATCAACATTGAGCCAGACAGGAAATCAACATTGAGCTAGAAGGAAATCAACATAGAGCCAGACATGAAATCAACATAGAGCCAGACATGAAATCAACATTGAGCCAGACAGGAAATGAACATTGAGCCAGACATGAAATCAACATTGAGCCAGACAGGAAATCAACATTGAGCTAGAAGGAAATCAACATAGAGCCAGACATGAAATCAACATAGAGCCAGACATGAAATCAACATTGAGCCAGACAGGAAATGAACATTGAGCCAGACATGAAATCAACATTGAGCCAGACATGAAATCAACATAGAGCCAGACATGAAATCAACATTGAGCCAGACAGGAAATGAACATTGAGCCAGACATGAAATCAACATTGAGCCAGACAGGAAATGAACATTGAGCCAGACATGAAATCAACATAGAGCCAGACATGAAATCAACATTGAGCCAGACATGAAATCAACATAGAGCCAGACATGAAATCAACATTGAGCCAGACAGGAAATCAACATTGAGTCAGACAGGAAATCAACATAGAGCCAGACATGAAATGAACATTGAGCCAGACAGGAAATGAACATTGAGCCAGACATGAAATCAACATTGAGCCAGACAGGAAATGAACATTGAGCCAGACATGAAATCAACATAGAGCCAGACATGAAATCAACATTGAGCCAGACATGAAATCAACATAGAGCCAGACATGAAATCAACATTGAGCCAGACAGGAAATCAACATTGAGCCAGACAGGAAATCAACATTGAGTCAGACAGGAAATCAACATAGAGCCAGACATGAAATCAACATAGAGCCAGACATGAAATCAACATTGAGCCAGACATGAAATCAACATAGAGCCAGACATGAAATCAACATAGAGCCAGACATGAAATCAACATTGAGCCAGACATGAAATCAACATAGAGCCAGACATGAAATCAACATTGAGCCAGACAGGAAATGAACATTGAGCCAGACATGAAATCAACAAAGAGCCAGACAGGAAATGAACATTGAGCCAGACATGAAATCAACATTGAGCCAGACATGAAATCAACATAGAGCCAGACATGAAATCAACATTGAGCCAGACATGAAATCAACATAGAGCCAGACAGGAAATGAACATTGAGCCAGACATGAAATCAACATAGAGCCAGACATGAAATCAACATTGAGCCAGACATGAAATCAACATTGAGCCAGACATGAAATCAACATTGAGCCAGACATGAAATCAACATTGAGCCAGACATGAAATCAACATAGAGCCAGACATGAAATCAACATTGAGCCAGACATGAAATCAACATTGAGTCAGACAGGAAATCAACATTGAGCCAGACATACAAACGTCTTTCGATAACATTAATTGTTATTGACGTGAACAAATTTAGACATGTTTATATTTACATACATGTTATCAAATACATTTGAACAGAAATAAATGGTATCAAAAATTCTAGTATCATTACGATTTAATAAGATCTTTACAATAACAATACGGTCTGAGAAATGGATCCTTCTTCTCGATACAGTGGCAGGCATTTCCGTACTTGTTGGTTCGGCTGATGTCTTTTTTATCCAACTCCAGTTTATTTTCTTTTATATTGTGTGTGACTGTTGCTTCAAATGTACCGTCTCCTGGCTGGGTAGTGAATATAACCTCCAGAGACAAACATTTTAATTAACAAACATTAAATATTTTCTACTTTCATCTGCTCATTAATTAGATGGTACGTAGTATATTAAGACCATTAGGCCCATATTTCTCTTATAATTTTAAATAGCAAATATGTCACATTAGTGTCCTAGGAAAAAATACACACGCGATCGTAATACATCTCTTATATCAGTGGTCCCAAACCTTTAGGCCTAAATTATGTTTTAAATAGGAATCAGCCCCATCTCTACGTCTTTGTAAGCCCTATGCAAAGCCTCATTAGAAAAGTCCTAGGCTAAAAACGCTGCCAAGGCCGTTATTTCCATAGCATCGCCCTTAATTTTCTTTGACAACTGGGGGCCCTTTCTGTGTCCCTAACTATTAAATCATTTATAGCTCGGGGCCTCAGATTTAACTTTCCTGTAGCGGGCCTGTCTGTGTGTATTTTAAATATTATAGGATACAACCAAGGTCATAGCCAAGTTAAACTCCCAAATGAGATCCCGCAGCAATCAATGTGAGGCAATAGACGAAGACTTTGTATTTCTATTAAAAACAAAACACTATGAAAGGATTGACTTTCACTTTGGTTTTGATGAAATAGTCCCGGAGACTAAAGTAATTCCTCAACACACAAAGTCATTAATACTTAAATCAACTCAATTTCTCTCCATTCTCACTTGGGCTCAAATTTTTTTTTACTTACTCGAAGCTCATTAAAATAATAACTACAAATTGAAAAAAAAAATACCTAATACCAAAACACTTTTTACCTGGTATAACATTTTTTAAACAAAATACCTAATACCAAAACACCTTTCTACCTGGTATAACATTTTTGAACAAATACCTAATACCAAAACACTTTTTACCTGGTATAGCATTTTTAAACAAAATACCTAATACCAAAACACTTTTTACCTGGTATAACATTTTTGAACAAAATACCTAATACCGAAACACTTTTTTTACCTGGTATAACATTTTTGAACAAAATACCTAATACCAAAACACTTTTTTTACCTGGTATAACATTTTTGTTTGCTCAGTGGTGTCATCCATCTTGCCAAACCTCCCCCTCCCACCGTCACTGGTGTCCCTGAACTTCAAAACGTCCTCTTTGACCTTGAGCATGTTGGCCGATTGAATGTCCTTGATCTTGAGTACGGCGCACTCCTTCCGGTAAGGTTTGGTGTAGTTGTTAAAGGTGTCGAGGATTTTCTGGACCACCATGTTGAGAACTGGGTCTTCTAGACTGACCTTTGTCCACTCCATACAGGCGCACCAGTGTGGATCAATCTGAGCCCTAGGAGTTCAATACATAATGATTCACAATACAGACACGTTGATTTTACAGTACATAATCATCAGTCCGTAGTGTGCGGGGGGGGGGTCAGTGGGGCCGGGCCCCCCCCTGCCTTTTGTCTGGCCCACTCTGCTTATTTTTTCTTCTTAGTAAAATGTACTACCTGCCCCCCCCCCCCCCGCTATTGCCTGGCACATGCTGTAGAATTTTCACGCTATGGGGCTGATAATCATACAATACATGCAGAATGATCATTACAATACATACACATTGATCATATTATATTCATTTGAAGTTGTTTTTAAAATATTATTACTTTAAGCTATTTTTAAAGGCTTTTCTAAGCTCTAGCCGTTTACATTTTATTTTATACTAGCTGTACCCTGCTAAACCTTTGCATAGTTATATCCCCTTAGGCTTGATCGGTAGGCTAGGTTATTTTTTAGTTACGGGCAGATTCGATTTTTTTATGATTGTATTTTAAACTGGGATACTGTTGTATTAATTCTTTACTTTCGATTTAACGCAGAACCCACATCGTGGGGAAATAGTTGAGTGCCTAGTTGGTTCTCCGTAGTAATGGGTCTGTATGTATAGAGTAAAACACCGAAGTATATCAATTTCACTGTACAAACGAATTTGACTTTTTTTCAAGCCTGTTTAAACGGTCAACCCCACAATGCTCACGTATATTAGTTTCCGAAGTTAAATTATGTTAAGACGATAAATTAATCATCACTGATCTGAGGTTTGTCAATAAACATTCTGGAAATTTAGTTGGTTAGGTCGTATAAACTTAAACACACATAATTCTGTAATAAGTTGCAGACTATCTGTCTTTGTGTATATCAACTACTATTAGGTGCACTCCATCTACATAAAACATTGGACTGTTGATTTAAAACAATAATATAGTTCATAATACACCACAAACCAGATAAAAAGACAGAGTAGCAGACATCACACTAGGACACAAATATATGTGGCAGTATATTCCCGCGCAACGCCGGGCATACTATTTGTTATTGTTGAGTTCTGGTCCCAATCGATAACTGGCCAATACACACTTGGTATTTAAAACCGAAATTAATGCATAAGATGTAAATATTAGATACATAATTTTATTATTCGATACACTTTATTTCAAATGGCTTGTCTAACAAACGAAACAGGCTCCTACCAATTGCAGTCTCTTTCTTCCGGTATTTCTTTAAACATGCTGACACCCCTATTACTGATATTGGCTTTCTCCGTGCCTGTAAAACGTATGATTTCATGGAGTGTCTCATGTACATCAAAAGGTGTTGTAAGTCTTTTAGTATTATTTTTTACATTCTGGACAATGGCTGGATATTTTTCATGAAACCACTCTGGAAATCTGGAAAAAAAAATTTGGTCAGAATTTTAAAGAAAATCTCTTAAAATAATTGATAAAATCGGTTCTAATAGTTGATAATATCAGTCCTAATAGTTGATAATATCAGTTCTAATAGTTTATAATATCAGTTCTAATAGTTGATAATATCAGTTCTAATACTCAATTTTTATAAATATGCTCTGGTCCTATTTGTGTGAATGTTTCGGAGAGTATCATTATTTTTTATGATCTCTCCTTCCTGGCCTGAGAGACATACCATGATCCACAGGGGATGGATCATAGGAGTTCTCTAGTCAGGAAAAAAAACTCATTACTTGCGAGGGTGGTGGTAATGTGGTCAATGAGGACTATCCGAGATCGCAGTATTCACAGCCATCCCTGCAGATGATAGCGGGAACACTCACCCGCCGCTCTGTAGGCATGGCAGACGTGCATCAGCGCCGCCAACATTGTTGGTGTGGTAGGCACACTACACCCTACCATGCTGGCAATGGCGGCTTTAAAAGAAAAAAAAAGAAAAAAAAAGGAAAAAAAAACATTACTTGCGAGGGTGGTGGTACTGTGGTCAATGAGGATTATCCGATACTGCAGTATTCACAGCTGGCGGTGGTGACAGATGTGGTCGGCACACAACACCCTTCCACTCCGTCCCACTCAAGCACACCTGCGCGGCCTGTCATTTCGGGCAGAGGGTACAGGCACACTACACCCTCCCCTCTGTCCGAGTGGCAGGAAAAACACCTTTCCTTGCCATTCTGACCGATCGGCAGTACACACGCCCTGCTGGTCTGGCCAGTTTGGGCCGGGATTAAAACCCATCTTTCTGCCATCCCTGCAGATGATAGCGGCACACTCACCCCGCCGCTCTGTAGTGATGGCAGATGTGCATCAGCGCCGCCAACAATGCTGGTGTGGTAGGCACACTACACCCTACCATGCTGGCAATGGCGGCGTTTTAAAAAAAAACATTTTGGCATTAAAAAAAAATTAAAAAAAAATAGGGTGGGCCGAAAAAAAGTGAGAACATTTAAACTAGGAATTATTAAAAAAAAATATAATGTAATTAATTGTAATGTTTCATGTAATTTTGTTTGCACAGTATTTAGCCAATCAGAAAACCTGTTCAATGTGTCTGACTGTCCTCCTTGCTTATCAACAATTTTTTCTAAGCGTAGACGCCACCTCTTTATGCTACTGTCAATACATCGCTGTCCCTGATTTCTCCACTCTTCAATTATTGCCAACTTCAGCTACTCCACTGTGGTAAATTTTCGTCGAAGGTAGACTTTTTCTTGCAAAGCACCCCATGTGGCATAATCTTCTGAGTTTAAATCATGACATGTCTGGCTCACTGAAGTTAACATTCTCCTGACGAAGAAAGTTGATCGTATTTCTGGCTGTGTTAGAAGGAGCTCCGTCTTGCTGTAATATCCAGTTTTGACGACCACATTTCGCTTGAATTACAGACAACAAACCTTCTCTCATAACATGTTCACAAAATTCACTGCTTACTTTGGCACCTGGTTCAACGAACACAATATCAGTTTTCCCCATTAGTGAAACACCAACTGATACCATGATGCCATTTCTACGCAATGTTTTCATTTTTTTTGGCTCACCCTGTATAGCTTAATGATAATATAATCAACAATATCATTAAAGTGTATACATGAACAATACTAAGAACAAATTTAATAAAGGAACATGAACACCTGCCTGATACCAAAGTACGGCAGTCTTTCCTCAAGTTTACCCTGGGCAGTGGCTCTGACTTTGCTGAACCTTGCCCCGTGGTCAGCCAGCAAGATAAGAATAGCATTGTCCAAGTGCTTTTCAGCGTACAGCTCTCTTAAAAGTTCAAATATGTCCACATCCATCTACAAGTAAACAGTGCCCCGATGTATCATTGTATAACAATAACACATTATTATAAATATAACACACACACACAAGACACTGCGCTCAATAAGATTCATGTGATTAGAAATACAAAACGAAAAATATACAAACATGTGAAAGTAAGTTATTATCCTCATGAGATAACTCAGAGTGGAAGATTTTCAGCCACTTTCTCTGCTTTGGGTACATGAATATAATTTCCTTTAAATAATTCAAGATGAGCTTGTGGCGAGGTTTGGAACCCAGGCAGTACTTCTTGTTAGCATTATACTTCGGCTCAATGGCCAGAGAGAAATAGCGATAATAGTGGTCAGTGGGCTGGCTGTTGAATCCTGGTGGGGTGGAGTTGGAAAAATAAAAGTAAAGCAAATTTTCAAAAAAAACATACTTTGTCCTTTTTTACATATTTTAATGCTGAATTTATAAAGAAGGGAATCATGTACATTTTATGCATAGAAGCACTTCCTGCAATTAGCCATACTTATATCAATTACTGGTGAATATTAGTATTGGATTGCACATAAACATGTCTTTGCATGTCAATTATATATATATATTAGTATGATTTCTATAATTCATACTAATATTTATATATAATTGACAAATCATCTAACACCCGTTGCACGGTGGCTCCCAAACATTTATGACTCCCTGATATTCGTTCCCAACATTATGAAAGTGATTGAAATGTAGGTAAGGTATTCATTCCATAATCGCTTCATTTATATCTAGTTGATATCAACTTGTAATAATAAATTATAAAAATCAGACGGAAATTTGGCAGTGACTAAAAGATATGTTTGGCACAAGTACATGGCTGGGCCAATGTAGCGTCATAGTTTGATTAGAAATTTGCACTGGAAGAAGTTGGGGTTAAAGGCGGTTGCCTTGTAATAACCTTATCCCTACACACGGCTCCGTTTGAAGGCAGTATTATTAGCCAATGTATATTTCTATACACCTTTGTTTAGGGCTTCCAAAAAAAAAAACGTACGAAAGGCTCCGACAAGAACCACCATATTTTTTTAACATTAATTCAAATCACCTAACAACCGGAACTGGAATGTGCCCAGGTAAGCCGCATCTTCTGCCCAGGCAGTAACGTAACCGGCCTCTCTGAAGTCTTTCCAGATCCAAGGGAAGTCATCCATGGGTTGAGCCCCAGGATAACCCCGCCTGGCCTCATGCATGTCTTCCTCTCTGTTGCCAGTCAAAATGGGCATCAATGCAGACGGAGTGCCATCCCCAACAATGTTGTAGCCCTGATGGCAGGAAATAACAAAAGAAAAAAAAATAACTAAAATAGTTAACAAAGTCTTCAACTACAATAGTGAAGTACGTCAGAATAGCTACAGTAGTGAAGTACGTCAGAATAGCTACAGTAGTGAAGTAAGTCAGAATAGCTGTAGTAGTGAAGTAAGTCAGAATAGCTACACTAGTGAAGTAAGTCAGAATAGCTACACTAGTGAAGTAAGTCAGAATAGCTACACTAGTGAAGTAAGTCAGAATAGCTACACTAGTGAAGTACGTCAGAATAGCTACACTAATGAAGTAATTCAGAATAGCTACACTAGTGAAGTAAGTCAGAATAGCTGTAGTAGTGAAGTAAGTCAGAATAGCTGTAGTAGTGAAGTAAGTCAATAGCTGTAGTAGTGAAGTTAGGGAAAAATTAAGACGACAAGTCATCGGTGGCGCCATACTACCCATTGGTCAGTCATGGGCAAATGACGACCCGAGGATCATCAAAGGTGTGTAAAATTAAATTGTATCATTACGTCATATAAACAATCCATCCCTCCGCGTTTGGCTTCCAACCTACGACAGCCCACAAAGTTGACTGTACAAGAGACCCACTAAGTTGAATGTACAAGGAGCTCACAAAGTTGAGTGTACAAGGGGCCCACAAAGTTGACTGTAAAAGGGGCCCACAAAGTTGACTGTAAAAGGTGCCGACAAAGTTGACTGTAAAAGGTGCCGACAAAGTTGACTGTACAAAGGGCCCACAAAGTTGACTGTAAAAGGGGCCCACAAAGTTGACTGTATAAGGGGTCCACTTGCTACTGGGCAACTTGACTTAATGGCCACTCTCTAAAAAAAAATTATTAGGTACATAGTGTGTACTGCCATTAGAAAAACTGGATTGTTCCGATGAAAGAAAAAGAGATTTTTTCGTTAGAGAAACATTCAATTCAAATATAAATTTGATATAAATTGAAATAAATAAATTACAGTTAGTCAATCCTCCGTTTATCCAATCACCCACCTCCATTTCAATCCCATTTAAAACTTTCACAAAATACTCTTGAGTAAGCGGTAGATGTCTTTGCCATGCTAGTCTCGAGACGGAGTCTAAACCAATCATAATAACGTCCATATCAAGACCTTTGACCTCTGTGGGAGGTTTTCTACTTTGAATAATTTCATCATGTCGGACGCCTGCATGCCAATTGCTGTTTAAATATTTCATAAGAAAACAACAGTTTATATTTAGTTTAATGATATAGCTAATTACATGCTTTAAACTCTTACACAGTATGTCTTTAAAAGATATGTTTAAAATTATAACACTAAATTGGCATCCACAATGGATGTTTGCTTTTTTTATTTGGTCCGTTTAAGTAGCCTCCCTTAAGTTAATTAAATGAGCAATTTAAATTAAAATAAAACTGAATAATTTTTTGTTACTTAGAAATAATATTTTTATTTTTAAAAAATGTAATAAATTCTTGCTTGAGATGTTGCCAACTTAAATTATTTTTAATCCACGAATTATATTTAAAAAAAAGTATTTATCCTAATTTTAAACATTTTAAGACACAAAACAATCTATACTTAAATTCAACGACCCCCCCTCCCTCACCTTTCCTCTTCTGGTCTGATTTACATAACTCATTATCAAATTATATTGTTGAATATGATATAAATTGAGAGAACAAATATTTCATTACTTATATGTAGCACCAGTCCCAGCCGAACAATACACACGGTAGAAGTCATGCGAAATTCTTGTTCCGCTCTGGACATTCCTGATTGGCTCTCCCTCCACCACCTTGAAATCACTTTCTTTCACCACAGGGATGAGATCGCAGGTAATTTTTTTGTACTTCCTTACAGCAGCCCTGGTTATGTTGAATACGCCCAGGTGAAAAGTGACCCACTCATCCTCCTTGTCACACACCAGTCTTGGATATTTCGTGACGAATTGCATTATGGCAGGGTCGTGTAGGTCCAGTTTAGGTAAGGGGCACGTAGACGTTGTGCTAGGAATCTTGAATGTGTTGATAACGGGTTTCTCGTCTGAAAACTCCAAGTTCTTTGGAGGGATGTATGGTGCTGATGTGGTTGAATTCATCAGGAGTGGTGATGTAGTTGGTGCTGGAATTGTTGTAGTAGTTTCGGGTGCTGGGATCGCTGGAGATGTGTTCGGTGCTAGAACTGTGTTGGGTGCTAGAACTGTGTTAGGTACTGGGGTTTTCGGGATGGTGAAAACCGAAAGCTTTGGGGCGAAGGCGTCCCCTATTCGGTTCATAATTGATTTTCGACTATATTCACTACAGACATATACCAGGAGAACAGGTATCACAATGATAAAGGCTCGAGTCAATAAGGCAATAGGAGTGCGAGGCTTGAACAGATGAGAAATGCAGCGCCTTGCCATGTCAGCTGATGTGTATCTGTTGAAGGAATCAATTCAAACTAAACCTTAATAGACAACATAGTAATGAAATATCTAAACTCACACACACGCATGCATGCACGCACTCATACACACATACCCACACACATAAATATGTCTGCCTGCTTATCTGGTTGCTCTCCAGTCATTCTGACTCTTAAAATTATTAGCATATGAATCTGCTTGCACGTATGTTCACGTGACCGTCGATCTGTAAATCATTGCCAGTAATGCCAGATTTTGTAAAGTCCTATAATTTACTAATGTGACGTTTTTAATTGTGCCCTTCTTTAACATTCACTATATAGCCAATAATGTGTTGGCCATGGAAGCACCAGGGATGGAAATAGGTATGGGATAGGACGCCACCTTAAATATGTACAGTATATATATATATAAATTAGCAATGCTGTTCGATTAAAAAATTTAATCAAGTATTATGAAAAATTTTATCGCACATTAACGCGCATATTTAATCGTAAAAATACTTTTTTTTAAAATTATTTGTAACATTTCTTTATTCTATCAACCTGGCATCTTAAATTAGTAAATGTGTTTGATAGAACAGTTTACTTAACTGAACCAGTCTTATTTATTCAGCCAATTGAATAAATAAATCAGTTCATTCACATTTGTGGTTCATTTTGTTAACAACAGAGCCAGAAACAGTAAAAGAGACGTTCACAAGGGACAGTTTGTGGCAGTGAATGCTGAATATTTTCTCGCTAATTCAGCCCAAACTGGGTGTCCTCGTGTAACTTCCACCATTTTAATGAATCCAAGTCATATTCAATTTGTTGCACCGGTCAGCATTAGTGAACAACTGTAGGGCGGAGCGAGGCATCAGTGGCTCATTGTCAGAATCTGATGATAGTTAGCCTACCGCATTTGAGGATAGAGTAGGTGATGTACATTGATCGGTTGTGTCACTATACACAGCGCTACGTGTATCCAGCACATCTGTTGTATTGAAGGTGTCGACATGTCATGGTGTTCACATACATAAAATAGATAATTAAACGAGAAATGAGATAATAAAATTAGGCCTTATGAACGTCGATGGACCTGATTTAAAGAATGTATTTGGTGCATTATATTACATCTTGCATTATCATAAACCAAGCTGATGGAGTTCACACACGCAGGGCCTGTGGACAGTAGCGTAGGAAGGGTACTGCGTGTTGTGCGGCCGCATAGGGCGCCGAGCTAGGAAGGGGCGCAGAAAGAGCGCTGTCATATGTCTTTGCATTTTTCGAATCGCAAAAAACTATGACTCGCATAAGACGTCATAATGGCTATCTACGGCTAAACCTGTCACAACAATAAACCGAGCCTTAGTGCACAGAAGCTTGTGGGCCCATAAACAATCGTTTCGCTAAAATGTATGCGCTGAATGCATTATGAATGACATTGATTTAATAAAAAATATTACACGAAACATTTACAAAATGAGGTTATATTTTTAAAAGACAATTATGGGGCGTGTGGTTCTTCACTGTCCATCTTGAGATCTGTGGGTCGTTGAGCAAAGTAGAAACTGTATAGTGCGATACTTGTGACAGTAATGAGCAGTAACATGTTTAAAAGTCACAGGACAATAGATTATTTTTATTTATTTCATGTTTCTATATAAGGGCATAAAGGCTTTATTATACATGCATTAAATTTTAAAAGAAAAAAATACTGTTGATAAAAAAGTCTATTGAAACAGTAAACATCTTTACCCCCAACAGTGTTTATTGACCCCCAACAGTGTTTATTGACCCCCAACAGTGTTTATTGACCCCCAACAGTGTTTATTCACCCCCAACAGTGTTTATTCACCCCCAACAGTGTTTCTTTTTGCCCCTAAGTGTTTTTTCCAATCACTTCTGATGTATGTCTATGATTTGTTTTATCGCGATGTTACTAGTTTTGTAAGGGAACCAATGGCCAAAAAAAAATAATGTTCACGGTCAATTTTGTCTACTTATGAGTACTTGATAATTATTCAATCTTTACAAACACTTAAATAACTTAGTGGTTAGTCTACATTTATTTGAGGGTGTGTAATCACATCTTACAGTAAGGAACTCAAATTCATGAAGAGTGGTTGGGGGGGGGAACGAACGTGCGTATATAAATTACACCCCAATTTCATCTTTAAATCCTTCGCTATAAATTACGGCTCCAAGCTTATCTTTATCTTTAAACCCTAGGTGTATGAACTACGGCCTCAAGCTTATCTTTAAACCATAGGTGTATGAACTACGGCCCCAAGCTTATCTTTAAACCCTAGGTGTATGAACTACGGCCCCAAGCTTATCTTTAAACCCTAGGTGTATGAACTACGGCCCCAAGCTTATCTTTAAACCATTGGTGTATGAACTACTGCCCCAAGCTTATCTTTAAACCCTAGGTGTATGAACTACGGCCTCAAGCTTATCTTTAAATCAAAACTTAACATTAGCTAATGTACGTAGCTTTAGCGGCATGTTATCAGATGTGTATGTTTGTTTGAATGAATAATTATATTACATTGTAAAATATTAATAGAAAAATAAAAAAAAAACAAGCAAAAATTAAGCCTGTAAAAACAGGACGTTTTAGAGCATTTTCGTGTATAAATAGAGAGGGAAGTAAGTCATGTTTAATAACTGTTGCAAAAATAAATAATGATTACGTCCCATTGTTTAGCTTATAATCTATATATAATATATAACCCTGAAGCCCGGCCCTGATAGGTCATATCGCGAAATTGACTTTTGATGTACACATGGCAGGCCAAGACCTACAAAATGATATATACATCATGGGTTTAGGACTTATGGTTGCTGAGTTCTAGGGCGCTCCTTTGTTAATATAGCTTATATAGTAAAAAACGGAAACTTAATAAGCCCCCTTTTTCGGCCCTCAGAGGTCAGATCGCGAAATGGACTTTTGATGCACACATGGCAGGCCAAGACCTACAAAATGATATATACACCATAGGTCTAGGACTTATGGTTGTTGAGATCTAGGGTGATGACTGACAGACAGACAGACAAAACGGGGACAACTAAGTAAAAGCATTGCAATGAAACCACAGAGCAGGGATGGCTAGTAGATTCTATCAAAGTGCCAAAGATTAAAAAAAAATGACAATTTAGGCGCGAGCCAAAAAGGAAGCCAGTGGAAATGATTTCTTTTTTTCTTTATGTTTTTATGCTTTATATTTTAAAATTTTATTTTGGCGTGCCAAGAAAATTTTAAAAATATCAACACAAATAAAATTACATAAATTACTACAAATAAAAATGTAAGATAATGTTGTACGCGCTCAAAACTCATTTCAACGGACTTTAATTTTGTCCCTTTAAAAAAAACAAACTTTCTGGTGTTTTGTTCAAATTGCTCTAAAACCTCCTAAGTCAACCAGACTTTGGAATACGATGTATTTTGTCTGCTAAATTCAACAAAATGTGGCATGTACTTGAAAAACTAATTCTTGTTTTTTTTTTTTAAATTTACGTTGAGTACAAAAGCGATTCCTTTTGAAATGAAATCAGTAATTATATCTTAAACATCTGTAAACATAATATAGACATGTATTTTAAAATTTACCTTTCCTATCAGTAGTAAAGTCCGAGGATCTTAGTGAAGATGTAGCGCCTCATTCAGAGTCGTACCAACTCAGAATCTGATGTCCGTATGAATTTATTTCATTATGGAAATAATATACAATCAATTCATGATTATGTGTAAAAAAAAATAATATTAAAAAATTATCACAGATATAAAAGTCAACTTGATTTTATTTCCCTTTTTTTATTTTTCATCAATTTATCGACCTCGATATCTTTTTAATTAAGGTAAGACATTGGAGTTCGTGGCGAAATGTGTAAATATTATGTTCGTAGTTGTCAAATTTAGAAGTCACTCGACCTTATGATCAAACAGTTGCTGTACCCATACAGCCGCAGTAAAATATATCACCGTCTAAAACAGGGCTATCCAAAGTTTTAGCATCTGCGGGCCGCATTCGGGTGTTGTAGGCCGAAAATCACATAATTTAACATAAGTTTACATGTAAAGCTAAAAAAAAATAATAGACTATACAAAAAATGTATAAGTTTAAGCATCATTACTTCGTGAATTGGTTTATTGTAAATATAGAAGACAAGAAAGACAGCAACAGTAAATGAGTGAGATCTATCGAAGTGTTGAGACACTAGTAATAGTTTGATATTTGGTTCTATGGAAGTATTTGCGATTCTTAATTAATCCTTTAGGTGCTAATTTGATTTTCTTGTTTAATTTTAATTGTGCGTTTTACATTCATTCGTCGAACAAAAAAAAAACTGCACGCAGTTGTGCCAGTTTGTTCTTTATAACTGGTTTATTATTTCAAAGTATCGCCGATACAGTTTTTGTAAAACATTGATATCTTTGAACCGCATCGCCGATAACGCTATAAGCACTGACATGTAAATGCCACATTAAAACGAAACATATTAGGAACAACATAATAAGTCCTTATTTAACTGGCACTTTAAACTATCGTATCAGCCAATGAACTATACCTGAGGTTTGACTCAATGGTTGCTAAAAAACAATAAAGATATTTTAAAATTTGCAGAATTAATCTTTCGTTCACTTGCTATGTTGTAGTATTTGGACTATCTTCGAGGGCCGCATTCAAGTTTTTTTGCGTGCCGCGTGCACTTTAGGAATGTGGCCTGCGCTTAAATATTTGCTTTCGTCATCTAACTATAACACAACTAAATGTTTGTGTTGTCATCTAACTATAACACAACCAAATGTTTGTGTTGTCATCTAACTATAACACAACTAAATGTTTGTGTTGTCATCTAACTATAACACAACCAAATGTTTGTTTTGTCATCTAACTATAACACAACCAAAGGTTTGTGTTGTCATCTAACTATAACACAACTAAATTTTTTTTGTCATCTAACTATGACACAACCAAATATTTGTGTTGTTATCTAACTATAACACAACCAAATGTTTGTTTTGTCATCTAGCTATAACTCAACCAAATGTTTGTGTTGTCATCTAACTATAACACAACTAAATTTTTTTTGTCATCTAACTATGACACAACCAAATATTTGTGTTGTTATCTAACTATAACACAACCAAATGTTTGTTTTGTCATCTAGCTATAACTCAACCAAATGTTTGTGTTGTCATCTAACTATAACACAACTAAATATTTGTTTTTTGACATCTAACTATAATACAACCAAATGTTTGTGTTGTCATCTAACCAAAACAAAACTAAATATTTGTTTCAGGATAAATTAGGAGGGGAAACCGTGTCAATAGTCCATTAACAAAATGAACAATGGCAATGTTTTAGATTAATGTTAATTGTGTGTTGTAGGAAGTCTAAGCTAATTGTACAGTGTTAACCCCGTAGGGCCTTCTCAAGACATCAACAGTACACCTTTTTAAAGTGACAAATACTACCTGAACTCTGAAGTACTTACTGACATTCAGGACCTGTATTAGGCCGACCGTGCTCAATATTTTCTGCAGCTTATGTATTATTCCGTTTATTTTACTGCTCTTAGATCCACATGCGGCTCTTCAATGAAATTTGTGTGGCTCCCATTGAGATATTTTTTCATTCTAGTAATAACTTTTGTTCTCTAAATTCCAGTAAAAGGTCTGTGGTGCGACTCTTTATAGTATTTTTTAACACATAAACACAGGACTACTGCTCTCATCAACCTCATGCGTGGCCAATAGTTTGAAATATTACTGCTCTCATCAACCTCAAGCGTGGCCAATAGTTTGCAATATTACTGCTCTTATCAAACTCATGCGTGGCCAATAGTTTGCAATATTACTGCTCTCATCAACCTCATGCGTGGCCAATAGTTTGAAATATTACTGCTCTCATCAACCTCATGCGTGGCCAATAGTTTGCAATATTACTGCTCTCAGCAACCTCATGCGTGGCCAATAGTTTGCAATATTTCAACCCCTAGATTACTGTATAATTTAAAAAATGTACAAGCTAAACGTTATCAGCTCAAGTCCCGATCCCATCGTCTTTGTTACATCTTTGCTAATCCGGCAGTAGAAAATAGCTAACGGACTTGTTTTGTTATAAGAAATATAACGAATATATATTGGAAGTATTTGGAAGAATCAGCCGTCACGTGGGAATGGAAGTCAGAGGAGCTAACCAAGACATCAAAAACTAAGATGCATTTTATATGTATTTAAAGTGTTTAAATGGAGGTGACATTTGCAGTACGCGGGGGCCTAGAGCCAGATTATTTGCTGGTTTATGGTGGTAAACCAATAATTCATCTCGGGGGTAGGGGTGCGTCGAGGGGGAGGGAGAAGTATCAGTGCCGTAACGAGCTTATATGTTTTCTCTACTTCAATTACAATTTATGATACAAATATGAATTAATGATAATAACCATGTATTGATTATTTTATTTCTCTTTAGCGCTATATTACTGTATTCCACATTACATTACATTTTAAAATACGAACTTGTGTGATTTTGTTTTCATTCCGAACACAAATAGATCTGTAAAAAAATTTTAAAATATACCTGATATTGGAAATACTACCCATAGTATACTTTGACAGTGTGACCTAAAATTGAAAATCAGCCAATATTTTATTATTGACTTGGCGAGACATAAAAAGAAAGTCAGCAACAGACCATAGATATTATAAATACATTTCAAATTTACTAGAAGGTATAATTGAGTTAACTGGGAGACTGTTATGTAGTCGAGTTTAAATATAAAACTATGCTCAGATGTAGTCAGCTATTAGAATGTTACTATTACATCATTGATTTAAGTCAGTACACACAATCTTTTGTCATTCTAATGCTTTCATGTAAATCAAATTAGTTAGCAACACAGGAAATTTTGTAGCTAAATCAATGTATTTATTATGCTAAAATTATGTCACTAAGTAATAATTTACCTACCTAACAAAAATTCATTTATTAACAATGCAAATGTACCTAACAATAGGTCATTTGTTAACAATGCAAACATACTTAAAAACATGTCATTCATTAACAATGCACACCTACCTAACAATTTGTCATTCCTTAACAACGCAACAAAATTTCAATGTTTTCTTCCCAACAATGTTCATTGGGGGTATTTTATTTTAAGGTTAAATCATTAAGTAACAAAATATTCAGACTGCAATTTTATGTGACACAAAAGTGTTGGAGTTTCTTTAAAAAAAATAAAAATATAGTCAAAATATTCTTCATAAAAATAAATCCATGTTTATATAGTTTTTAAAAATTTAATACAAAAAGTAAAAATTTGATAATGGAATGGCTGAAATCTGTTTACTAACAGCAATTTATTTTCATTATGTGTGGCATTAATATTGGAACCTATCCAGTAATATTTGCTAACTCAAAAAATATTTCCATAATTTTACATTGAAAGTGAAGAATTTCTCACTTTTTATTGGGGTTATTATGTCAGTTACCTAACAGTGATGGCTATTGCAAAACAATATATGCTCACACAAATGTTGACTAAACAAGTGAAGCATAATGAAAAAGAGAACCATCAGCTCAAGAGCAAGAAATAAAATCATAAAGACTAAAGTCATATATCCAGTTAGAATTTAATAAAAACATTTTGCTCATCTTGCAAGATAATGCTAATATGAAAAAGTAAAATTTTATAAAAAATGTTTGCTAATCTTTCAAAAAAACAACACCACATATAAACCAGAGTGTAACTGAACTATAATGAACACTTTCATAAAAGCTTATTCCTTAATTAGAAGTTATGAATTATTTTCACTAAAGCTAATGTCCACCCAGCTTTAAATGGGTACCTGACTTGAAGTTGGGGGAGTAAAGGTGGCTGGGCATTGTGCTAACCACACAATCCCTTTATATGTCGAGGTTACAGAAATAGATGAATTGCACACTTCATCTGCCCCGATGGCCCGTTAGGGTTAATGAAACTTTACTTAAAGCTAATGAAATAGTTTCACGAAGAAATTAAAAACACTATAATAAGAGGTCAGACAATTTAGATTGATATAAAGCTGTATTTGGAGATAGTGGTTTACCATTGTGATAAAAATAATCAGATAAAAATGATTTTTAGGTAAATTAACTGGTTTTCTAGATGGCTAATAAAATTGTAAAGCTAAGCAAAATTCCGGTTAAAGTATCTGTAAAAAATACAATGTATTGATTGTTCTTAGAATATTTTGCTCCAAATACCCCCCTCCCCTTCCCTCAATTTAAGCCAGTCTGGAAAGAGACAAAAACTTCAGTACTAAATATTGTACCATGAAGTGACTTTTATATAAGAAAATAAACATCAGTACAAAATATTTTAGCATGATGCGAATTTTATAAAATGAACATAAAACTCACGAAATATTGTATATTGAACCATGCTGTGACTTTCATAAAAAGACCATAAACCTCAGTACAAAAAACTGACTATGTTGTGAATTTTATAGCAAGACAGTCATTTAGCACTTTGGCACATGTGAAGATTAATGCTATTTAGCAAAACTTCATATTTTAGACTTAAAACTTAAAAAAAAATGCCAGCTGGGAACAATAACAGTTATTTCAAATTTTTCAATTAAAAACTGTTCAAAGGCTAAGGGATTCTAAATAAAACATGTCCTAGTGCTAAAGGATTAACAAGTTTGACTGACTCCTTAAAAAGGAGAACAAAAGAATTAGAAAAAATATCTGTTAATGTACAAAAATAATTGAACTTCCAACACGAAATTTTATAATTGCAGAATGAATGAAAAGTTGATAGGTAGAGAATATACCTCTTAGGATGAACTTTAATAATTAAAACATTGGAGATATAGAAACATTTAAGCTATTCTACAGGAGAGGAATAGGGGGACAGATAGTCGTGCGGTAATACGCTTGACTGTCGACCTGTGGATCCCTGGTTCAATCCTCTGTGAGGAACAATGAATATTTCAGGTCATGGTTAAAGTCTCTGCTATATCTCCAGTGGTGCATTCATGGACATGTCACTATCGACTATGGTGGGGATGAAAAGGGCACTGCAAAAACCATCCCATTAGTGGTTTATAGGATCTAAGAGATCTCATCCTTACATGGACTTCACACACAGGAGAGGAATGCTATTTAGATATTTTCCTCATAAAGGAGAATTGTTCATTCTCATTTATAACTGAGCATGTAAAATGTATAAACATCAACAATTTTATTATGAATTTTTTAAAATAAAAAAGCATTAAGTGTAAAAAAGTATATGGTGGTGGATGTTTTTGATGTTTACAAAGACTGACAATAACACATTATTTCATTGTACATAAGTTGACTAATTGAAAATCATGTATATCCATTCACTAAATCTATCAATATAAGAGAGAGGTAAAATTAAATTTTGGCATATATATATTGTTGTAACTCTCAAGAAAGCATAGTCGTTCTTTCTATAGAATCATGACTCTGTGCCATTAATCACATTGACAAGTGCTTTGCCTGACAGAAAGGGAACAATATGCATGTAAAGTGAGATGGGGTAAAACAAGTGTCGTTGCCTTCCCCTCCTCAACTGGTGTCAGCATCAATAAGGACTATTAAATGAGAGACACCAGTCAAGTGATATTGATGGTGGGGATCTACTTCCGACTCTAGCAGTAGTTACAAAGCTAGTGACCAGAGAGAACAGTTTAGAGTTAGATGGTTAGACATTTTAGGAATGCGAGTTCATTACCTTAAAGACTTAGCACATTTGACTCGCATTTAGTTATTTCCTATTGGATTTATTAGTTGAGTTTAGATGTTGATTAGATGTTTACTGGATTTGTAGTAAATAAATTGTCTTATTCTCTTTGAACCCACATGTCTTATGTGACATCAGTAAAAGAGTTACATATATATATATATACACATGATACAGAGAAATGAGAAAGAATTAGATCTTGAAAAAAAGACTATGAACTTTTGTGAAACTTTAAAAAAATATGGTTATTAAGAAAGGAAATATAAAGTGATAAATTTATGTATAAGAAATTTGATTATTTAAAGTTAATCAATATATTTAATTTTTTTTTTACAACTAATTAAACTCAGTAGAGAAACAGATATTTATGATGCCTATTGAAAATAATATTTCTATTACAATCTATTTTATCTCCTTAAATTTAAACTACCATTACTTCTTTAAATCAGGTATATACAATGTAAAATATCAAGAAAAAAAATGGAATGATCATTAAAATAAAATAAATAATGAATGCTTTTTTTACACAATTGCAATAAAAAAAACATTTTCAATTTAGATGGAAGCATAGTCATAACATAACATGTACGTAACTGAACTTTTTATAAATAGAAGGAAATTTAATGTGGACAACTAATTTAACACAAGATTCATCAACTAAACTGTCATCCAATAACATTAAATAAAGTATACATTTGTATTAAAAAAAAAAAAGGTATACAAAATTTGTTATTTCTAACATGGTGGAGATTTATTAGTTTAACTTCTAAATTACTTAAACATTTATTATGTCATGGCTTTTAACTGAAAAAAATATTGCTGAAAGTTTTATATGAAAATTTAGCTTTGAAAATTCATCAGCTTAACATATAATGTGAATGAATACATGAAGAAGCAAAATAAGTAAACAGCAGTATCTCAATTACTAAAAATATTTGATAAAAAAAGTGAAATTAACTTAGCACAAAGAACAATACATAACTGTCCATAAAAAAATATCTGGATTTCAGACAATATTTAAAATACATTTTACAAAAAAAAATGTAAAAAATTACCCTTGTGACTAAATTTGAATTATAACTGTCATTATAATCCAATGAGCCATTATGACAATCAGCCACTATGAACTCACGCACGGAAACAGTATATCATTTGTTTAAAGCTAATATATGATCTAAATCTTATACAAAAAACAAAAAACTACAGAAATTTCAATAGGTTTCTAAATATTGTATTGATTTTATGAACTCATTGAAATATGTTTGTCTCCCCTTTATACACATGAGTCAGTGTTTACTGTAATCTAATGGCTATTTAAGTCTTTGGTACAAAATTTGAAGATAAATCATTATAGCAGAATTAAATTAATGCTGATTGATTTAACTTGAAAATAAAAGGTTCTACCATAGACTAGATGGTCAAGAGTCTTCTATATTTATTTAGATATACATTTGTAAGTACATTTTTATCTTACCCCCATGTTCAAAAGTTATAGCCTATAATAGGACATCTTTCTGGATGGTAATACATTTGCTGTTAACCTGATCACTCATAAGTTTCATTCCTTAAACAAACCAACATTGTGAATATAAATCTAATAAAATAATAGCGATTTGGGTTCTGCGTTAAATCGAAAGTAAAGAATTAATACAATAGTATTCCAGTTTAAAATAAAATTATGAAAAAATTGGATCTGCCCGAAATAAAAAATAACCTAGCCTACTGATCAAGCCTAAGGGGATATAACTCTATGCAAGGTTTTGCAGGGTACAGCTAGTACTTAAATATTACAACACATCAGTTGCTTCACATACAGCTGAAAAATAAACCAAAAATAAAATAAAAGCAACAAAAGCATAACTAGAAGACTAGTAGCTAATAACAGTGAAACATTTACACTTAATACACTGTAGCACTTTATCACAGACTGAACATGTTACAATAATAAAATGCAATACAACCTGGCAATTCTTTAAGATGCCAAGAAATCTTCCTGATAAATACTGCAAATCGGTGTGTTGCCTATACACTGCTTGGATGATATGTAAATTCAAAAATCAACAAAATCTGAGTTAAATAAAAACATTCAGAAAAAAAACATTATAACTTGGAAATATGCATTAGTCCACAACAATAACACATACATGTATTGAGTATTTAACATGAAAACCTCCTAAGTTGATTTTTCTTACCAGTTTTGAACCCCACATGGTCAATACTTACATACCTTAATGCTCATTTATAATTAGCATGGCTGTTTTAAGTAAAATAATATTTTCGTGATGCTATAGATGATCTTGTAATATATGTATGGTGATAAATCATCATTGTGAACATTCAGCTACATCAAGATGTAAGTTGTTCTTTACAATAGCAATACGGCCTTAAAAATGTATCTTTTTTCTCCACGCAGTGACTTGCAGTCCCATACTTGTTTGTCCTGCTAATGTCCTTTTTATCTAATTCAAACACATTTTCTTTTATATGATGTGTGACAGTTATCTCAAACAAACCGTCACCTGGTTCAGTAGTTAAAATAATCTGAGGAAAGAAGAATAGTAAACCATTAATGACAAGACAGATATCACAAAAACAAACTTTGATTGTACAACAGTTCAATAAATCTTTACGTATAAAGTTGAAGTTTTAAATCCATAAAAATTTAAATATTAGTCCAGTAGATAAATATGAAATAAAACACATTCAATTAAAAGTGAAATTCCAAATATGGCTCAACACCTTCTAAGTATCACATAAAAAGAAACTGTTAACTAAGAATAGTGAAAATCTGAAAAAATAAAAAGAACTGATGTAAAAAAGTTTAGCTATCGACAAGGCTTTTAATATTGTAAACCCAGTGGGTCTGATATTAGAGACAAAACATTCAACTAAGATGGAAGCTCTAGCCTCAAATGGAGTCAACATTATTCTGTACAGGGAAAATAAAGCACACATCTGAGAAAATATCTGGAGGAAAATGTATAAAGCTTGAAATGAAGTTGGCTTGTCGAATGTTCTCATTCCAAACTGTGTCAGATTAATAAGAAAATGTGCATGCAGATTTTGATTGAAATACTGTGGCTTTGTGAATAGGATAAGTCACAATAAGGCAAAGCAAGCTAGTCTTTACTGCAGATAGAGTTGCTATATATATATAGTTAAGAAGTTTTCTTAGTGAAGGTTGCATTGTTTATTTTTAGAGTTGACAAAACGTGAACCAGAACATTTTCTTTAGCTCATTGGGGACTTGATTTTTTTTGGGTTGGACCAAATTAAATTTTAGATGTAAAAAAATAAATCAAAACATTTTTACATTTTACTTACTTCATGGTAAATATGCACAAAATCATAACCTGCATTACATCATTGAATAGAAAATTACTTAAACATTACTCAACATTTAAATTAGTTTGTAATTATAAGAAAAAGTTTAAAAAATTTGATACATCATTAAAGGGAAGATAATTTTTAACAGAATTTTAAATATTTTTTTAAAGATTTTAATTAATTTTTTAAAATACAATTTAGGCTAAAAAGTGCATTTATGTTATAAATTGTATAAAAAATTGAAAAGAGCTATTAGTGTTTTTATAAATTAACGTTAAAAAGAAAAATAAATTCAAATACACCAAGTTATTTGTATGCTCATTTACAGTGCAATATGTAGATAAACATAACAAGTAATATATTATTTTAAATAAAAGCTAAATAATACGAATTTCGATGACAGGAAGTGAACATTATTTAAAGAAAAAAACTTAAGTAGCATAAAAACAAAAATCAGATTAACAAACAAAATAATATTAGGCAGAGCCGATCAATCTGCTTTTGGTTCTCCAGGCTTTTCCTCTTGGAGTCGATATATATATTTATAGGTTAATGGTCCTCAATGAGTTAAAGTAGACTATATATAGGAAATGAAGTATTTGCATTGACCTTATTAACTAAGCTTGATTGTTTTTTGATTGAAGGGGGGGGGGGGAGGGCTTTTTCTCCCCAAAAATTACCTGGTATAGTATTTTAGAATGCTCTGTCTTATCATCCATCTTTCCAAAACGGCCTCTGCCACCATCACTTGTGTCTCTGAATTTCAAGACAGCATCTTTTACCTTTAATACCAATGAAGACTGAATGCTTTTTATTTTAAGTACAGCACACTCATTACGATATTTCTCAGTATAATTGTTTAGTGTTGTAATGATTTTTTCTGTCACTTGCTTCAATACTGGGTCATCTGGACTGACCTTGTTCCATTCCATGCAAGCGCACCAGTGGGGATCAACCTGAGCCCTAAATAAGAATTAAGATATTTTTAACTTTAAGATGTAAAACTTTTTCAAAGTTATTAGTAAGCATTTTTTAAAACTCGGATTCGCATTTTCTTAATGAATAATTTCACATTTCTCTTAGAATTTTTTTTGTCTTATCTATGTGAGTATAACTCCGTTATTTTCAGAGCAGATATAACTTTTTTTGAGGGACAATATGGCAGTGTGGTAGAGTGTTTGACTTTCTTTGGTACCTGTGTCAATGGTATGAGTGTCACCTGACATGTTGGGGAAGTAAGAGTGCAGGGCCGACTAAATATCAGTGGCTATAGAAACAGTTAGGGAGACTGGTGATCAAGCTGTGTGTATATCATACACCATACTGTTGATCTGAGAGTCCCTGGATAGATCCCCCGTGAGAACCAAGGGAATTTAACAGGTCCTGGTAAAAGTCTCCCACGGTGCCTCATTGGCCATGGATGGGATGAAAAATGGGCACTACAAAAACTGCCCCATTAGCGGCTTATATAGGTTCTAAGAGATTTACATTTCATCCTTAAAGAAACAGTTGAACTCTAGATAACCTAAGTGGTCTGTAAAGGCTTAAAGAAAGGAATCTTTACTATATGTTGAAAGTAACTTTTGGAAATCACTTTGAACGAACAGATTTATCTCGTATCACAATAGTTTTCAACAAAAAAATTTCTGACAGAAAATTTTAAACATTGTGAATGAGCATGCAGTCAAAATATTTTTATCATTTATTGAATTTTGAAAAAAAATGTATTAGAGTATAAATAATTTTTTTATTATTTATCTGATAAACAATGTTTCACAATCAACAGTCTTAAAAAGTACAGAAACAGGTTGTGATGATACTGTCCTTCATTAATTTTTTAGTTTTATCTAATAAGGTCTCTTAAACTGTTCATTATATGGATTTATCAGTATTAATATACAAATGCATAATTAATAGTAAAAATGAAGAAAATACAACAAATATAAAACCTACCAATCACAGTCTCTTTCTTCAGGTATTTCTTTAAATATGCTGATACCTCTGTTGCTGATATTGGCTTTCTCTGTGCCAGTAAAATGTACAATTTCATGGAGAGTCTCATGCACATCAAAAGGTGTTGTAAGTCGCTTGCTATTTTTTCTCACATTCTGCACAATTTCTGGATATTTTTTGTGAAACCACTCAGGAAATCTTAAGAATAAAAATTTTATAATCAAATAAATAACAAATTTGAAATGCAATAAATTTTTTGAATGTCTGCAAGATGGTTCTATAACTTTATAAAAAACTAATATCTAAAAAATAAAATAACGTTGATTTGGTCCTTAAAAATCAATGATAACAAATATACACATTTGATTTTTTCTTTATAAAATTATCCCAAATCATGCAAATAAAATACTTTTTAATACACTGATTGGAAACCCTTTTTTTTAAATGCTTTGTGTTTAATAGATTAACAATGAATGTTAGCAACTTATACTTAAAAAAAAAGTCAAGTTCACTAAGCCTTGTAGAATTCATCTTCTATAATTGAGTATGGTGAGCACAACACCTGGCCACGTTTACCCCATCAATTAAAGCCAGGTACCCATTTAAGGCTGGGTGGACTTTGAACCAACTTTCACCAATACATGGATTAATTACCTTGGTTTTCACAGAGGATCAAAACCGAGAGGCTGAAATCAAAAGTCAATCGCTTTACAACACTCAACCATCTTCCACCAAAATTATAATATACCAACCTAATCCTCACAGAGGATCCATCACAAGAGCCTGAAGTCAGCAATCACGCTACACCACTCAATCATCTGTCCACCCACCTAATCCTCACAGAGGATCAAACCCAAGAGCATGAAGCCAAATGTGAATCACTCTACACCACTCAATCATCTGTCCATCCACCTAATCCTCTTAGAGGATTAAACCCAAGAGCATGAAGCCAAAAGTCAATCACTCGACACCACTCAACCATCTGTCCACCCGAATTATACCAACCTAATCCCAAAATATGGAAGTCTTTCCTCTTGTTTCCCCTGTGCTGTGGATCTTACTTTGCTAAACCTTGCCCCATGGTCAGCTAACATAATTAGAATAGCATTGTCTAAATTTTTTTCAGTGTGAAGTCTTTTTAGATGCTCAAAAAAGTCATCATCCATCTGGAAAATAACAATACAGCAACTATCATTTTCAACTGTTAAATAATGCCAAGAGCAGGATAATATATAAACCACTACGGGACAGTTTTTGTAGTGACCGTCTTTTTACCCCATTATAATGTGCAATGGCCACAGGAGACATGGAAGGGGATATAACCATGGCCACCTCTAGGTATCCGTAGAGAGCAGGCCGTCTTGACCGCGTATGAGCGTTTCAAGCGGCAGGAGGAGACCTCTGTCCTAAGGGAGATGGTCGATGGCTGGGTGGAAAGAAAGCGGCTCTCGATGCAGTCTTTTATGCACCACGCAGTGAGACTTGCCTCCGAGATCAAGCTGCCGACTGACCGCCTAATGCTAGAAACCGTCTCAAGGCTCCCGCCTGGCGAGGCTCTCTACATGCCTGAGGTACGCACGACCCTGGTCGAAACCAATGCTGGGAACGCAAAGGATCGCCGAACCATCACGGATGTGGCTTTGGAGGTGATTGAAAACTACTCGGGGAACGCTATACTGGCCTATACTGATGCTTCTGTATCCAGTAGAGACGGTCGGACAAGCGCCTCGTTTGGGGTTCACATCACTCTCCCACAAACTGGCTTTGTGAAAGACCATGCTGGCCTATGTGGGTCACTCTGTGCTTACGAGGCAGAGATGACAGCCATTACTGAGGCAGTGGACCACATAGGGGAGCTAATCGGTGAGGGTACTTTGCCTGCTCTGGACATTGTCATTCTCACTGACGCGCTCTCTGTTCTCCAAGCTGTAAAAGGGACGGGAGAATGGCCGCTTCTGCTGGAAGCCATGTTTATGGCAATACAGGGTCTTGTGTCCCAACATTGCGTGCATGTGACCCTTCAATGGGTTCCCGGGCATGCGGACGTGCCCGGAAATGAAAGGGCAGACGGCATTGCCAAGGCAATAGTCCAGTCGACAGTTTCCCAAGTGCTGCCCGTGGGTGCAAGAAAGAGCTCATTTGAGGCAGCACGTTCCATGATCTGCCTCTTTGGACAATCGAAGTGGTTCTCGGGCTGGGCTCATGGGGTTAACGGACTTAAGATCCGGCAAGTCCTAGAGCGGCCGTCCAAAACTGACCCGTGGTGGAGGCTCAGGCGTGTCGAGCAGGCGCTAATTGCCCAGTTCCGAACTGGGCACTGTCCTATTGGCGCGTACTTTGGGAGGTTGAGGCCCAATGCCGACACCCTTTGCAGACACTGCAGGGAAGTGGAGGAAACCGTAGATCATTTGCTTTTCGAGTGTCCCGGACTGGCGGACCACAGGGTGGACCAGTCCGGAAGCCTGCTGGCCATCGGGCTCTATGGCAGTCTCCAGATGTTGAGAGACACAGCAGGTCTGATCTCACGGGCTCTAAGAGACTAAGTCTCAGCCCGCAGATAAAACTGAGAGAGTTCAGAGAGAGAGAGAGAGAGATAACCATGGCCTGAAAAATGACATTGGTTCTCACCGAAGATCGAACCTGGGACCCTCAGATTGACAGTCAAGCACTTGACCACATGACCATTTATCCCTTTATCCGTAGGCTATGGAGTTATTCATTTTAAGTATTAAATTTTAAACTTACTTAAAAACTAATTTTACAAAACAACTTGCTCCATTACCAAAAACATGACATTGTATCTTCTAACCCTAATCTGTGATATCATACAACACAACACTTTTGACAGCATATGTTTTTACATTATATTATATAGATCATACTTAAGAAAAAAAATGGACAATAAATTCTATTAATGATATAAAATGGCATAAGAAGATACAGAGGTGGACAATGGTTGATAGGGACCCTGGGTGCAGACAAACTTAGGGTCCATAAAAAAAAAGAGGCAAAACAGTTGTATATAAACTTGTTCAGATGCTGTTGTGCAGGACCCTTTCAAAGTTTAGACCTAAGGTGAGTACAAAATGCACCCACCATTGAATCCACCTCTAAAAATGAAATGAGGCATAAATGAGCTATCCTAACAAAAAGCTACCACTCTTCTGTAATCACTATACCTGATCTATACATTGAATTATTTGACAAAAGTATTGTAGCTTTTATGTGTATTTTATGTATTGTCAACTTTAAAAAAGCTGCATTGAATTTCTTAGCTTTTTTACAGTCTTTTATAGCTGACCCATTCACCATACAAGTAGTTAACTTCATTTCCAATCTTGTAATGTTATCTGCTCAAAGGATGTAGCACTTCATTAAAAGATAAAATAAAGCCAAAATTAAAAACAAACTTGTGAGAGATTGTTGTTGTCCTGATGAGATAGCTCTGACTGAAATGTGAAAGTCCATTTCCTCCTTTCTGGATAGGTAAAAAAGAGTTCCCTCATGTAGTCTTGGATGACCATATGGCGGGGTCTGGACCCCACGCAGTATTTCTTGAAGTCGTTGTAGTGTGGCTCAATGGCTAGACTAAAATAACGATAGTAGTGGTCAGTGGGTTGTTCAGCAAATCCTGGAGAAGTGAGAAAATGCAAAGTTTATGTCGTAACAGGAACCGAACAATAGTTTTTTTTTTAAAGAAGGAGTGACCAAGAGCATATTGACAGGTTTTTAATGGCTAGACTGAAATAGCAATAATAGTGGTCAGTGGAATGGTGATTGAAAACTAGGGAAGAGTGAAACTAGAAATTACAAGGTTTATATGGTGACAAGAACAGAAGAGATAATAGTCATATATGTGCAAAACAACGGAGATTTTAATTAGGGATTGGGTATTCGCACATCTGTAAGAATAGTGTAACCGCTACGTTTTGGCTATTCATACATCAGCCAATCAAAATGCATTTTTGGTAAGTACGTAGTTAATCAGAAAATAAAGATAATATTCTTAAGACTGTAACTAAGTGGTTATTGCACTTGACCAGTGTAGCATAATCAGTAGAGTGCTGTGTTCGAACTTCCACTCATCCATCTTCCCCTCCCCCTTTTAATCTTTATGTGTTATGTACATGTGAATTAAAGACTAAATAAGTGAAAGGGGTTAATAGTTTACTCAGCATTACCATGTTTTGACTTTTTGTTTGTACTTTTGCAGTGTCTATATATTTCACTGTTTTTTTTCTATATTTGTCTTCTTTATAAAAAGTTAATGTGGGTATTTCGCCAGTTAATAATATATCAATGTACTTAAGACAATGTACATTCAATATTGCCGATATGTCAGTCATAGAGAATGTTACCGGCTGTCTCATTAATCCACCTACCTAACAATCTATATTGGAAAGTTCCAAGATGTGCATCGTCTTCTCCCCATGCTGTGACATAACCAGCCTTTTTAAATTCTTTCCAAATCCAAGGGAAGTCATCTACAGGTTTGGCACCAGGATAACCTCGCCTGGCCTCCGGTAACTCTTCCTCTCTCTTACCTATCAAAATAGGCATTATGGCCGCTGGAGTCCCGTCCCCAAGTATATTGTATCCCTTTGGATAGAAAATTGGATAGAAAAAAAATTACATAGATTTGGGTTGAAATATTGGCAGTTGATTTGATGAAACCAGTGTCACACAACATCAAAAACAATTCAATAAAGAAATGAATTATACCAGGGGTTCAGTCAATAACAACCTCACATCAATTATTTATATTGGATGATAACAAAAAATTATAGTCGATTAAACAAAGTTTAGTAATAAAATCATAAAAAAACTGATTAAATGGAAGCCGAGTCAAACGCAACAAACAGTCATATGCTTCCTTTGAGTGCTGCAAACGTTTATAAAGGGCCACAATTGTTTCACATATTTTAGGAACTAATACTGGAAAATGGGGTTCTTTTGAAATGAAAGGATTTGTTTATTTATCTATAATCACGACCTCTATCTCCTCAGTGGGTTGCCATGGCTACAGTAGCTTCAGCTATATTGGGAACATAACAATTGTCTCTGTTGTGGTTACGGGTATATTGTATATTTATGTGACATTATCCCACACTTGCGTGAGGCTTCATGTGGTTAAAATTGGTCCTAACTGCAGTGGCTGTTTCTTATATTCTTGGATGGGTTAAATTTTAAAATATATACATATATAAATACTTTATTTTTCAAATATTTCCTAAAAATTGTCCACGTTGTAACATGGAAGTCTGATATATGGTTTAAAACGATTTGTCTCAATTCTAATTATTTTTTAACTTACTTGGTTTCACTTATCTGCTGTCATAGGTTGTTTGTTGCCTTATGGCGCTTATACATTGGAGGTATGCCCTCGTACCGAGGCACGTTAATTCGAAATTAGAGCATTAAATGTTATTTAAAAATGTTTGAAACAATGCAGAAAATAAAAAAAAAATTAAACCAAATAAATTTACATGTGGTAAAGGTAACTTGAGTCATAGGGATCAGAGCCACCATCAGTAAGGGTAAAGGTAACTTGAGTCATAGGGATCAGAGCCACCATCAGTAAGGGTAAAGGTAACTTGAGTCATAGGGATCAGAGCCACCATCAGTAAGGGTAAATGTAACTTGAGTCATAGGGATCAGAGTCACCATCAGTAAGGGTAAAGGTAACTTGAGTCATAGGGATCAGAGCCACAGAGATAGAACAAGTAGGATTCTCATTTACTGTTATGCCTGCTTACCTCCATTTCTATTCCATTTAAGACATTCACAAAGTAATCCCTGGTCAGCGGTAGATGTCTCTGCCAGGCCAGCCTTGAGGTGGAGTCTAGTCCTATCATAATGACATCCATGTCCAAGCCTTTCCCTTCCGATGGGATCTCGCGACTGTGGACATTCTGGTCATGTCTCAGTCCGGCGTGCCAGTTTCTGTAAGACAGCAAGAGATGGCATCAGTTGACCCAGTACTTTCACCCTCACATTACTGACAAATATATTTTGGGATATGGGAAAGACACCAAGACTAAATTTAACAGAAGTTTGAAAAAGCAAGAGGGCATTTCTGGTTCAGATTTAAAATAATATAGGCCTAATATATTGATATTTTTGTAAGACTAACAAAACGGAATCAAGGCCGGATCTTCAACTGGTTGCTCCTATAAAGGACCCCAGTTTGTTTATAAAATGCATTTGTAAAATATGAATGACGTGTGGAAGGAATGTTACAAATTACAAATTATGTAAATTGTAAGTTATTATTCATGTTATTATTATTAATCACGTTATTAATAATGTTGTTATTATATATTCATTGTTCATTCATTAAAGCCATATTAGAACTTATTAGCTACTAGCTGTACCCTGCAAAACCTTCGCATAGAGTTATATCCCCTTTGGCTTGATTAGACTAGGTTATTTTTGGTTTCGGACAGATCCGATCTTTTCATGATTGTATTTTAAACTGGAATACTGCTGTATTCATTTTTTTATTTTCGATTTAACGCAGAACCCAAAACGCTTTTATTTTATTAGATTACTTAGATTGCATCTTTAACTGGTGCCTACAAGGCTCTCAATACATTTGTATTACAAATAAGTTTTATTAATGTGTTGCTATTCAAATAGTAATTAAAAAGAAAAGAAAAAGAAAAATAGAAATTATACTACGACACTGACTGTCATTCATTTTACATGTCAAGTGGTGACTCTAGTATCCCTTTGTTCAACCATACTAGCCATTTATTGGGTCAGTGATCGACAGCATTACATAAGATGGACTGGACGTTGAACAAGTGTGACTTTGTGTGTAATGATATATATATGTGTGTGTGAGTTTGTGTCACAGTTAGCTACATGTGTGTATTTTGGTCTGGATTTGTTACGATCAGGATGGACTGAATTAAGGTATAGTAGGGTACAATATTTAAAAGAATGCGTTATTCTAATTGGAGTTTGGTTACATATCCTATGTACGGTGATTGTTAAATTATTATACATTCACGTCCCAACGTATCATGCCACAACAGACGTATCATGCCACAACAGAGTATCATGCCACAACAGAGTATCATGCCACAACAGACGTATCATGTCACAACAGAGTATCATGCCACAACAAACGTATCATGCCACAACAGACGTATCATGCCACAACAGACGTTAAAACAAAACGAGGAGCAGCCTTGCAAGTTTTTCTCAATCCATATCCACATTTAAGGATGTCGAGGACTGGTTGTACAGCAGGAGAATAAGACCGATACATTTCATTGAAGGCGTTCTATTTCAAAACAGTGCTTTTGACTCCTGGGGAAAATCATCGACCTGTTCATCCAGCTGTCGTCACACCACCAAAAGATACAACAAAGACATCGCAGATGTACAGTCAGACACAGCAGCTTTGATGTGTCGATGAAACATAAATGCGCATTCGTATGAGGAACCAAAATTCATCTATTCATAATGAAAAGCCCGAGCTTTTGAAGGAAAAAAAAATTATTGACATTACAGATCGCTGCAGCAGTACAGACGGCTTTTGCAATGAAATGACACCAGATAAGTTCAACTCAGGCTTGAAAAGGTTTCAGTTTTTGCCCTTATCTTCTGAAAAGACGCGTAAAGGCAGTTCCCGTGAGGCGTGTGCGGGCACAAACTAACAGACATAAGGGCCGCATTGATGAACCGTTTGAAAAGGTCATCATCAGCAAACCTATATACCCCTGGGACTTAAACCAGTTTTCAATAAAGCACTACTTGTTAAAAAAAAAGTAAAGTTTCTTTAACCCAAACGGGCCATCGGGGCAGATGAAGTGTAGAATTCATCTGTTTCTATAAACTCGGCATATGAAGGGATTGTGTGGTTAGCACAACATTCAGCCGCCTTTACTTCCCTAACTTAAGCCATTTAAAGCTGGGTGGACTTGTGGGACGACTGTGCACAAAATTTCACCAGGAAAAATTCCATGGGCCTCACCGAGGATCGAACCAAGGACTCTCATGTCGACAGTCGAGTATCTATACCACTCGGCCATCCGTCCCACACTACTTGTTAAGCAAGTAAGGAAATTAGTCAATCACCTTTTCACATGCGGCTTATTTCGGCAGGCTACTGTACCTACCAGATTATGACAGTCTTGCATAGTCTGCCCTGGACATGTCACGCCTATCATGATTGTTATTATTGATAAGAGGTGGACTTAGGTCAGCTGAGGTCCAGAAGAAATTATTGGGCCTCTTAAATTAACATACAAAATATTTAAAATGTGCCACCTAAAATGCCGGGGTTCCCGGCGTGTGCACGCTAAGCCATACATAAATCCGCCTCTGCTGTCGATCGTTGGCAACTTTTCCCTCTAAATTTACGAAAGCTGTATGCTGAAAAAAGATGTAGGCGGTGCGCAGTTTAAAATGATACAACATGTGTGGGCCACAGTCCCGTAAATACGCCTAAAAAACGAACAATTTGTTTGTTGTAATGTGTGTACGTATGATTGATGAATTGTTGATGCGCACACACGCGCACTGGCTTGAGGAAACACTGATTGTTGGCATGGTGAGAGCCATGTTTATAACAAGGTCGCTAACGTTTAGACTCACCACTTACTGGATAATTATTTTGGATGTTTACTTAATGGCCACAAAAGCTCCAGCTAGAAAAGAAAAAAAAATTGAAACGAAGGATGACTTCTCTGAGCAAAGAATTAACTGACTATATTTTAGATCATGAACATTGCGGCAACCATCTTAATAGAGAGGAAATAGTTTAAAGAAAGAACTGGAGAATTGCAACTTCTCTATAATAGGTAAAACCTTGGCTGAGGTTTAGTCTCAAACGGGTGTGGAGGGATGTAAAGCCAGATAACACGAGTTATTAAAAGGGAGGGTGTGGGAAGTGGAGGGGTGTAGAGTAAGACAGATAACACGAGTTATTAAAAGGGAGGGGTGTGGGAAGTGGAGGGGTGTAGAGTAAGACAGATAACACGAGTTATTAAAAGGGAGGGGTGTGGGAAGTGGAGGGGTGTAGAGTAAGACAGATAACACGAGTTATTAAAAGGGAGGGGTGTGGGAAGTGGAGGGGTGTAGAGTAAGACAGATAACACGAGTTATTAAAAGGGAGGGGGTGTGGGAAGTGGAGGGGTGTAGAGTAAGACAGATAACACGAGTTATTAATTGGTAGGGGGTGTGGGAAGTGGAGGGGTGTAGAGTAAGACAGATAACACGAGTTATTAAAAAGGATTGGGGGTAGGAAGTGGAGGGGTGTAGAGTAAGACAGATAACACGAGTTATTAATAGGGAGGGGGTGTGGGAAGTGGAGGGGTGTAGAGTAAGACAGATAACACGAGTTATTAAAAGGGAGGGGTGTATGGGAAGTGAAGGGGTGTAGAGTAAGACAGATAACACGAGTTATTAAAAGGGAGGGGTGTGGGAAGTGAAGGGGTGTAGAGTAAGACATATAACACGAGTTATTAAAAGGGAAGGGGCGTGGGAAGTGAAGGGGTGTAGAGTAAGACAGATAACACGAGTTATTAAAAGGGAAGGGGTGTATGGGAAGTGAATGGGTGTAGAGTAAGACAGATAACACGAGTTATTAAAAGGGAGGGGTGTGGGAAGTGAAGGGGTGTAGAGTAAGACAGATAACACGAGTTATTAAAAGGGAGGGGTGTGGGAAGTGAAGGGGTGTAGAGTAAGACAGATAACACTATTTATTAAAAGGGAGGGGTGTATGGGAAGTGAAGGGGTGTATAGTAAGACAGATAACACGAGTTATTAAAAGGGAGGGGTGTGGGAAGTGAAGGGGTGTAGAGTAAGACAGATAACACGAGTTATTAAAAGGGAAGGGGTGGGGAAGTGGAGGGGTGTAGAGTAAGACAGATAACACGAGTTATTAAAAAAGGGGTGTGGGAAGTGGAGGGGTGTAGAGTAAGACAGATAACACTAGTTATTAAAAGGGAAGGGGTGGAACAATATGTCTTTCGTAATAAAGTTTTTATCATTGGCGTTACATTTTTTTTCAATAAAGCTTAATGGGTACCCGACGTAAGGGAAGTGAAGATGGTATGACGTTGTGCTTACCACACAATCCTTTACATGCCGAGGCATGTGGGTCGCACCATCCGAACAAGTTTCTAAGTTGGTGGCGAATCATATAAAGTTTGAGAACCAATGAAGTAATGTATGCAGTGCACGAACAGACAAGTTTACTTATCCGTCAGCCAATGTAAACTTCCCACAGCTAAAAATAAAACAAAAAAAAAAATAAAAGACCAGAGAAAGTTCAAAGTGGACTAAAGCACTTTAAAACATCCTGCCGTCCATATGCAATCGCGATGAGGATGTATGATACGAGAATTGAGGTGAAGGAAGACAATATACATAAAACTAATATAGTTACGCACAGATATATTGAAAGTATCATTGATCTATCTATGAAGCCCATGTAATGCTATGTGCATTTTTAAGAACTTTTTTAAACACTAATGGGACAGCTTTTGCATTGCTCTGCTTTCATCTCCACCATGGCTGTTATTGTCAATTGTCAAGGAGACATATCCACCATGGCTGTTATTGCCAGTAGCCATGGAGACATCTCCACCATGGCTGTTATTGTCAGTAGCCAAGGAGATATCTCCACCATGGGCGTTATTGTCAGTAGCCAAGGAGACATATCCACCATGGCTGTTATTGTCAGTAGCCATGGAGACATATCCACCATGGCTGTTATTGTCAGTTGTCAAGGAGACATATCCACCATGGCTGTTATTGTCAGTAGCCAAGGAGACATATCCACCATGGCTGTTATTGTCAGTAGCCAAGGAGACATATCCACCATGGCCGTTATTGTCAGTAGCCATGGAGACATATCCACCATGGCTGTTATTGTCAGTTGTCAAGGAGACATATCCACCATGGCTGTTATTGTCAGTTGTCAAGGAGACATATCCACCATGGCCGTTATTGTCAGTTGTCAAGGAGACATATCCACCATGGCCGTTATTGTCAGTAGCCAAGGAGACATATCCACCATGGCCGTTATTGTCAGTAGCCATGGAGACATATCCACCATGGCCGTTATTGTCAGTTGTCAAGGAGACATATCCACCATGGCCGTTATTGTCAGTTGTCAAGGAGACATATCCAACATGGCCTTTATTGTCAGTTGTCAAGGAGACATATCCAACATGGCCGTTATTGTCAGTTGTCAAGGAGACATATCCACCATGGCCGTTATTGTCAGTTGTCAAGGAGACATATCCACCATGGCCGTTATTGTCAGTTGTCAAGGAGACATATCCACCATGGCCGTTATTGTCAGTAGCCATGGAGACATATCCACCATGGCCGTTATTGTCAGTTGTCAAGGAGACATATCCACCATGGCCGTTATTGTCAGTTGTCAAGGAGACATATCCACCATGGCCGTTATTGTCAGTAGCCATGGAGACATCCACCATGGCCGTTATTGTCAGTTGTCAAGGAGACATATCCACCATGGCCGTTATTGTCAGTAGCCATGGAGACATATCCACCATGGCCGTTATTGTCAGTAGCCATGGAAACATATCCACCATGGCTGTTATTGCCAGTAGCCATGGAGATATCTCCACCATGGCTGTTATTGTCAGTAGCCAAGGAGATATCTCCACCATGAGCGTTATTGTCAGTAGCCAAGGAGACATATCCACCATGGCTGTTATTGTCAGTAGCCAAGGAGATATCTCCACCATGAGCGTTATTGTCAGTAGCCAAGGAGACATATCCACCATGGCTGTTATTGTCAGTAGCCACGGAGATATCTCCACCATGGGCGTTATTGTCAGTAGCCAAGGAGACATATCCACCATGGCTGTTATTGTCAGTAGCCACGGAGATATCTCCACCATGGGCGTTATTGTCAGTACCCACCCACCCCCATTTAAAAAAAAGGAAAAAAAGTATAAAACCCCCCCCCCCCCCCCCGCAAAAAAAAAAAACAACAAAAAACAAACAACTTATTCTCCCAAATGTTTCACTAAATAACAAACTTTAAACTCCGGCCATAATTGCAATAATAGAAATCTAATTTGACTAATATAACAAAATCAACCAGTCTCCTTCCCTAAATAACGAGCTTTAAAAAAAATTGGCGCCCATCACCAGCTCTCAGTAGAGAGTATTACATAATAATGAGTTTTGTTTGTGCCGTACTGACTATTCGGTTCGTAATTATCCGGCCAACACACTCTTCGACATTGTTAACAACATTTATTCACAGAAATATGAATGATTATAAATAGTTTCGTTATGAATGAAAACATATAACAAATAAAAAAACTTGTATAGAATTTTCAAAGGATTTATTTCATTAACATTTATAAGGCAGTTAATTGCCTTGTATAGACCCAGACCCGTAACTGGCTTTTGTGTCCACAATTAACGCTTGTGATGTCACATATTAAAACATACAGTATCAGTTTTAGATTGCTAAACGAACGCTCTGTCGACAGAATAATTTGACAGAATACGTAGACTGATACACATATTAGGAGTTCAAAAATTTAATCTGTTCTTATTTCAAATTTGTAAAGGCTAAAAATGTCTTCAAGGGAGTTTATATATATATATATATATATATATATATATATATATATATATATATATATATATATATATATATATATATATACTTCTACACTGATTTACTTAAATTGATTTAAAATAAGCAATATTTATATTTGAGAAACCACGAATTTATTTCATTGGTTGGAGAATATATGATAAAAGTGAAAAAGTTTTCATAAAAAGCAATCTCATTTTCTTAACAGTTACAATGTTGACGTCGAAAATAATAACTGTCGAACTTTAACAGCCCCTCCCCCCGTAGCCCCCCTTTAGTTGTAGACGTATTTAATGGACCATTAAATTATATCAAGATATCTTTGCCCAGGGCAAGGGGGGGGACGCCATAGTTGCCCCCTTCCAAACATCATTGCAACATTTCATCATTATACCAATTCATCATTGCACATTTGAACATTATAGCAATTCATCATTATAGTATTTCACCACCATAACATTCCTAGCCCTAACACTAATGATGCAATGTTGCAATGATGACATGTCTCGTATGATGAGATGTCTGGTCACCCTTGTAAACATGACTGTAACCCAGCGGTTGTCAACCTTTTTCGCGACTGTACCCCAAAGGATGCTAAAAAATGTCCGCGGTTACCCCCCTCAGACGTAAGTTCGCGAATAAATTTACATATTTTCGTAATTGAATGTGCTTGTCTTTCTAATGCAATACTTGGTCGTTTTAAACTAAAATTATGTGTCCCACGGATAGATAAACATTTCCCGTACTCCGTGAGGTACACTTACCACCGGTTAAGAATTTCGTCTGTAATGACCGTGAGTGTGTATGAGATGGTGTGCGCTGAGTTTTAGTGAGTGTGAGTGTGTACGAGCGTGTGTGCTAATTGGCTAATTGTTTACAATTAACAAGATCATGACCCAGATTCGCGTGTTTAATTTTTTTTAAAGTCGTCAATGATTAACTGTCACTAGTATGGTGTTACTGAGAAGTTAGAGTTTGTACTAGGTGCGAACTGTTGTTTTACTGAGAGTTTAGAGTTTGTACTAGGTGCGAACTGTTGTTTTACTGAGAGATTAGAGTTTGTAATAAGGGCGAACTGTTGTTTTACTGAGAGATAAGAGTTTGTACTAGGGGCGAACTGTTGTTTTACTGAGAGATTAGAGTTTGTAATAAGGGCGAACTGTTGTTTTACTGAGATATTAGAGTTTGTACTAGGGGCGAACTGTTGTTTTACTGAGAGATTAGAGTTTGTAATAAGGGCGAACTGTTGTTTTACTGAGATATTAGAGTTTGTACTAGGGGCGAACTGTTGTTTTACTGAGAGTTTAGAGTTTGTACTAGGTGCGAACTGTTGTTTTACTGAGAGATTAGAGTTTGTAATAAGGGCGAACTGTTGTTTTACTGAGAGATAAGAGTTTGTACTAGGGGCGAACTGTTGTTTTACTGAGAGATTAGAGTTTGTAATAAGGGCGAACTGTTGTTTTACTGAGATATTAGAGTTTGTACTAGGGGCGAACTGTTGTTTTACTGAGAGATTAGAGTTTGTAATAAGGGCGAACTGTTGTTTTACTGAGATATTAGAGTTTGTACTAGGGGCGAACTGTTGTTTTACTGAGAGATTAGAGTTTGTAATAAGGGCGAACTGTTGTTTTACTGAGAGATTAGAGTTTGTACTAGGGGCGAACTATTGTTTTACTGAGAGAAGAGTTTGTACTAGGGGTGAACTATTGTTTTACTGAGAGATTAGAGTTGGTAATAAGGGCGAACTGTTGTTTTACTGAAAGATTAGAGTTTGTAATAAGGGCGAACTGTTGTTTTACTGAGAGATTAGAGTTTGTACTAGGGGCGAACTGTTGTTTTACTGAGAGACTAGAGTTTGTACTAGGGGCGAACTGTTGTTTTACTGAGAGAAGAGTTTGTACTAGGGGTGAACTATTGTTTTACTGAGAGATTAGAGTTTGTACTAGGGGTGAACTGTTGTTTTAGTGAGAGATTAGAGTTTGTAAAAACTGTGTTTTTAGTTCAGGCAATGTGTTGTTATGAAATGTGACTTGTACAGCAAGAAACGTGTTGACTGAGAAAAAAGTGGACATTAAATTGTGCGCACATAAGCGCATGTACACACGCATGTAAATACCATCCTGTTAAAGTAAAGTTGAGGTAAAGTTCAGTAGTAGCTTCACGTAATAATGTAGTTTACATGTTAAGCCTAGTACATGTACTAGCATCAAAGTGTTGTTTACATGTTAAGCCTAGTACATGTACTAGCATCAAAATATTGTTTTCATGTTAAGCCTAGTACATGTACTAGCATCAAAGTGTTGTTTTCATGTTAAGCCTAGTACATGTACTAGCATCAAAGTGTTGTTTACATGTTAAGCCTAGTACATGTACTAGCATCAAAGTGTTGTTTTCATGTTAAGCCTAGTACATGTACTAGCATCAAAGTGTTGTTTACATGTTAAGCCTAGTACTTGTACTAGCATCAAAGTGTTGTTTACATGTTAAGCCTAGTACATGTACTAGCATCAAAGTGTTGTTTTCATGTTAAGCCTAGTACATGTACTAGCATCAAAGTGTTGTTTACATGTTAAGCCTAGTACTTGTACTAGCATCAAAGTGTTGTTTACATGTTAAGCCTAGTACATGTACTAGCATCAAAGTGTTGTTTTCATGTTAAGCCTAGTACATGTACTAGCATCAAAGTGTTGTTTTCATGTTAAGCCTAGTACATGTACTAGCACCAAAGTGTTGTTTACATGTTAAGCCTAGTACATGTACTAGCATCAAAGTGTTGTTTTCATGTTAAGCCTAGTACATGTACTAGCATCAAAGTGTTGTTTTCATGTTAAGCCTAGTACATGTACTAGCATCAAAGTGTTGTTCTCATGTTAAGCCTAGTACATGTACTAGCATCAAAGTGTTGTTCTCATGTTAAGCCTAGTACATGTACTAGCATCAAAGTGTTGTTCACATGTTAAGCCTAGTACATGTACTAGCATCAAAGTGTTGTTCACATGTTAAGCCTAGTACATGTACTAGCATCAAAGTGTTGTTTACATGTTAAGCCTAGTACATGTACTAGCATCAAAGTATTGTTTTCATGTTAAGCCTAGTACATGTACTAGCATCAAAGTGTTGTTTTCATGTTAAGCCTAGCACATGTACTAGCATCAAAGTGTTGTTTACATGTTAAACCTAGTACACTTACTAGCATCAAAGTGTTGTTTACAGGTAAAGTCCAGTAACTGCAGCATGTCAAAGTGTAGTTTACACGTGAAGTAAACATTCTACTTCCCCACACCAACGTAAACAAACAACATTCATTAAATGTACTTTCACCGCCATACTCTGTACAAATTATATGCACAAGTAGAATTACGCTAATAAGAAACATATCTCCAGTTGAGGAAAAACTTCATCCAGTTGTTGAATTATCGAAATCCTGCTTATATACACAGCCTATTATTTTATAAGAGTTGATGAATTATCGAAATCCTGCTTATATACACAGCCTATTATTTTATAAGAGCGAGTTAAATAAAAGTACGTGTATTAGTTTTTTGTTTTTAGATGGCTCACCACCCCCACCCCTGTACGTCAAATTATTAGATAGCCGATTTAGGCAGACGGATGGATGAGTAAGTAGTGAGGAGCTCTGTCGACTTGAGTCCTGGGTTCGATACTCAGTAAGAAATAAGGTGTTTTTTCCAGCTTATAGTCTCTTAAGTCCACACAGCTTTTTTTTTTAATATTGGGTACCTTGATAAGTTTGGTAAGTAACGGAGGCTGAGCGATGTACCAGCCACACAATCCTTTTATATGTCGTAAAACAGAAGAATTCTTCACTTCATCAGCTTTAGCTCCAATGTCTCCATTTGGCTAAAGGGCACGAATTAACTAACAATCTATTGACTCAAGCTGCATGTGAGACTTTAAGTTATCTATCAATATAAAACCTTCACAGTGTCGAAATGTTACTTGATGTCTGCAATTTAATTGGTTGGTGTTGTTATAATAATTGTTTGAAATAAATTTTGGGTATTGTTAAACCAAGAAATATTTTACTATTATAAATAAATATTGTTTCTCTCTCTCTTTTATAAAAAATATATCTATGTGTGTCTGTGTGTGTGTTTATAATGTTTACGGATATTTATGATTTCAGATATCTTCGATTTTTTGTTCTGTTTCACCAACAACAGATATAGATGAAGAATAAACGATAGACCTTATAACTATTATCTATATATATATATAGACAGAGCCTGATTTACAATTTTAGGGGCCCTAAGCCAAAATAATTATGACGCCCTATTTTGAAAAATAAATAAAAATTTTGGTAATTTTTTCTTTTTTAATTTTTTTTATTGTTGTATAGGCCTACTACTCAACATTTTTTGGCCCCTATGCAAAGACCTTGTCGGCCTATCTGTATATCCGGCCCAGTATATACATAGATTCATATATACATATATAATTTTGACATTTTTTTTGTGTGATTTCTTTCTCGTAAAGTAGTTGTAGTTTCTCATTTATGAAGGACGTTCGTACAATGTACAGCCATTTTGTCTAGACCTAATATTAATGTTAATTATTTAACACATTTTTTTAATGGTACGGGTTTTTATGATATCCATAAAAACTGAATTAGGTCTTCATTGACTTCATTTTTGGGACGCCATTTAAATAACTGTCAATATTTCTTTACCACAGATTTGGATTTTCTAGACTGGCTTTTGATTTTCCAGACTAGCTTTTGATTTTCCAGACTAGCTTTTAATTTTCCAGACTAGCTTTTGATTTTTTAGACTAGCTTTTGATTTTTTAGACTAGCTTTTGATTTTCCAGACAAGCTTTTTGATTTTCCAGACTAGCTTTTGATTTTTTAAGACAAGCTTTTGATTTTCCATACTAGCTTTTGATTTTCTAGACTAGCTTTTGATTTTCCAGACTAGCTTTTGATTTTTTAGACTAGCTTTTGATTTTCCAGACTAGCTTTTGATTTTCCAGACTAGCTTTTGATATTTTAAGACAAGCTTTTGATTTTCCAGACTAACTTTTGATTTTCTAGACTAATATAACGTAAGTTGGCTGCCTTACGATTCTCTAAGTCTAACCATAGCCGTTTGAGTAACTTGATATTTACGTCCATATAAAACCAAAGTCATTTAACATTGTCTTTGACCTATTTGAAAAAGGGGAACACTCTGGAGTGCCCTGAAATCGACCCCCCCACACACACACACATTGTAATCATTTTACGGCCATGTGTGCATTTTACAGAAACTCTAAAATTTAATTCCTCTCTATATCCGAGCATTGGTGCAGTATACTTCTGTGAAGTGGCTTATATTAGAAAAAAGTTGCTGTCTTCAAGTAAAAAAAAGCCTTTATATAAACTTAATTGTTTTTTTAAATGTATAACAATATTGTTAAAATGGTAATGACTTTTCAGTGTGGAAATCCGTTAAACTCCTACAACTCTTCCGTTGCCATGACGTGTATAAGTGTGTGTGTGTGTGTGTGTGTGTTTGTGTGAGTGTATGAGTTTATGTGCATGTGCGGGTGTAAACCTGATAAAGTGGAATACTTTTTGTTTTCCTGATATCACATGAGGGCGTGACCTAAAGAAATGTCGTTATCAATAGATTAAAAATGGATAGGTTATATGAAACCAGGGTTGTTAACAATACTAAAAAAAAATATTGGCAATACCAATACCAATACAATTTTAAATTCAGTATTGCAATACCAATACCAATACAATTTTAAAACCAGTATTGCAATACCAATACCAATATTTATTTATTATTGCCAATACCAATACCAATATTTGGGTCATTTGACTAATAAAATGCAAATACGTAATTCATTGCTCTATATCACTTACATCGATAAACGATAACATTTTTGGCTAATTTAGATGATGTATTTTAACCAAATTTTGTTCAATAGTTAACACTTGCTTCATCTAAAGTCTTTGACAACATAATAAACTACTATTAAATAAGTATGCTTTACACATATTGTGAATGAATGGATGGATGGATGAATGGATGAATGAAGCAAATGACTGTCATCCAAAAGCAAATGATACATAAACAGTTAAACATCACACTATAGTAAAAGCAGTCAGACCAAGTCAGTGGATTGCATTACATTTGGAAAACTAATGATGAACATTGAATTCCAGTAGAGTTCACAGGGTAACACCACCTAACTGGCAGTTACCACTAAGCCAGGTGAAGAAAAGTAACCATTTCAAAATGTGCACTGCTCAGTCGTGAACGAAGAGGGGAAAATATTTGGCCTCCTAACAGGCCCGTAGAGTGCGGGGCTGCCTCCTAATGAAAACAGCCTTTCAACAGCAGCGCTTGAAGGAAGTCCTGTATTCAGGTCTATGTATATTTTTACGGATATGTGAATAGACATCAATGATGCAATACTGTCTGACGTGTCTGCCAAGTAATTATTAATTTCTTGATTCACATCAGGTGAATCATTCACACAATGTCGTCTGGCTGACAATCCAGCGAAGAAGTCTGGCTGATTATCTGTACGATCAGCAGCAGCAACCGACGTTGCCTTCTGGTCATCAGTCGTAGCAACCAATAGTGATTGTGAAACGCGTAAATTCAGTACTTCAATAAAATGGGAACGCTGCAAATTATCATCCATCCAGTCCAACTTGAATTTGGGATGCACAACGGATGCCAGCTTTAGTTTTTTAGTTTCACCCTGCAAAATATCTAGTCTTTAACAAATGTTTTATGTAAAGGATGTAGTCTTTTGATATCAAGTTCATCACAAATTTTGTCAAACTTCACATCCATGTCACTTACACAGAGAATGTTGTAAAATCTGGTGACAGCATCATACATTGAATTCCACCGGGTTTCACCAGGTGTTACCAAAAGCATACCAAGTGATCTGCCTGACGATACTTTGCAAAAAACAATAAACACTCTGGAAAATTATTTAATGCAACCGGAAAAAAGCTTGGAAAGAATAGCAAATTCCACAGAAATCAATTTATTTAGAGTACTCACTGGTCAATGCTCATTGCCAGATATGATTTCTATTACACTGGTAAACAGTGAATTCGTTGCCAGTGATATTTGAATAATTTTATACGAAGTCAACTATGCTGATTTAGAATATGTAAGTGCTTTTGCTAGATTGGCTCTATTTTTCGAGATAATTAAAATTAATGAAATAATGTATGCACCGAGTTTGAAAATTGTCAAGAATTGCATAAAGTAAAATAGTATACTAACAAATAGTAGTGAAACTGTTAATGGTCATGCAGAAATTTGTTCAAAAATATGTGTAATAGTGTTATAGAGGAAACATTTTCATTTGAAAAACTAATTATGTCTAATTAATTAATTAATTGATATGTTTATTGTCTATGGTAATGCATTAGCAAATCGCTGTTTGCTCGACTTCCTTTGTGTGTGTCGCTGGGTCAATTGCGCTGGAGGCTCCAACAGTTGTCAGCCATCATATGTATGTCCCATCTTCCTTATTATCTCACCTCCATCACCCTCATATCCTGATGAAACCTCTCACATTGTTCCTCACTGAAGTCCCCAAGGTTACCTGGAAATTTGTCTAAATGACAGTGCAGGTAATTTACCTTGATGTTCATATTTGTTCCAATGTTTCTGAAGTTAGCGAGCATATCGTGCACCAGTTCTTCGTAATTCTCTGATCTATTATTACCTAAAAAGTTCCTGACAACTGAAACAAAACTGTTCCATGAAGAAGCTTCAAGGTGATCCATGAAATTAGTAAAATTTCGATCGTTGATGAGTTTCCGAATCTGAGGACCGTAAAAAGTCCCAGCTTTCAGCTTCTCCAGGCTCAATCCGGGAAATGATCTGCAAATATACTTGAACCAATTGCCATATTTGTCCAAAGCCATAACAAATTGTTTCATTAAACATAATTTGATATGAAGCGGTCCGAGAATTATCTTATTTTTGTCAACCAGTGCCTTGTTGATGATATTTTCTTTACCTACAGTCATGGTTTCCCTTGAAGGCCATGTCACTCTTGTCCAATGATCTTGCCTTGCCCTGCTATCCCAAAGGCACATGCAGCATGGGTATTTAGGGTATCCTGACTGCTGCCCAAGCAAGAAGTTTACCATTTTTAGATCAACACAAATTGACCACTGATGCTCATAATAACGGACTTTCTCCTATAGTATTTTGATATTCTCATATTCTTCTTTAAGTTTTGTTGAGTGGGCAATGGGAAGAGATGCATAACGGTTACCATTGTGTAACAGAACACATTTCAAGATTGTAGTCCCATTTGGAACAGAAGTCCAGGGATGTCATTACAGTAAACAAGATCTTCCTCTTGGCTGAATTATGGAAGAAAAACTCTTCTCTTTTCCGATAAAATGTTATTTTAACTTCTGGTTTGAGAAAATTTCTTTCATTGAGCCTGGACGCTTTAAAGCTCAGATGCTTGCTTGGACAGATTTCGGTCTCGTATTAGGTCATTGAGTTCTTCTTGGCTGAATGGTTGAGGTGTTGAAGAACTTCCTTCATAATCGCTTTCACTGTTTTCACCTGCCAAAAACTCCAGATCTTACCCCCCGTCGGAGTCTGATGGTGAAAACTCTAATAATCCAGTAAACACTGGTATATGAACTTCACTGCTATGTGGAATTGGTCTCCTTGCAGATTCAAGATCAGGATAATCCCATTTAGATTTCTTGTGGCGATTGAAGCCTTTAACATTCACAATACAAAAATAACAATCACCAAAATGGTCTTTCGGCTCTCGCCATACCATTGGTACACCGAAACTTAGACTTTTCTTCTCACCATTTGTCCACTGCCTTATGGGGAGCCCAAGACTTGTCTTGGTCTCCCAGCTTCCCACCGAAATAAACCAAATATGCCTGCTGCACAAAGTCGGTTATATTTCTTCTTTGCTTTTCAATCATGTATTCTCCACAGATGTAACAGAATACATTCGGATTATTTTTGCAGCATCTTCGTGATGAACTCATGATGTCTTTAGAAAGCAGCATAAAATAGAATAATATAGTTAAATTAAACAAAAGACACCAAACTTATTGCATTTGTTTTACACAAAGGGTATAATCATATTTTGAAGGATGTCCAATATCTCAGAAACTAGAGCCAATTTAGCAAAAGCAGTGGGAGTTTTGAAATCAGCACCTATGAATTGTTATAAATTCATTCAAACATTCTTGGCAATTCGCAAAAATTTTTTTTTGTTGAGCTGTGTTATCATTTATTGCTCAGTTTCATTCAAAAATTGTTTGGCAATGTCACTCGCAAGACGGCGACACCAAAGAAAAACTTATTATATTCAGCTTTATTCACAACCAATGTTGTAGAGAACTTATTAAATATTGCTTTTAGTATTGGTTAAAAATCAATACCAATATCAAAAATAATTATTGGCAATACCAATACCAATATCAAATTTCAAGAAGTATTGCAATATCGTACCAATACTTAAAAAAGTATTGGCAATACTACCAATACCAATACAATATTGCAATATCAACAACCCTGTATGAAACATATCATTTGCTATAATTACACTGCACAAAACGTGTTCAGTAGCAACCATTGACTTATCTCACAGCAACTAATCTCTATCGTTTCCTGTTTTAAAAAAACAACAACATAAAGAGCATTTATTTTGTGCTAGTTCTATGTTATTGTTTCTTTTTCTTAGAAGTATGTGACAATGACATATATACCTTCAGATTGGGTAGTGTTTATGTCTGATAAGTTTTCATTTAGGCTATGTGCCAAACATAAAAAAAAATCTACATCCGGTACTTATTTAATTAGAGTGGGATATTATTAGCTGACAAGAAGTAAAACATGTTGATTCTTCACGAATATTGTCAAAAGTGCAAAACTTTTAGGTTTATAAAGATATGACCAAACATCTTACATCCCCTATGACCAAATGTCTATTGAAGCGACAATACACAGTGTATTTTACAAACGTTTTCAAAAATGTATGTTGTTTGAGGTCTAAAACTGAGTACGGTTTTAAATAATTGGCAGGCACAGTAAATGAGCCCCAGCCTTTAAATTACACCACTAGGTTAAATAGGTAACATCATCGATTGCATTTCGATCACGAGTGAAATCGTTTTAAAACTATGTAGGACTGCCAATCAAATTATTGTGAGTCATGGTCAGCTAAAGATAAGATTTGAGATCCACATGATCAACTAAAGATAAGATTTGAGATCCACATGATCAACTAAAGATAAGATTTGAGATCCACATGATCAACTAAAGATAAGATTTGAGATCCACATGATCAACTACAGATAAGATTTGAGATCCACATGATCAACTAAAGATAAGATTTGAGATCCACATGATCAACTAAAGATAAGATTTGAGATCCACATGATCAATTAAAGATAAGATTTGAGATCCACTTGATCAACTAAAGATAAGATTTGAGAGCCACATGGAAACAAAACGAGAATAGAAATAAATACTTCACCTAATTGTATATATTCAAGTGATCATTGAGAATTATTGGCAACCCACTTCAGCTTTGAGAACCATTGTCTTAAAAGATAAAAGTAGTGGACTTCACCTTAACATAAGTAGCCTACAGTTATTCATTATATTTTGTAATGGTCTGGTCAACAAAGTTTTTGCTTATCTGGGACTATAATAAAACTCACAAGCAAACACCACGCAAAATCATTTAATTGATAAAAGTCTAACCTAAACAAAGTCTAATTCCGTAATTATAAAAATCTAATCAAAGACTGTGCAAAGATAAAATGACCCCGGAAAAACAAACAAGAAGTGAAGTTAATAAAAACGTTGTTTTCGAAAAAAACTTAAGAAACCTATCAAATCATAACGAAATAGTAAGAATATTGCATTGTTATCGGACTCTGAGCTATATTGAGAGTATCAGAGCTATAGCTTATCGGAAAGTAGTCTAAAATTGGATTACCGAATTCCGGACAGACAAACAAGAAATGATCCCGGAAAGACAAACAAGAAGTCAAGTTAATACAAATGTAGTAAAATATGCCAAATGCTTTTCATTAATGGAATTAAATTAATTTAATACAAATATAAATAAGAAAGTGTGAATGTTTTATATATTGAATTGTATTCTATATAAGTAAGTCCCTTAGCCCTATGGGACCATCGGGGCCAGATGAAGTGTATAATTCATCTGTTTCTATAACCTCGGCATATAAAGGGATTGTGCGGTTAGCACAACGCCAGGCCGCCTTTACTTCCCCAAGTCAGCTACCCATTTAAAAAGGGAGGACTTGTGGGACAAGCAAACGTTCACCAGGACCTGGAAAATTTCCTTTGAATCTCGCCGAGGATCGAACCCAGGACTCACAGGTCGAGAGCAGAGCAACTACACCACTCGACCATCTGTCCCACTGTATTCTATATATTGACACTTCAAAAGAATCACATTTTCAGCAGTCTGTTCACTCTTTCATTTCGTTGGGTATTTTTTTTTTTTACATATTTTTTCACACATTTATTTTCTACAAAATTGTCAACGTTACTGTCTCTAGAGTCTAGACCCTAACCTTTAAAAATGTATTGATAGTTTATATCGAAAAACGAGTAGATTATATTTCTGTACGTAAACTATCATGAACGAATCCATAAATTAAACTATCGTGTACTTATTCATAAAGTATTATGTACATACCTATAAAGTAAATTATTATCTACATATCTATAAAGTAAACTATCATTATGTATCTATAAAGTAAACTATCATTATGTATCTATAAAGTAAACTATCATTATGTATCTATAAAGTAAACTATCATTATGTATCTATAAATAAACTATCATGTATGTATCTATAAATTAAACTATTATGCATGTATCTATAAAGTAAACTATCATTATGTATCTATAAATAAACTATCATGTATGTATCTATAAATTAAACTATTATGCATGTATCTATAAAGTAAACTATCATTATGTATCTATAAATAAACTATCATGTATTATCTATAAATTAAACTATTATGCATGTATCTATAAAGCAAACTATTATTATGTATCTATAAATTAAACTATCATGTATGTATCTATAAATTAAACTATCATGTATGTATCTATAAAGAGAGATATTCAACAACTGGTTGACCAAAAAACGAAAGGCCTTACATACTGTAGCTGATGATTACATAATAACTATAGTACATAGTTAAAATCGCTTAGCAGTTTTTTAATGACACAGACGAACAACGTCAGTACTAAAGGACGGTACGACTTTGGTAATGTTGTGGTAATTAGTTACAGTCAGTGTTATTAAGCTGTCTTTGATCTCAACATAATTACCATAATCATCCATTACTTGGATAATTAAATTGATGTAGCTAGCTGACTTACACTGACATATTACAGCACGAATGAATACATTAAACACAAGAGACCAAACACGACTTGTTTGATTCTGTAGTACAGAGCAAAGCATGTTCTTACAGAGCATAGCACGTTCTACAGTTGACTGAACTAAGCCATAGTCGAGTTAAACACCTAGAGTCTACTGACAGCTGACATAACCAAACGATAGTCGAGTTAAACACCTAGAGTCTACTGACAGCTGACATAACCAAGCGATAGTCGAGCTAAACACCTAGAGTCTACTGACAGCTAACATAACCAAACGATAGTCAAGTTAAACACCTAGAGTCTACTGACAGCTAACATAACCAAACGATAGTCAAGTTAAACACCTAGAGTCTACTGACAGCTAACATAACCAAACGATAGTTGAGTTAAACACCTAGAGTCTACTGACAGCTAATATAACCAAACGATAGTCGAGCTAAACACCTAGAGTCTACTGACAGCTAACATAACCAATCGATAGTCGAGGCAACACTTTGAAGTCCTTAAAATTTAACATTGTTTTTTCATTGTATACCGACCGACACGTTAAACTGTTGAGGCAGCAAGTTAGTGCCCTTTCCATTCTAACCACAGTACAAACGGTCATGCATCGTGTTGACCAGGTCACAATATCCAGATTCGGAATAGTGCCCTGGACTAAGTGGACAGCGGAAGGTATCTGTTACGTTTAGAAGTTACCCCCCTCCCCTTTTGCACACGCAACTCCCGCCAGTATCGAGTGACTCATCAGTTGACCATGGAACATAACCCAGGGTCATGGTCAGAAATGTTACATCTAGAATTTACCCTCCCCTCCCCGTTGCCACCTCCACTGCCAATTTAAATTTACCCCGCCAATACGGACCCTCTCGCTTCTCATCAGTTGACCATGGAATGTAACGCAAGGCCATGGATATGTTACGTCAAGAATTCACCGCACCTCCCCCCCCCCATGTAACGGGCCAAACTTAACCCCTTCAGTGCTAGCCCACGCCACACACACATCCTCCGAATGTAAAACGCTACTGTCAAACTTAACCCCTTCCATACTAGTATCAACTGTCCCAATCGCACCTCCCGCCAGTGGCGACGCCATTTGAAAGTTGTTTCTATCAGCTCTCGCTGCCTTTGCACACGGATTATCTACTGTTCCCCGTACCCTAATGACTCATGCTAGATGTCCCACATCCCCGCCCACGCACGGACTAAGTCACCCCCCCTTTGCACACGGATTATCTACTGTCCCACTCGCACCCCGCCAGCCTTTATAAAGTGGACGCAGAATGTATTTCGGGAGGGCGGCCCAGTAGACTTAGGGAAGTTTTATAGAATATTTAGAGTAGACTTGAATTGTTAGACTTGTAAAATATTATTTCACTAAACTTGTATCATAGTGCATTAAATCAGTGTTGTGATGTACACTCCTGAGTTCTGTTGTTTATATACTAGTACCTGCACCAGTGAGTTATAGCTAAAGATTTGGTAATTAAGTTAAATTACCTGGCGAGCCTGCCCTACATATAATATCAGCCTGCATTCTGAACGCCACATTTGGCGAGCCTGCTATATATATATATATACTACTACAAGAAATTCGTACGTAACATTTGGCGATCATACTACGCCTTAGAAGTTCGTACGTAATAGTATCATAGGTTGATTCTTCTTTTCTAACTAAATAACCAGAGACTGGAAGTCATCACTATCACAATAAATTTGTTACGAGCTAAAAACAATACAATTATGTAACTATTGTATAATTTATAGTCACTTGTTTCTTAAGGAGAAGTTGACCTAAACTTTAACCAGTGTTGAGACCTGAGTTAAATATGGTCGAAATGGGGATAGAGAAAGGGAGAGGGAGATAAAGAAAGAGGAAAAATAGAGATAGTGCGAGTCATTTTTTTTTAAAAGAAAGATAATGTATTTATTAGTGTAGCAATTGGCACATCCCGTTTCTATACATTTGTTGGGATCTGACCGATGTTACTGCTAAACTGAAATAGCTAGTCATGGATGTTCAAACCAGTCATCTGTGGGGGTCACAAGCTGACTGGGCTAGACATTCCACTTCCAACAAGTCCCCTAGTAAACTATTTAGCACAATACGCGGTTGATTGAGAGACAGGAAGAAAGAGAAACATTACTTAAAAATTAAAGAAAAGATTGTAAGATCAATACGACTAGCTTTTACGATGTTTTGAGAAAAGAAAGCAACGATAAAGTTAATGATAAAAAAGTAAACAATTATAAAGTTAACGATAAAACAAACAATTATACATTTAATGACGAAAAATTAAACAATTATAAACTTAACCATGAAAATGTTAAGATATAAAAGTTAATACTAAAAAAATTAAGCGACGAGAAAGTAACTAATAACCATGATAAAGTTAACCATAAATCTAATAAAATAATAGCGATTTGGGTTCTGTGTTAAATCAAAAGTAAATAATTAATACAGCAGTATTCCAGTTTATAATAAAATCATGAAAAAATCGGATCTGCCTGAAACCAAAAATAACCTAGCCTACCGATCAAGCCTAAGGGGGTATAACTCTATACAAAGGTTTTGCAGGGAACAGCTAGTAAGTAAAAAATTCCCGAGTAAAGAAGTGCAAACGGAAAGCGACAAGTACTCACTGATATTTAGCGCCATCATCAGCACTGCAAGCCACTCTGTAGAAATCATTGGAAATCTTTGTTCCATTCTGAACATTCTCCAGAGGCTTTTTCTCCACAGTCTTAAAATCACTTTCCTTCACCACAGGGTACAGGTCGCACTTGATGTTCTTGTGCCTGTCGCTGGCAGCTTTCCTCACGGTGAAGACGCCCCTGTGCAGGGTCACCCAGTCCTCCTCCACGTCACAGCTCACCCTCGGGAGCTTGACGTAGAACTTCATTATGGCAGGGTCGTGGATATCCAGATGTGGAAAAGGGCATGCAGACTTATCCCCATCGCGCCCGGCCAAAACCTTGAAGGAATTGATGACAGGTTTGTCCACCGGGAAATCTGCATTGTTGGGTGGTGGGATGTAAGGTGCTGGACTTTTACTGGAAGAGTTTTTTGCAGTGAGGGACAAGGGGAAATTTCCGAGGAATGTGTAGAGGATGACAGCGACAAGGAAAATGCCGAGTAGCCTGGTCAGCAGGGCGCCTGGAGTTCGAGGCGATAGGAGTAATGAGAAAAAACGTTTGGCCATGATGGTTTTCTGTCTATTTTGCCGACTATAGATTGGGATGTCTGTATTTTTGGGTTGGCTAATCGCTGGCTATTTTGATTGTGCTGGCCGTCTAGTGGGCTTGTTATTGATTGGACTGTCTGTAAAATTTGGCTGGCTATTGATTGGGCTGGCTGTCTATTTGGCTGACTAATCGAAGTCTATCGATTGGACTGACTATCTATTGGGCTGTCTGTTGATTAAAATCCTGCACTTCACCAATGACATCATTGAAACCAAATTCTGTACTGAAAGATAATGAAACACATCAATTAGCTCATTTGACAGGTAGACAATAGCATATTACATTTGAAAGGTAGACAATAGCATATCACATTTGACAGGTAGACAATAGCATATCACATTTGACAGGTAGATAATAGCATATCACATTAGACAGGTAGACAATAGCATATCACATTTAACTCAATTTGCATATGAAGCAAAAAAAAAGGTTAATACATACTAACAAGAATATTCTATTTTACAGAAAAAAAAATGTGTAATATTTGCCTTGTAATACATGTATTATTTCATTTGTATCTCATCAAATAACAATAAAACTGAACAAAACACAATACAGGCCCATTATGAAGGCCTTGCGTAAACAATTATCACTTTGGAGGAAATATTTAGTTTGTGTTTTAGAATCATCATTACATACTTAACTTGTCTGTAAATGTCATAAAACATTTCTATATCTAAATATGCCTATTATGCCCGATGTCTGGATTCAAAATATGGGCTACATGTTTATTACTTTTCTTCAAAATTGAGATGGAACTATGAACAATATTCCTATAGTCATTGGTGATACTGGAGAGGCACACACTTTTCAGACAATCATAGGCGGCATCTGACCTACTTTAGTTGTAATCGCCACTGAGATGAGTTTTGTAGGAAAATGCAAATAATCAAACATGAGTAACTTTTGTTTATGTGTGTGTGTGTGTGTGTGTGTAAGCTCCAGACGACATATAGTTTGACTTTTCATAATAACGATACAAAGATGGAGTGTAATCAAGCAACCTTCCAACCTAGTAATAAGAAATAAGTCAGATAATAGATTAAATCATTGCAACCTAGTAAGGTAAAGTCATAACATACATGTCAGACTAAATGGTTTATCGCATAGAATTATGTAAAATATCAGCGGCCGGTAAGAAAATTCTATTTGAAAAATAATGCATGATATTGGATGCGGGAAAACATGACAATGTTTGTTGAAACCTGACTTTTTATCAACTGATATCTCATTTCACATAAATTATCCATTCAACAACTGATATCTTAATTCACATAAATTATCCATTCAACAACTGATATCTCATTTCACATAAATTATCCATTCAACAACTGATATCTCATTTCAAAAAAATATTGGAATATATTTTTTATAAGATACCAAGTAAAACAAACCATGCAAACGAGTTTTTTTTACCAACACGTGGAAGTTGTTGTGTCTTTGTAAAAGGCGTGGGGTGGGCAGGCGACATGGGGAGTAACTGTTTTAGGGTGGGTTTTATCTCACTCATTGGGAGTAACTGTTTTAGGGTGGGTTTTATCTCACTCATTGGGAGTAACTGTTTTAGGGTGGGTTTTATCTCACTCATTGGGAATAACTGTTTTAGGGTGGGTTTTATCTCACTCATTTTGCAAGAGGGCGCCCTATAGTTGTCGGCGTCACCGCTGTATAGAAGCAATTACTCTATTTAAAAAAAGATACTCAAGTATCTGAAGCACACAGAACATTGCAACACAAAGAACTTCTTCCACTGATCTAGTCGTGTTTCAGATAATCTGTCGATGTTTCCACAAAACTGCACACCAGAAAATCTGTCGACGTTTCCACAAAACTGCACACCAGATAATCTGTCAATGTTTCCACAAAACTGCACACCAGCTATTGTCAATGTTTCCACAAAACTGCACACCAGATAATTTGTCAATGTTTCCACAAAACTGCACACCAGAAAATCTGTCAATGTTTCCACAAAACTACACACCAGCTAATCTGTCAATATTTCCACAAAACTACACACCAGATAATCTATCAATGTTTCCACAAAACTACACACCTGCTAATCTGTCAATGTTTCCACAAAACTGCACACCAGATAATCTGTCCATGTTTCCACAAAACTACACACCTGCTAATATGTCAATGTTTCCACAAAACTGCACACCAGATAATCTGTCAATGTTTCCACAAAACTACACACCAGAAAAAGACGCGTTAAATACAACAGCAAACTGAACAATAAATGTGAGCTCTCGTTTGACCTATTTCTCAACTCATTTGAATTAAATCCCAAGGTGGGCGTGTTGAAAAATAAACTCAAAACGAAATGGCGCACACAACACAAGCACACACACACACACAGACACACACACACACACACCTGTTGCAGCGTGTGTCATGTCACAGCTGACCTAATGAAATGCACGGCTACTACGTTCATACATGTGTCAACATAAATAGCTACTGCTACGATAATAAATTCGTAAACCTAATTTGCTAATCTGTATGGCTTCAGGCAGGTGATCTATGGCGTAATGCGTGGGTAACACAGAAACAAAAATCAACATTAGTGAATTATAAAGAGGGGGGGGGAGTTTAGGACTGAGCCCAAATTGGTGAGGATACGACCGAGTGCCTGGTTCTCAACCGGTGGTACGCGTAATCCAAAGGGTACGGGGGAAGGCTATGCAGGGGCATGGGCGTATTCATGGGGGGGCCAAGGGGGGACATTTGCTCCCCCCTTCATTTTGAAAAAATGTCATATAAGCGGGGGGGGCATTTGCTCCCCCCCCCCTTACATTAAAAAAAATTTTATAAAGTTGTTATTTGCCCCCCCCCCGCCTGGAAAATTTTTGCCTCCCCCCCTGGAAAAATTCCTAGCGACGCCAATTTGCAGGGGTACCCAACAACATATAATTTTCGTTTAACCAAGAGAATGAAGAAGGTCGCCAGTTACACGAACTTAGAGGGATACGCGCGCATATTTTAGCATCCTTTGTGGTGCAGCCGCTAAAAAGGTTGAGAGCCGCGGAGCTAGTGACATACCCGGGGCAGAGGGGCGTAATTGTGGATATTATCTAAATTACAATCTCTTATCACTGGACCTCTATGGGGTGCCGAGTTTCCATATCTAAATTACAATCTCTTATCACTGGACCTGTATGGCGTGCCTAGTTTCCGTATCTAAATTACAATCTCTTATCACTGGACCTCTATGGGGTGCCGAGTTTCCATATCTAAATTACAATCTTTTATCACTGGACTTCTATGGGGTGCCTAGTTTCCATATCTAAATTACAATCTCTTATCACTGGACCTCTATGGCTTGCCTAGTTTCCATATCTAAATTACAATCTCTTATCACTGGACCTCTATGGCGTGCCTAGTTTCCATATCTAAATTACAATCTTTTATCACTGGACTTCTATGGGGTGCCTAGTTTCCATATCTAAATTACAATCTTGTATCACTGGACCTCTATGGCTTGCCAAGTTTCCATATCTAAATTACAATCTTTTATCACTGGACCTCTATGGGGTGCCTAGTTTCCATATCTAAATTAAAATCTCTTATCACTGGACCTCTATGGGGTGCCTAGTTTCCATATCTAAATTACAAGCTCTTATCACTGGACCTCTATGGGGTGCCTAGTTTCCATATCTAAATTAAAATCTTTTATCACTGGATCTCTATGGGGTGCCTAGTTTCCATATCTAAATTAAAATCTCTTATCACTGGACTTCTATGGGTTGCCGTAAGTTTCCACCACCAAAAGCCACTTTTTTTCTGGAAAGTAAAATAATGTATATGAATGCATTTACATTTCTTTGAACTTCAATGTCTTTATATATAATTTATATCTGACATTGTCGACTTAAACTATCACTAATACAGAGTAGATTTGATAGAGTTAAACTATCACTAATACAGAGTAGCTTTGATAGACTTAAACTATCACTAATACTGAGTACGTTTGAATCTCATGGTGAGAAAAAAACTCAGTAATAAGAACAAGAAAAATGTTGTTTTTTTTTTAAAATTACATCGATAACAAATTGGGCAGCAAAATGTCTCACTGATTGGGATGCCTTTAAAAAATATCCTCTTCCCCCATCTGGAGTGCCGGCTACAACAACGCAAGTGTATGTATAACGTCGCAGCATTGTTATCAAATGGTGTGTGTGTGCGTGTGTGTGCGTGCGTGTGTGTGCGTGCGTGCGTGCACGCTGTGTGCGTGCGTGCGTGCGTGTGTGTGTGTGCTATCATAAACATGGCAGTGTGTTAAGATCGCAGCAGGATCATGCTGTGTCCTTAGTACTCCAGCAATCTAATCTGCTAAATTATAAACATCATGACATGTTCCAGTACCAAAATATGACAACTTTATTACACACTCCTAATATGTGATATTTGACAACACAATGTGTTATAGTACTAACATAAATCTTATCATCTCCCACAGCCTTTCACCACTGTCTGTTGATTTCTACGTTTTATCCACATCTGTACCCCCCCTACCCCGTTCCCCAACCCTACCGTGCACTAACTTCATTGAGCCAAAGCAATTCCTACACTGAACCATAGTAAGCCCTTTATTAAGACACAGTAGGCCTTACAATGACCCACAGTAGGCCTTACAATGACCCACAGTAGGCCAAACAATGACAAATAGTAGGCCTTACAATGACCCCCAGTAGGCCAAACAATGACCCACAGTAGGCCTTACAATGACCCACAGCAGGCCTTACAATGACCCACAGTAGGCCTTACAATGACCCACAGTATGCCTTACAATGACCCACAGTAGGCCTAACAATGACCCACAGTAGGCCCTACATTGACCCACAGTAGGCCAAACAATGACCCACAGTAAGCCTTACAATGACCCACAGTAGGCCCTACAATGACCCACAGTAGGCCAAACAATGACCCACAGTAGGCCTTACAATGACCCCCAGTAGGCCAAACAATGACCCACAGTAGGCCTTACAATGACCCACAGTAGGCCTTACAATGACCCACAGTAGGCCTTACAATGACTCACAGTAGGCCTGACAATGACCCGCAGTAGGCCTTACAATGACCCACAAAAGGCCCTACAATGACCAACAGTAGGCCCTACAATGACCCACAGTAGGCCAAACAATGGCCTACAGTAGGCCCTACAATGACCCACAGTAGACCAAACAATGACCCACAGTAGGCCTTACAATGACCCACAGTAGGCCCTACAATGACCCACAGTAGGCCAAACAATGACCCACAGTAGGCCTTACAATGACCCCCAGTAGGCCAAACAATGACCCACAGTAGGCCTTACAATGACCCACATTAGGCCTTACAATGACCCACAGTAGGTCTTACAATGACCCACAGTAGGCCTTACAATGACCCACAGTAGGCCTTACAATGACCCACAAAAGACCCTACAATGACCCAGAGTAGGCCAAACAATGACCCACAGTAGACCTTACAATGACCCCCAGTAGGCCAAACATTGACCCACAGTAGGCCTTACAATGACCCACAGTAGGCCCTACAATGACCCACAGTAGGCCAAACAATGACCCACAGTAGGCCTTACAATGACCCCCAGTAGGCCAAACAATGACCCACAGTAGGCCTTACAATGACCCACAGTAGGCCTTACAATGACTCACAGTAGGCCTGACAATGACCCGCAGTAGGCCTTACAATGACCCACAAAAGGCCCTACAATGACCAACAGTAGGCCCTACAATGACCCACAGTAGGCCAAACAATGGCCTACAGTAGGCCCTACAATGACCCACAGTAGGCCAAACAATGACCCACAGTAGGCCTTACAATGACCCACAGTAGGCCCTACAATGACCCACAGTAGGCCAAACAATGACCCACAGTAGGCCTTACAATGACCCCCAATAGGCCAAACAATGACCCACAGTAGGCCTTACAATGACCCACATTAGGCCTTACAATGACCCACAGTAGGTCTTACAATGACCCACAGTAGGCCTTACAATGCCCCACAGTAGGCCAAACAATGACCCACAAAAGGCCCTACAATGACCCACAGTAGGCCCTACAATGACCCACAGTAGGCCAAACAATGACCCACAGTAGACCTTACCATGACCCCCAGTAGGCCAAACAATGACCCACAAAAGGCCCTACAGTAGGCCAAACAATGACCCACAGTAGACCTTACAATGACCCCCAGTAGGACAAACAATGACTCACAGTAGGCCCTACAATGACCCACAGTAGGCCAAACAATGACCCACAGTAGGCCTTACAATGACCCCCAGAAGGCTAAACAATGACCCACAGTAGGCCTTACAATGACCCACAGTAGGCCTTACAATGACCCACAGTAGGCCCTACAATGACCAACAGTAGGCCCTACAATGACCCACAGTAGGCCAAACAATGACCCACAGTAGGCCTTACAATGACCCACAGTAGGCCCTACAATGACCCACAGTAGGCCAAACAATGACCCACAGTAGGCCTTACAATGACCCCCAGTAGGCCAAACAATGACCCACAGTAGGCCTTACAATGACCCACAGTAGGCCCTACAATGACCCACAGTAGGCCAAACAAAGACCCACAGTAGGCCAAACAATGACCCACAGTAGGCCTTACAATGACCCACAGTAGGCCCTACAATGACCCACAGTAGGCCAAACAATGACCCACAGTAGGCCTTACAATGACCCCCAATAGGCCAAACAATGACCCACAGTAGGCCTTACAATGACCCACATTAGGCCTTACAATGACCCACAGTAGGTCTTACAATGACCCACAGTAGGCCTTACAATGCCCCACAGTAGGCCTTACAATGACCCACAAAAGGTCCTACAATGACCCACAGTAGGCCCTACAATGACCCACAGTAGGCCAAACAATGACCCACAGTAGACCTTACCATGACCCCCAGTAGGCCAAACAATGACCCACAAAAGGCCCTACAGTAGGCCAAACAATGACCCACAGTAGACCTTACAATGACCCCCAGTAGGCCAAACAATGACTCACAGTAGGCCCTACAATGACCCACAGTAGGCCAAACAATGACCCACAGTAGGCCTTACAATGACCCCCAGAAGGCTAAACAATGACCCACAGTAGGCCTTACAATGACCCACAGTAGGCCTTACAATGACCCACAGTAGGCCAAACAATGACCAACAGTAGGCCCTACAATGACCCACAGTAGGCCAAACAATGACCCACAGTAGGCCTTACAATGACCCACAGTAGGCCCTACAATGACCCACAGTAGGCCAAACAATGACCCACAGTAGGCCTTACAATGACCCCCAGTAGGCCAAACAATGACCCACAGTAGGCCTTACAATGACCCACAATAGGTCTTACAATGACCCACAGTCGGCCTTACAATGACCCACAGTAGGCCAAACAATGACCCACAGTAGACCTTACAATGACCCCCAGTAGGCCAAACAATGACCCACAAAAGGCCCTACAGTAGGCCAAAGAATGACCCACAGTAGACCTTACAATGACCCCCAGTAGGCCAAACAATGACCCACAAAAGGCCCTACAATGACCCACAGTAGGCCCTACAATGACACACAGTAGGCCAAACAATGACCCACAGTAGGCCTTACAATGACCCACAGCAGGCCCTGCTTTGAGCCACAATAAGCCTTACATTAGGACAAAGAAGGCCCTAATTTGAGCCATAGCAGGCCCTGCTTTGAGTTTTTAACACAATTATCCTTTCCAGTCTACAGATTTGTTGTGACTTAATCTTTTCATGTTTTTTTTCGGCCTGATTTGTGTTATCTGTACAATACATTTGTGTTATCTGTACAATACATTTGTGTTATCTGTACAATACATTTGTGTTATCTGTACAATACATTTGCGTTATCTGTGCAATACATTTGTGTTATCTGTACAATCCATTGTGTTTTATCTGTACAATACATTTGTGTTATCTGTACAATACATTTGTTATCTGTGCAACACATTTATGTCATCTGTGCAATACATTTGTGTTATCTGTGCGCCCTACTTCTTCTTCTTCCTTTGGCTCTACATCCCATTTAGGGCCCTGGTCTGCCATTTGGCGCCCTACTACCAGTTGAAATTCAAAAACCTTTAACATCGCTCGCTCGCCGCCCCTTTCTTGTTCGACACCCAGTGCGGCCGCACAACACGCAGAAACCTTCCGAACTTAAGTAAGTTACTAGTAAGTTACTACTTCCATTTACCACTTGGAGAAGATCTTGTGAACAGGAAATGAAGAATCCAACCTAACATGGAGTCAACTGAAAAATATCTCCCAAAACAGAGTGCGTCGGAGAGTCATAACCGAGACCCTTTGCTCCGCAAGCAGTCTGAGTATCTTAGCAAGCACGTCCCATTACAAAAAATTGAGATAAATCCGAATTTGATTTTGCGGCCAGGGCTGCAATTTGAATATTGCAGACTACTGTAATGAGCAAACTCACTTCGCCTCAACATGATTACTTTTAGACTGGTACGTCATAAAAGAAAATCTATAAAAATAAAAAATCTCACCAAACTAGCATGAATCTTCTTTTTTTTTTTTAAAGTGGGTAGCAAAGCGTTAAAGTTTGAGAACCTCCAAGCAGACTCTCAATGAATCGACTTTAGATATTTATCCTGGATAGCTACTGAAAAAAATTCCTTAAATAAAAAACAATAATACATATAAAAGCGATTTGGGTTCTGCGTTAAATCGAAAGTAAAGAATTAATACAACAGTATTCCAGTTTAAAATATAACCATGAAAAAATCGGATCTGCCCGAAACCAAACATAGCCAAGCCTAGCGATCAAGCCTAAGGGGATATAAATCTATGCAAAGGTTTTGCAGGGTACAGCTAGTCAGGAGTAATAACCATTGCTGAGCGGTTAGTTTAATGAGCGTGTGTCATATAGGTCTATACATAATATTTGTATGGGGAAAAGTAAAGCGGTTTGTATCGTACTGGTTACACAATACAATAGGATGCCTTAGCTACAGAAACGAGAGTAAGTGGTTAACCATACTTCATATTCCCTTTCTTTCGGGTATATTATTTCAAAAGGAATCTTACTTTCAGTTTTAACTCATGCGAGTCTTAAGATTTAGTTATAAGAAACTGTCTCATGTTCTGTGATTGGATGACACATTTTCCTCAAGAGCAATGAACTGATTTGATAGTGTAGACATGGACAAATAGGGTAGCGTAAACATGGACAAATAGGGTAGCGGAAACATGGACAAATAGGGTAGCGTAAACATGGACAAATAGGGTAGCGTAAACATGGACTAATAGGGTAGCGTAAACATGGAAAAATAGGGTAGCGTAAACATGGAAAAATAGGGTAGCGGAAACATGGAAAAATAGGGTAGCGGAAACATGGACAAATAGGGTAGCGTAAACATGGACAAATGGGGTAGCGTAAACATGGACCAATAGGGTAGCGGAAACATGGACAAATAGGGTAGCGTTAACATGGACAAATAGGGTAGCGTAAACATGGACAAATAGGGTAGCGTAAACATGGACAAATAGGGTAGCTTAAACATGGACAAATAGGGTAGCGGAAACGTGGACAAATAGGGTAGCGTAAACATGGACAGTGGGACGGATGGCCGAGTGGTGTAGATACTCGACTGTCAACCTGAGAGTCGTGGGTTCGATCCTCGGTGAGGCCCATGAAATTTTTCCAGGTGAGATTTGGTGCAAAGTCGTCCCACAAGTCCACCCAGCTTTAAATGGGTACCTGACTTTAAGTTGGGGAAGTAAAGGCGGCTGGGCGTTATGCTAACCACACAATCCCTTCATATGCCGAGGTTATAGAAACAGATGAATTCTACACTTCATCTGCCCCGAAGGCCCGTTAGGGCTAAGAAGGGAACTTTTTTTTAAACATGCACTAATAGTGTAGATTAAACATGGACAAATAGGGTAGCGGAAACGTGGACAAATAGGATAGCGTAAACATAGACAAATAGGGTAGCGGAAACATGGACAAATAGGGTAGCTGAAACATGGACAAATAGGGTAGCGGAAACATGGACAAATAAGGCAGTGTAAACATGGACAAATAAGGTAGTGTAAACATGGACAAATAGGGTAGTGTAAATAAGGTTTATGTTGCCCAACCCCCCGCCCCCAAATCAGGTTACCTTCAATATCTCACAGATTGAAATAAAAACGTATATAGTGACAGATCTGTGTTGAAATAAAAACGTATATAGTGACAGTTCTGTGTTGAAATAAAAACGTGACAGTTCTGAGTTGAAATGTAAACATATATAGTGACAGTTCTGCGTTGAAATGTAAACATATACAGTGACAGTTCTGCGTTGAAATGTAATCATATATAGTGACAGTTCTGTGTTGAAATACAAACATATATGGTGGTTCTGTGTTGAAATACAAACATATATAGTGACAGTTCTGCGTTGAAATGTAAACAAATATAGTGACAGTTCTGTGTTGAAATACAAACATATATGGTGACAGTTCTGTGTTGAAATACAAACATAAATGGTGACAGTTCTGCGTTGAAATGTAAACATATATAGTGACAGTTCTGCGTTGAAATGTAAACATATATAGTGACAGTTCTGCGTTAAAATGTAAATATATATAGTGACAGTTCTGCGTTGAAATGTAAACATATATAGTGACAGTTCTGTGTTGAAATACAAACATATATAGTGACAGTTCTGTGTTGAAATACAAACATATATGGTGACAGTTCTGCGTTGAAATACAAACATATATATACAAACATATATAGTGACAGTTCTGCGTTGAAATGTAAACATATATAGTGACAGTTCTGCGTTGAAATGTAAACATATATAGTGACAGTTCTGCGTTAAAATGTAAATATATATAGTGACAGTTCTGCGTTGAACTGTAAACATATATAGTGACAGTTCTGTGTTGAAATACAAACATATATAGTGACAGTTCTGTGTTGAAATACAAACATATATGGTGACAGTTCTGTGTTGAAATACAAACATATATAGTGACAGTTCTGTGTTGAAATACAAACATATATGGTGACAGTTCTGTGTTGAAATACAAACATATATAGTGACAGTTCTGTGTTGAAATACAAACATATATAGTGACAGTTCTGCATTGAAATGTAAACATATATAGTGACAGTTCTGCGTTGAAATGTAAACATATATAGTGACAGTTCTGCGTTGAAATGTAAATATATATAGTGACAGTTCTGTGTTGAAATACAAACATATATAGTGACAGTTCTGTGTTGAAATACAAACATATATGGTGACAGTTCTGTGTTGAAATACAAACATATATAGTGACAGTTCTGTGTTGAAATACAAACATATATGGTGACAGTTCTGTGTTGAAATACAAACATATATGGTGACAGTTCTGTGTTAAAAAAATAAACACAAAAGCAAGTTAAAAGTCTATCTAAGCCAACGTCAACACGTCGCGTTTCCTGCTGTCTATTGTAACGTTTGACATACAATAGGATTCAGTTACCGGGCCTGGTCTGGGCGAATAGGTCTCACTGATTAACGATGACGTTGGGTGATATTTTACTTTACAAACTCAAATACTTTCTCTTGATGGTGCCATGCTCACCAAAGGCACTCAGCCAATATTAGGTAAACATTGTTTCTCTAGTTATGTCTCCAGACAGATCTATCAAACGCTGCAGCTAAACGTTGTACACCTGGACAATGTCTGCGAGAGGCAAGACACACTGAAGGCAGACAGAAATATAAACTATTGGGACGATGCGTGTGTGTGTGTGTGTGTGTGTGTGGTAAGAGAAAGGGTCAATATGAATAAAAGCGTGTGTATAGCTGGGCTGCTGCCCGGCTGCTAAAGTAAATGTTGATGTGTTGTTTATGTGTTTTCAAAAACCAAGATAAGTTAATAAACGAAAACAAACAACAACGAAAAAGTAAAAAAAAAATCATTATTAAAACATACATTAATACCTCAAAATCCGAACCCCTTAATAGTAGAACACATCGGAATCCGAACTAAAATTGAATAGCACACCATGATCCGGAAGGGTTGTAAAATGTAAACATCCAGCTCGCGTGTTATTTCTGTTTGAAATACATTCCTCAGTGCTGTAATTACCTGGACTAATAAGTCGCTCATATTAGCCTCAGCATCTCGAATGAATTTTCACAACTTTTTTAAAGAAGATCTTCAAACAACAAATGAATTATTTTCTTCCTGTTTTTTTTTTATAACATAAATATTTAGTAGGCCTATATGTGAATTATTTTAGATTCAAATCTTCTTAGAATTGACAGTGATTGTTGCCAACTGATTTTTTCTTTTTGTTCTAAAAAAAAAACAACAGAAATCCATGAGCTCATAAAAAAACCCCAATATTTTGAGGGGTAAAAAAACATGTATTGCCAGCCGTGGTGTATAGGTGTACGGGTATTGGGTTAGTCGGGAACATAAACATAAAGGTTTTTTTTTTTTTTGGGGGGGGGGGGGTGTAGAATGGCAGCTTTGTAGATTTACAACAAAAAAAAAGACTGAGTTAATATCTACTTGTATCTTGTTTTTTTTTTTACTGTGCCACAGCGTACTGAATGGTGACCTGGATAGAGGGACGGGGAGAAAGAGAGAGAGAGAGAAAGAGAGAAAGAAGCAGCCAATTTCACACCTGCCACTGCATTTATGTCGGGGTAAGAAAGAAGGAAGAGAGCGGGAAAGGAGCCAGAAAAAACAGTGTTGCTAGACTGTGCTATTTTTTCGCTTTCAGCACTACGCAACATCTTTTTTTTTTTAAGTGACGCGAGTGTATAGTTTATTTACAAAGTTAAAGAAGAATCAAAATAAATGTGTGTGCTAATGTGTGCTACATGTAATTTTATGCTTTGCGCTACTTTAGGCCGAAACTTTTTTTGGCAAAAGTACAGAAAGCTAGAGAGTTTAAGAAGGGGGGGGGAGAAAGGAATCTCATGCACTAATTATATCCATGTGTATGTAAAGAATGAGAGATGGAAATGGGTTGAGGGGAAAAGAAAAACATAGAGGCAGAAAAATAAATGCAAAATATCAGACAGAGAAATGGGTACAGTATACGACCCTCTCATGTACAATGCATTTATATCTTACCTGTAGGAAAGTCACAGTGACACTGAATACTGTAGACTAACTAAATGTTTCCAAACTAATACTCACATACTTAGAAGGTCACATGATTCAATCCACTGGTTTACTTTAGGTCAAATGATTCAATTCACTGATTTACTTTAGGTCAAATGATTCAATTCACTGGTTTATTTGGGTCACATGATTCAATTCACTGGTTTACTTTAGGTCAAATGATTCAATTCACTGGTTTACTTTAGGTCAAATGATTCAATCCACTGGTTTACTTTAGGTCAAATGATTCAATCCACTGGTTTACTTTAGGTCAAATGATTCAATTCACTGGTTTACTTTAGTTAAGACACGTCCATTACAGTGATGGAAAAAAGAAATTTCTTATATATAAACATTTCGTAAGTAGAGAGGATGTACTTGGGAGCGTGTAATGCTACACACAGACACAACATTAATGAAAGCTTTGTGTCTAGACAGCGAAGTGCAATTAACGGCGTGTGTCTCCATCAGATATTTGTCGACAGTTTATAAATAGACAAGTCTTCCATCGGGAAAAAACAAACTATTCAGGCCAGGACAGTGGTTCCCACATTTTGTTCAATTGACTCAAGTGGGGAGGAATGTGATATCATTTTTTTACCGTAACTAAAACCGGAAAGCGACCTCATCAATATGTGATTACGAATGCTACTTTTGGTTACACATCTCTACTTTCGTGTGGTCCCATCAGGTGAGGGGGGGTCCCATCGGGCATGGGGTGTCATCAGGGTGTGTGTATGTGGGGGGGTCCTATCAGACGTGGAATCCATCAGGCGTGGGTCCCATCCATCAAGCGTGGGGTCCCATCAAGCCGTGAATACGAAAAAGTTATCACAGTATGTCACGAAACGTAAAAGTCTGAGAACCACTGAACTAAAAACATTAACAAAAAACAAAACAAAACACCACGATACTTGAAAAATAATCGGAAAATGACATTTCATGGGGGTGGACAATCTGAGAGTCCCTGTGTAATGCTGTACGCATACACAACATGGCGATTACTTTTGTTGCATAGCACTGGGAGATGTGCAGATAAAATATAGTAAGTTGCACAACACTTTATGTTAACTAAGTGTTTGAAGCTTGAAGACGTCAGGTCACGTGACTGATTATATACCGCTGCTCATTTCCACGATCTATAAATAGCGGTTTGTTTTTTTGTAACCCGTCTGCGTCATGCACAAACACATTACCAGGGATTTCTAAGAATTGTGTGCTAGGTCATTGCTATGGGCATGGTGGAGTAAAGGAACTTTTCAGACTTGTGGACGTGTATATTATAACTAGCTGGTAATTTTATATTTTTTTATAAATGTGAAATCTGATAAGTTATAACCACTCAACCGGAAATATGATTTATCCGTTGCCTACCTGACACGGCGCAGACGTGGTGGTCTTTGTTATGTTCCGCATTTAAATCATGCAAACACCGGCTGGGAGTGAACACCAGCTGCAGAAGCTTTGGTTTGTAGTGCAATAGAAATGACATTAAAAAAAAACATAAATCGTAATACCAATTCATAATATGTACAAAAAACGGTCATATATATTTTTTTTTCATTTTTAATATTTTTTACTTTTTTTTTTTTATGAAAGCTAAACACATTTTAATGTTTGTCAAAAATTTCTTTATATACACCTCGACGCTGTCTCGTTGCAATAGCTTCTTTAGGCGTCATAGATAACAGACGGCCATTTTTGTAACAGCAAGGCTCGCCCATTCACAAATTTAACGGTCAACAATCTGTAGCGATAATAAATAAATTCATCAATCAACAATCAAAAATGATTTTTTTTTAATTTTTTTTTTTGAAATAATGTGCACACAAAAACAAAATAACCTTACCCAGTATATCTTAATACAAAATCACAATAGATAACAGACGGCCATTTTTTTAATAGCAAGGCTCGTCCACTTTTTCAATACAATTAAACTCAGCTGTCAACAACCAATTAAACTCAGCTGTCAACAACCAATTAAACTCAGCTGTCAACAACCAATTAAACTCAGCTGTCAACAACCAATTAAACTCAGCTGTCAACAACCAATTAAACTCAGCTGTCAACAACCAATTAAACTCAGCTGTCAACAACCAATTAAACTCATCTGTCAACAACCACAAAACAATTGTGAGCGAGTGATGAACGTTAACTCAAACTACAAACAGTCTGCTACCAGCTAATATATATTGATATCTATAATACAAGCGTCCATGTCACTCATTCACTAACTGATAGAGTCACTAACGTTTTAAATAAAGTATGTGCTGCCATCTCACCGCACGATGTGAAAACTACCTGAAAAGGAGACACGGTGTTACAACGCATACACCGCACGATATGAAAACAACCTGAGGGAACAAAAACACAGACACGCACTTGTCTTTTCTCTATACTTATAAGACGCATTTGTTGTCTATCTGTCTGTCTGTCTGTCTGTTCCCTTATAACTCAAGATTCAGACAAACAAATAACGTGAAATTTGTTACACATACACATAATTACATGGGGAAGGTTATAGGACAGGTTTCGTTTCATCTCGATGGGTAGTTTAATTGTAATTAATTTTTTTTTATTTTAGTATTTTACTATATTAAAGTAATCTCGACGGCGCCATAAATAACATTCCTCTGTGACGTCATTTCCCGATGATCGAATAGAACTTGCGCGCTGGTGCTGTATTGTGCCTTTGTGATGCAAAAATTTACTGTTTTTTCATGCTCTCTGATTTGTACAGTTTGAGGAAGGTAAAGGAATGAAGAAGGATTTTAGAAGAAGTGTGAAGCCATAATAATAAGTATATATATATATATATATATATATATATATATATATATATATATATAGAGAGAGAGAGAGAGAGAGAGGAGAAAAGAAAAACATAGAGGCAGAAAAATAAATGAGAAATATCAGACGGAGAAATGGAGGGGGAGAGAGGGAGATGGGAGAGGGAGTAGGGGAGAGGGAGAGAGAAAGGAAGGGAGGGAGAGAGAGGGTGGGAGAGAGATAAAGAAAGAGGGGGGAAGGGAGGGAGAGAGAAGGAATGAGGGAGGGAGGAAGGGAGAGAGAGGGGGAGGGGGGGGAGAGAGAGGTGGAAAGGGGAGGGAGGGAGAGAGAGGGGAGGGAGGGAGAGAGAGAGGATGGGAGAAATGGGAGGAAGAGATAAAGAGAAAGAGGGGGCAGGGATGGAGAGAGAGGGAAGGAAGAGGGAGGAGGATGGACGGGGGGAGAGAAGGATGGGAGAGATATGGGAGAGAGGGAGGGAGAGGGAGGGAGGGAGGGAAAGGGAGAGAGGGGGAGGGAGGGAGGGAGAGAGAGAGGAAGGGAGAGAGGGGTAGGGAGAAAACAGAAGGTAAACAGAAAACCTTATTTTAAACCCGGGCAAAGCCGGGTACTTGCAACTAGTATTATATATATACACACACACACACACACACACACACACAGACACACACACACACACAGACACACACACACACACACACACACACATACACACATACACACATACATACATACACACATACATACATACATACATACATACATACATACATACATACATACATATATATATATATATATATGATGCACAGAGGCGGATTGAAAGCCGAAAGTAATGGGTGCGCACTGGAATAATTCTACAGTTGTAACATAATTTGATATGTCTCTTATGTTTTCATTATTTTCTTCTTCGACCGTAAGGGGGTTTTCCAACAAGAACGTAATTCGCATGTGATGTCTAAAACATACATTGACTAAGAAATTTCAAGTGCAAGTTAATATAAACCTCTTCTAATTAAGCCCACGTACAGTAGTGAAAAAAGTTTCTAGGACGGCCATATGCCCGGGGTAAGGGGGGCGGGGTGTTCCTTTCATATCCTTAGGGCCATTTTCCTATCCCCAGGCTATACTGCCACAAAAAAATATGAAAAATACATTTCGGATGCGACGAAGCCCTTAGGTTGGTGCCCCCAGGCAAGAGACCGGTGGCCTTCCACATTTTGCTGCGGCCCTGGCCTTCATATAAATTCACCTTTGTGTTGTGTGTATATGTAAACTTTATGCCTGGGCGATATGAGATTGACACATTTTAATTTTACAGTGCATTGTTAAACTTCACAGGTAGGCGACATTAGCATTATGTCTTACCATATCAATCAATGTCACTATTTATACAATGCGATACAAAAAATTGATGGAAAAAAAATATGTTTTTATATTCAACTGTTCTCCTGCTACAACGTCTTAAAAAAATGAAAAACATACGCAAGATAATACAATAGACTGTCTTCATATATCAAGGTCTTTTACAATAAATAGATTAGCGGATGTCCTACACGAGAGTGAGATCTATATGGTTAAAAAAAGAGAGAAATACACAATGGTAAATACACAACGAGGTAAATAACGAGGGAATAATCTAACGTTATCTGGGCGGCCCAGAAACCATTTGATCCACGGACCGGTACTGTTCGCGGCCCGGTGGAAGGGTTGGGGACCACTGTTCTAGAGCAAATAAAATTCGTGTTATGTAACATGCACCAAATGTAAACACTCCGAACTATAACGGATTGTTACAACACTTCCATGCGTTATTTATTATTTGACAACTTTCCTTTTTCCGTTATTCCGTTGACTAAATACATTTTAAAACTGATCGACTCGTGCAGCCATGGGGCCAAATCCGGCCCGTTTGACTGTTTAACTCGGCCCGCCAATAGTTTTAAAGTGAAGCAAAACACATTAGCCTTTTATATTATGACGTTGACATTTAATTTAAATTAGTTCATGTCTACACCCCATCCATATGCTCATAGTATTAGTTCATGTCAACACTCCATCCATATGCTCATAGTATTAGTTCATGTCAACACTCACATCCATATGTTCATAGTATTAGTTCATGTCAACACCCCATCCATATGTTCATAGTATTAGTTCATGTCAACACTCCATCCATATGTTCATAGTATTAGTTCATGTCAACACTCCATCCATGTGTTCATAATATTAGTTCATGTCAACACTCCAGTCAGCCGCGCCGGTCAAATGTACGAGCCCAACGTGGGCCGCGACTCAGAAACTTTGCCCATCCCTGTGCTAGTGTATTTAGTTGATTCAAACAGCTGCCAGTAAATAAACGGCTACTTGCAGCTATAGTTCTATTTACAAGTTAATATGCGATCAAACTTGTTGTATAACTTACCAATGTGATCAAACTTGTTATATAACATACCAATGTGAACGGACCTGTCAGATAACACCATTATGTGATCAAACTTGTCAGATAACACCAATATGTTATCAAAATTGTCAAATAACGCATCATTTTCTTACAAAATATCACTCAAAGAAGTAGGAAGTAACCTATTTGATCTTAAATTCTGCGTCCAATAAAACAACAACCAATATGTGCAGAATACAATTAGACATTATTTCATTCATATGAATGCTTCTTTAAAGCTTTTCATGTTTTAGTATCAGCAATGGATGATACATTTTCCCCATCTGAGGAAAATAAACTAGATAATCCCTTTGAATCACTTGTTACTTGTGTACGTGTGTTCAAAAATAACTAAATCCCTGTGAATCACTTGTTACTTGTGTACGTGTGTTCAAAAATAAACAACTAAATGCCTGTAGATCACTTGTTCAACTAAATCCCTGTAGATCACTTGTTACTTGTGTACGTGTGTTCAAAAATAAACAACTAAATGCCTGTAGATCACTTGTTACTTGTGTACGTGTGTTCAAAAATAAACAACTAAATGCCTGTAGATCACTTGTTACTTGTGTACGTGTGTTCAAAAATAAACAACTAAATCCCTGTAGATCACTTGTTCAACTAAATCCCTGTAGATCACTTGTTACTTGTGTACGTGTGTTCAAAAATAAACAACTAAATGCCTGTAGATCACTTGTTACTTGTGTACGTGTGTTCAAAAATTGTGGCGTTTTAATGACCATCCTGGAGTGAATTCTTCTCTCGCTGGCCACACTTTTTTGGTATAATGCTCAGAGTCTGCTCTGCTATCCCAGAGGCACAAAAAACATGGAAATTTTGAATACCCTCCTTGGAGTCCCAATATGATGGCTATGACCTTCCAATCTCCACATATCAACCACTTGTGCTGGTCATAATTCAACGAACTGAGCAACAGTTTCATGTTTTCATACGTTTCTTTTAATGTTACTGAGTGTGCCACTGGAAGTGATGATATTTTATTTCCATTAAATAGAAGAACTGCTTTCATACTGCGCTTTGTGGAATCAATAAACAATCTCCACTGATTAGCATCGTAAGCAATTCCCATAGATGTGACAAGGCCTTCAATATTATTACAATATAACAATTCTTGCTTACTTGAAAAAAACTGTACAAATTCTGTCTCTCGACATCTGTACACACTTACGCTAGTATCAGGAGTGAGAAGGTTTCGTTCTTGTAAGCGGGATGCAAGCAGTTCAGCTGATGACTTTGGAAGGTTTAGATCTCTAACTAGATCATCAAGATCTTCCTGAGTAAAAAGTTTTGGTGTGACATCTTCTTTAAAATCAGGATCAAGAACATCACTACTGTCTTCAGAACTTGAGCTGTCATCACTTTCAAAATCATCCAGCTGAGTAGGAGGTGTAGGCACAGGAATGTCTTCGCAATGTTCTACAGGCCTCAAGGCTGACGGTACATTAGGATATAGAATCATGTGTCTGCTTTTTTTGTTGAATCCTACAACATTCGTCATGCAAAAATAGCAGTCCGTCACATGATTCGAAGGCTCACGCCAAATCATGGGCACACCAAATGGCATACTTTTCACTTTACCTTTAAACCACTTGCCAAGAGTTACTTCACAGAGTTTACAAATAACATGAGGCGCCCATGTTTTGTCCGGGTCTTCCAGTTTACATCCAAAGTATGCATGATAACATTTCTTTGTTAAATTTGATATTTTCTTCTTCTCAGCCATTGTGCAAAATCGTCCACAAACATAACAAAAACTGTCTGCTGAATTCGTACAATGTCTTGGCATTGTGAATTTTTTTTAAAATTTAAAATCAGCTAATCAAATATAATCTTAAACACATAAACAACAGCAATAAAATATTCAATTAAACTTGTGTTCAAACATAAAGTGATGACGTAAGCTGCTTATGATAAGCATAAAATTTGTAAACACAAATTTGTGGTTTTCTCAAAAACCTGACGTGATACAAAAGAAATAAGTACATCAAAATTTATCATTTTTAATAAGCTTTCAGAAATTCATAATGTTTTGCTTGCAGTTTTTTTTATGTAAACCAGTGTAATCTAAACTGAAACAACGATAAATAATAACCACTCTCCAACAATTTAGGTCAATGTATAAATGTGTTTGTTCTAACAAGTTCAATGAACATAATTAAAACTAATCTCTACGTCCTACACACAGATAATGACGGAAATTAACAGCGCATTGTTAAAATAGAATCTGGGTCAGTTAAGTCGTAGTTAATTTCAAAAACATTATTATAACAACAACATCATTTTAAGATAAAAAGAAGATAAAACAGAAGATAAAAAAGTACTTTTACTGGCAACGAATCGTTATTATAAAGTACAAACTCTTTATGAATATAGCATAGAGCCTGTATGCATCTATCTAATAATATAATAGCGATTTTGGGTTCTGCGTTAAATCGAAAGTAAAGAATTAATGCAACAGTATTCCAGTTTAAAAATCGGATCTGCCCGAAACCAAAAAATAACTAAACCTACCGATCAAGCCGAAGGGGGGTATCCGGACAAAACCCACACGGACAAACCCCCCACAGACAAAACCCCAGCGTACAAATACCCCAGCGGACATAACACCCAGCGGACAAAATAAAAGCGATTTGGGTTTTGCGTTAAATCGAAAGTGAAGAATTAATACAACAGTATTCCATTTTAAAATACAATCATGAAAAAAATTGAATATGCCCGAAACCAAAAATAGCTTAGCCTTGCGATCAAGCCTAAGGGGATATAACTCTATGCAAAGGTTTTGCAGGGTACAGCTAGTATATATATATAATGCACAATAAACTCATTAATATTTTGTACAGTAAGTATGAGGTATTGATCATTTCTTTTTTGTTAGAAGTTTAGTTTAGTGTAGACGTTGTAATATAGAGAGCGCGTAAGCCCTAGATGAAATGGTTGTAAGAAGGTGAAATTATGAAACAAAAAATACAATATCATAACATACCTTGTAAAAACAGAAATTTTGTCATCATTTACGAATCAATCAAGGTAAATAAAACTTTGCCTTAAGACTTGGCATGAAATTGTAAAATATCCAGTATTTAATGTCAAAGTATTTAGCCATGTCGCATTGTTAAGTGACACGACACATAGTTTAGCGGCACAATGCGTAACCAAGAATGATGAAACAATCACTGTGTAGGCCTCCAGATACAGAGCCAGTAAGAATACATCGACACTATGTAGAAGTGGTATGTGTTTCAACAGTGTATCGCAAGAGACCGAACAGAAAGTTGACTGGCAATGAGATCGCGTCAACGCCCACATGTAACATTATCTGAGCGCACAACGGTTGATCTAATTAAATACTTACTGTCGTAATGGGCGGTAACTCAGCACTTAGTCGTTGTTTTGCCGTACATGTCAACGAGAGGAAAACCGAGGAAAGATTGTTGTCTGCCCTTAGCATAATGCCCTGTACAATGATAATATTTAGTGTTGCCAGTTTGGCGGCATTCCCGCCGGTTTAGGCGGTTTTTTTCAGACATCAGCGGGAGTTTTAAGTCCCTGTCGGATTTTTGGTGAGCTCAGCGTTTTGAAATTACTTAAATACATTAAAAAATGACGCACGAAGTCTAAAAATAATATTCAATGTTTGACACTTCTTCACCGTCTTACTAATCTGGCTTGTCTCTAATTGTGTGTTGGGTTTTTTCGCTGACACATCTTGCAACACTGGTAATAACTGTATTCGTTAGTTAAGCCACACTAGATGTCCCAGATGTATATGTTTGCTTCTGCGCAACTGTTATGCAGGGTTTAAAAGAAACTGGACACATGTATAGTCATCTGTGCTTATAGGTTTGGAGACAATTACGTCATACAGCGAACCTCGGATCAAACGAAACTACTGTCCGAAGACTGGACGGTTGCCAGGAATCTGGCAGGAGAATGCTATTTCGCACTTCTGGTCACTCAGCTACTGGTCAAACCACCGACAAAGAAGAAATTCACAGTCCTCTGGTCGGTTGCTCTCGACTTTGAAGTTTGGACGTACCCCTCCCCCCTCTGATTGGCGGTGTGGAGAGCGTGAATGGGCGATTTGTCAAGGGGGGGGGGTCACGTGTGCACGTCTGGAAGCGTTTGTGGAAGACTAAGAAAAGGATTGGACTTGAGATTCTCGAGGAGAACAGTCGACTAAAGAAAGAGAGAGAGAGAGAGAGAGAGAGAGAGAGAGAGATAAAAACGTTCTTATTGACTTTGGATTTTCGACATTTAGCACTATTGTAAACCACCAGACCCTGTTTAGGACCGGTGACTTGTAATAAAGTTGTGCATAAGTACATACAAGTCTTGATTGTTCGGTTTATCACGTGCTGTCTGTCATTTGTGGAACGCCTCTTGGCAGAGGGAAATACAAATACAAGTCCAACTCAGTCAGCGACTCATACTGTTGGACAGGGTTGGGCAAACTACGGCCCGCTGGCTGCATGCGGCCCGTCAGAGTATAGTATGCGGCCTGGATGCAGGTTGCGGTCCTCTGTCGATGGTAATTTTCTTTGTTTAGAGTTTTTTGCTGTATTTTTTTTTAATTTCATTCCGACTACTGATTCGAATCTAGGGATGTTAAATCGGTCTTATGGCTCGAGAATATTAGTTAAAGCTGCTTGACCTACAAGCAGATTATGACCTGTAGGAGAAGTGCATGTCAGTTCTTTTGCTGTAGTTTTAAGGATGATTGCCAGCGCGGCATTTCCACAACTTCAAAACTTTGGTGCCAAGCTTTTGTCACTATTTGGGTCCACATATGTTTGTGAGCAAGCGTTTTCTTGTATAACAATAAACAAATCTAAGAACAGATCAATGTTGACTGAATGTAATGTATATGCTGTCATGCAAATCACAGTTCCACAGTTCACAAATATTATCCGAAATTGTCGATTAACCAAAAATTGTCATTAGCCTGACATAGTCATTAACCGGGCATAGCCATTAACAAGACATTGCCCTTGATCGGACATTGCCATTAACCAGACATTGCCCTTGATCGGACATTGCCATTAACCAGACATTTTCATTGGCCGGAAAAAAATCATAAAACCGAACATAGCCATTAACCAGACATTGCCACAAACCGGAGATAGTCATTAACCAGACATCCCCATTAACCAGACATTGTCGTTGATCGGACATTGCCATTAACCGGACATTGCAATTAACCAGACATTACCATTAACCGGACATTGCCATTAACCAGACATTACCATTAACCGGACATTGCCGTTTCTTTTACCCCCCCCCCACACAATTATCAGACTGATAGACTAAAATCAAACCCCTGTCTAAAAATAGAATTAAAAAAAAATATCTCAGTCCTTTGAGTATTTAATCATTACAGCCAATACCTACATTGACGTAACTGTTACCAATCCCACTCAATGCAGCTTCATAAAAATTGTATAACTTTTTAAGTTTTATTAATCACCATATCTGTCCATTAACCGGACATTGCCATTAACCAGACATTACCATTAACCGGACATTGCCATTAACCAGACATTACCACTAACCTGACATTGTCATTAACCAGAATAGTTCAGTAGAGTTTGTCAAATTTTTTCTCCTCTCTAAACTTTGTGGGCTATCTGTTACATATACAAAGTGGAACGTACTGGCTTAGGCAGATCGAACGGACATTCTACACGGACTACATGCGGTCGAGTGGTGAAAATGTGTGTATATAGGACACAAACATTAGTATGGACACGTATGAAGAAAGTTCGCCATAAGGAGTGTATTTGTGCCGGGGTGGTTTTATAAAACCTTTAGCAGTATCTTCAAATCTACTATCATTTATATTCTGAGATGTTCAAATCTAATTTGTTTTGCGTGGTGTTAAAAAGTAGCGAATATGCTACAAGTAGCGCAATCTGGAAACTGATATTCTAGTTGTTATTTTTTTTTCAGAGGTCATGACGCCATTAACTCTGGTGGTCAGTCGTGTTGAACCGTTCAGTGAATCAGGGGGCCTCAAATGGTTCCCACCGACCGTACCAGTGTGCCCGATTAGGTATCCGGACCGGACAAAACCCCCAGCGGACAAAACCCCACAGCAGACAAAACCCACAGCAGACAAACCCCCCAGCGGACAAAACCCCCAGCGGACAAAACCCCCAGCGGACAAAAAACCCCAGCGGACAAAAAACCCCAGCGGACAAAACCCCCAGCGGACATAACGAGTGTAGGACAAAACCCCCAGCGGACAAAACCCCCAACGGACAAAACCCCCAGCGGACAAAACCCCCAGCGGACAAAACCCCCAGCGGACAAAACCCCCAGCGGACAAAACCGCCAGCGGACAAAACCCCCACAATATTGTTTTAAGCCAAACTTTCTGTGACCTGCTTAGCGGGTGGTTTGTAAATCACATAAATCATGTAAATGAATTTGAATTTAAAACCTGTTTTTGTTGATCATAATTGCTCAATATGAAACATAGCCATGGTTATTATTTTATTTAGCACCTTTTTAAATTATTATTATGTCTTAATTAATTAATTTAAAAAAATTCACAAAAAAAGCTCGAGTTATAATTTAATGTTTCTTGGGCGCCCCAGAACCATACGATCCACGGACCGATGCCGATTTGCGGCCCGGGGACCACTGCCTTCCAGTGTTGCCGAATATTAATCTATTTTAAATGTCAGATTTTTAGAGTAAAAAAAAAGTTAGAATTGAACAAGCTACACTTTTTACATCCTACAGGGCAATACAGTAGCCGACTATATCAAACGGCTAATAATGTATAACAAGAATGTGATGTAAAATTTGTAAGCCTTGTTTCAAATTGTGTCTAAAAGTTAAATTTACGAGGAAAATAGAACTCTTAATGAGATATAGAAATTAAACACTTCAAATCGAGTACGCTCAACAATTCCTCCCGAATTAAACTTTCATTCTCTTACATATGCTAGCTGGACAAAATATCCTATCATTCTCAAGTCTCCTGTTTGTTGATTCCACCCCAATTCAATACATAATTAAGAGTTTGGTGAACACAGCAGAATAAAGGTGACTTTGCACTTCTCATGTTACTTGAATTCCTCCACACTGACACTATGTTTCTAAACTTTATTCTATTGTAGTACACCCCTAACCCTGAACTCATGAACTACCCACGTCTACGCATCTTCCGGAATTCTACTATGACACTATTCTTTATTGTCTAAAATTCCCCTACCTGTTAAAGTTAATGGGTTCTGTCTCCCTCTCTGTCCACCCGTCTCATATCGAATTACGTTAAACTGTCCCAACTGCCCTGACCTACTTTCACTTTCTACATTTTATAATAAAGATTGGGGGGGGGGGGATATTACATTTTATAATAAAAGTAATGATTGATTAATAAATGATATTTTTTAAGTGGGTGTTTTGTCCGCTGGGTGTTTTGTCCGCTGGGTGTTTTGTCCGCTGGGTGTTTTGTCCGCTGGGTGTTTTGTCCGCTGGGTGTTTTGTCCGCTGGGGTTTTGTCCGCTGGGGCTTTTGTCCGTGGGGGTTTTGTCCGCTGGGTGTTTTGTCCGCTGGGGTTTTGTCCGCTGGGGGTTTTGTCCGTGGGGGTTTTGTCCGCTGGGGGTTTTGTCCGGATACCGACATGACCTTCACCCTTCACTGGACCTAACGCTTACTTTTGCTATAAAATCTATTATTTGGCCCCATTTTTATTAAAAAATGTTATATATAATACCTGGATGTATATATATGCATAAATGCGTATTTTTAAGTGAATTTTTTTTCAAAGTACTCTAATAAGCTGCAGTAGCCCTTCGAGCCACAGTGGTCTAAAGTTAATCCCTTGATCAACAGGCAGCTTATCTTACAAGGTAAAAAAAAAGAATTGAAGGTTTCAGCCCAAGGTCAATACTGACCGAATCTTTATTCTACCTTTTAATTCTCGCGCCAGACATACATTTTATAGCAGACGGTAAAACAAACAGCATAAGAATTACAGTGGTCGAAAGGCAATCCTTTATTTAGGTAAAACAACATAGGAACATGCCTATTGGTATACTGTATTGACAGACATCATCTCTAATATTGACAAACATTTCCTTTAGCCCATGGTCAACTTCGTATATATTGAAGTATTAATAATATCGACTTATATTCAGTATTAATATTTTGGGGGTTTTGTCCGCTGGGGGTTTATTCCGCTGGGGGTTTTGTCCGCTGGGGGTTTTTGTTCTACAATCGCTCTATGTGGCACGAGACGTAATTACGAAGGCCACATCGTTCGTTAGTTGGCTGTTAAAACTGGCATTGACTTACAAACAATAGTGTGAAAATAATGGCGACCGCCTGACACTGTTCAATGGGCTCTAGGCTAGGGTACACACACACACACAAATATGGGGACCTCTGAAGTAAACTCTTCAGACACCCTTTAAAAACTGGAAGTTTGACTTAAATGGACTACATCTTAAATCGTAGGGTTACACATCTAGGCTACTGAGATTCCTTGAATGTGTAGAATGTTGAATGTGTAGATTGTTGACTGTGTAGAATGTTGAATGTGTAGATTGTTGAATGTGTAGATTGTTGAAGGTATAGATTGTCGAATGTGTAGGTTGTTGAAGGTATAGATTGTTGAAGATATAGATTGTTGAATGTGTAGGTTGTTGAATGTGTAGATTGTTGAATGTGTAGGTTGTTGAATGTGTAGATTGATGAAGATATAGATTGGTGTAGGTTGTTGAATGTGTAGATTGTTGAATGTGTATATTGTTGAATGTGTAGATTGTTGCCTGTAGATTGTTGAATATGTAGATTGTTGACAGTGTAAATTGTTGAATGTGTAGATTGTTGATTGTAAAGATTGTTGAATGTGTAGATTGTTGAATATGTAGATAAATGAATAATAATTTTAATGTGCTGAAGCGTCATTGACCATATATTTTCTTCTGATTTATCAACCTCTTCATTGATTCTATATATTTTTCAGATAATAATTTGGATGTTTTAAATACCTCTACTAGACTAACTCTAGATAAAAATTTACATATTACAATCCAAAGAAAGTCATAACATCTATCACAAATAGCCTGAAGACAACAGAACAGGTCACAGAACAGAGGTCACAGAACAGAGGTCACAGAACAGAGGTCACAGAACAGGTCAAAGTCACTCCCCTTATCGCACCCCGCTAAAATTGGTCCATTTATAAAAAAAACTATCCAATGGTCTAATCTTTCCATCATCTCCCGCCAGACACATGTGTCACTAACTGGTCAAACTAGTGATCTTACTGTTTAAGTGGGTCAGAGTGGATGGAAGGGTGTATTGTGCCACATTTGTCACCACCGCCAACTGTAAATACCATGGTTTCGGGTTATCACCAGCACCGGTGACAAAGAAAAAAATGGTATTCGAAAACCACGATATTAGGTTAAAAAAAACTCGCATGTAGACTAAACGTTCATAATGAAAAAAAAAAGTTTTTAAAAGTCCACTAAAGTACAGACTTACCAGTAAATTTCATAGTCAGCTGTACCCTTGTCTTGTATCATTGTTAAAGATTCCAAGTGTGTTGTACAACTGAGTAGGCGTGACCAAGTGGTTCACTGGTGAATGGAGGAGGGGGGGTGGAGAGATTTATTGCATCCGTTCCCTTGACCCGGGGTTATATTCACTTCAAGTAGAACATTTCAACAGAATAACAGAGGATTTCTCTGAAGCACAAGCAGAATATTTAAGAAAATAACGAATCTAACTGTAGACTTGAGGATATCGTTAGACAGGAAATTCGCATCTCGTTTAAACTGGGGGGGAAAGGGGGTGGTGGGGTGGGGATAAATAGTTGGTATCTGCCCGGTCAGTCACTAAACAGCATAAAGATGGAAGGGAGACTATGGTCACACGTTGACTAACTGTTTCTTTGTCATCCAACGCCCCCCCCCCAACCAACCTCTCTAGCATACCCAACACAGTAACACCGCAGGACCGTCGCACAGGTAACGGCTAGTGTAGCTAATACAACTCAGGGGTGTGTGTGGGGTGGGGGGTATTGAGGGAAAGATGGGGAATAGATGTATGAAGGGAGGGGGCAGGGGGAGTGTGGTAGTGGAGGAATGTTTTGTAATGGGCCAGTGACGCCAGTCGGTGAAGTGTCCACAGATATGGGCTGTAAATGAGGTGTTGATATACAATAACATTAGAGAAGTAGACACACAGAGAGAGACACACAGAGAGAGAGAGAGAGAGAGAAAGAGACAGAGAGAGAGAGAGAGAGTGGTTGAGTGTGTGTGTGAGAGAGAGACACACAGAGAGAGAGACACACAGAGAGAGAGAGAGACAGAGAGAGAGAAAGAGAGAGAGACGGAGAGAGAGTGGTTGAGTGTGTGTGTGAGAGAGACAGAGAGAGAGAGACACACAGAGAGAGAGAGACACACAAAAAGAGAGACAGAGAGAGAGAAAGAGAGAGAGACAGAGAGAGAGTGGTTGCGTGTGTGTGTGAGAGAGAGACAGAGAGAGAGACACACACACACAGAGAAAGACAGAGAGAGAGAAAGAGAGAGAGAAAGGACACAGTGTAACAGTTGTTTTCCTGCACTGCGTCAACGCGTGCAATGTGCAAGAATGCTTGCATTTTTTATTTTCCTTTCTTTTCATCACGGCCAACTATTACAGCTACCCAATCTCCTTGTAACAGTTCAACAGGCAGTAAACCGACATCATCTTCCATATCACTGCCAGTTTCATCGCTGTCTCCACTTGTGTTATAGTCGGCATCCAAATCACTGTCAGATCCACATTCAGAATTCGTTTCCGAGCTATCCTCATTCAAAATGGTGGCGTCTGTGGCACGCTCAGCTTCACTTGATCCAGATTGTGATGGAGCATGATTAACTGATGCTGTGCTGCCTGTGCATGGTCCAAATTGCAGCGACATAATATTTGTCTGCTGACTACGTCTAGCAGATCGATTTGTAGGATTTGATTGACCTTCCTGAACTTTGAGGTTGTAAGCGACCATAGCCAGCTTTGCAGCACGAGTGCAAGACAAACGGTTTCGTGACTTAGTCTTTGCAGTGGCATATTCTTTGTTGCAGCGTTCAATAACAGCTGCTGTTGCTGGCATGGAAAGAACAATGCGTGCAATTTTTGACAGTTCTCGAGATGACGCATATGACGACCACCACAGCTGTGGGTTGGTGCTGCTCCTACCAGAAACTGCAGCCTCCCAGACAAAGTCCTTTCCAAACAGCTTTCCACTTCTTGATCTATATTCAGCAAGATCACCCAGTACAAGATTGCGATCCATCTTCTCATGGTTAACCATGTTCATGATGCTTTCGTACGCGGTTAACCATTCATCTTCGCTCAATCGAGCACCGTGTAGCCTTGGATCAAGGATGTAAGCTAAAAGGGTGATTGGTTGGGTGTTCATGGATCGTCTTGCTGCCACCACCTCCACAATCGCATTGATCAAGTCGTCGTCAAAGCCCAATTGTTGAAGTTTTTCTGGAGACAGGCTCCATGCAATGTGCTGCCAAATACGAGGCATTACAGAAAGCCTGGCATCATCGCCTTCACAGAATTGAATGCCTGTCATTATAGGCTTGAGCAGTGCACAAATGCGGCCGCATTCATCCCAGAACTCTTCACTCGACACAATGAGGTTCTTAATTTCCGCATTGGTTCTCATTTCTCGTTGTAGACGACTGTCTACGCATGCACCCAACAGTGCTTCATTGAGACGTAGATTTCGCAACACCATGAAATAATTTGTACTCCATCTGGTTGCACAGCTTAACACAACATTCAATGCTTTGCCATACTTTTGTGTCGAGATCTCCTTCAACACCTCTTTGGGCATCGAATGACTCTTAAAAAAACAGAAATTTTGCGGTTGTTGGATATCACTTCCTTGTTATTTTACGAAAGTCGCTTGCACAGAGGTCTAAACAGTGTGCACGGCAGCCGTAGCAGTAAACACATGGTTTTTTTTCCTTTAGGATTTTCCAAGCCGATGTCATAACCGATGGCTGATCAGTGACAACGCTCCGAATTGTTTGTTCAGTTACGGATGTTCCATTGTTTCCTGTGCTGGTGTTACTTTCATCTGCTTCTTCTGGTGGACCATTACACAGCGATTACCAGCTGATGCAATAGCCGCATGATTTGTTTTTTCTACTCTCTCCGACACTGTATCCAACAATCCATTTGCCATCTTATATGCACTTGGTGGGCTCCAACTGGGCCTCAGTCTGCAGAAGAATTCCTTCAGCTTTGGATTTGACATACCATTAAAAGCCCAGTTGTTCGAGTACATTACTTCAGCCCATAGAATATCCAACGAGATCTGTTCATTGGTAGCCATTTTGTCAAGAAACCGACCAAGCTGGGCCTGAGTTGCACACCTTCGTTTAACAACTGGTTCTGGTTCATCAGCTACATTAGATTGGCTATCACAATTCATCGCAGCTGTTGTGTCAACAATCTTCCGTTTCTGATGACTGTGATCAGATTCGGAACTGTGTCCTACTACTGAAGTGGCGCTGCTGCTTCTTATATCAGGATCTGGAGATGGAGATGCTTTGCGTTCAGGAATGGCCATCTTCTTGTCATTATTTTGCATAGTTATCTTTTGTTTTAACGTTGCAACGCTTTGGCTGGACACTTCATGCTTGTACGTTTCTTTTAACGTCATCTGGGGCTTCTTGGCACAGAACAACCAAATGCTGCTTAAATCTGCATACGTTGACGGCCAGCATGTGTCCACAATATCTGCATTTTGCTGTGCTGTTTTTTCCACTGGTCTTGCCAGTTTTGATCCAGTGTTCCCACACTTTATCAAGTGATTTGACCATTTGGCAAGTCTGTGTGTTTAACTTGTCTTATTTTTAACCAGACTTTAGCTTTACCTTATTGAAAATATTTTATTATGTTTACTGGGCGGTTTACGCTTTTTTCCAAACGAATACTTCCGGTTTATGCTTGTGGCCGGATGTAGATGGCACTCCTAATCACCGTAGCTAATTAATCGCCACTGTTAAACACAAGAAATTGCGACAGAAACGATTAAAAATTGCCGTCAAATATGCATTTTTTAAATTACCGTAATTTACGCGTAATTTTCCAAAATTACGTTACCGTAAATTACGCGTAATTTACGGTAACTTACGCGTAACGTTACGCGACTTCGAACCCTAGATATAACTCTATGCAAAGATTTTGCAGTAACCTAAATTAAACACAATAAAGAACATTCATATTATGAGCATCAAACAAAGTACATGTAGAGTAGTTATAATAGTAGTTTAACGGTCGTGATAGAAAGATGGGTTCTCAGAATGTCATTTAAAATAAATATACTCTTTGTTGTATTTCATTGCAATAGTTTGATACTTTTTTTTTTGGATACAATTACGTTTGACTTTATTAATAGATACACATAATGTTTTAGGCAGATGTATCTCAAACAGTGGCGTGGCGAGCTTAACTCGCGCCCGGGGCACACAGAGGCGTATATACGGTGGGGGCAAGGGGGTCCAAATTCGTAATTCCCCCGTGCCCCAGCCTGAGTGGGACCCCCACCAAAGTACATTATCACATGTCATGGTATCAAAATGAAGGCCCCCTCCAAAAAAAAGAGGCCAAGCCCCCCCCCCGAGCTTAAAAATCCCTAGGTTCGGCATTGGGGGGCACAATACCTTTTTAGCGCCCTCATTTGAAAACCATATAATATTATATGTAAACTATACCATTTGGCGCCCCTTTGTTAATAGCGCACTGGGCAGGATGCTCCCCCACCCATACTCACCCCTCGCTACGCCACTGATACCAAAAGAGATATAGGCCTACATATTTTTGTTTATCTCATTCATTCTTTCTGAAAAACCGAAATGCTAATAGCCCAACGAGAGAGGTCATCTTCCACCTTCGCTGAATGTAAGTGATAAAGAAAGGAGGCCTGAAAACAATATGTTGCTACCACAAAATATATTTCCGCGTTTTTTTTTTTTTGAGATATTTATCTTCGACAACCAATTTTTTTTTTAGAGTCCGTTGCTAAAAAAGGTTTTTTTTTTCTAAATTTCATGATGTAGTTTCCCACCGCCATGTTTAGCCTAAATGAAAGATATGAACAGTATCGATAAAAATGTTTATATTGTTAGACGGATTATAAGAGTTCTTGATGAGAGATATGAACAGTATTGATCTAAATGTGTTCATTGTCAGACTAAGATTTCTTGATGATCCAGGTCACATTGTCATTGTCTTTGAAGCCTTAATATTACCCTTAAATTATTGTCTGTGTTTGGTTTCTTCATGTTTTGCTATTTGTTTATGATATAAACATTGTTTGAGATAGGCAGTCACAGGCAGCGATATGGAATAATTATGAATCCCTTTTAGAAATTTCACTTTTACTTTCGTGGACTAATTCGGCCCGCGTGACAATAGTCACATGACACCAGGAACAGTAATCTGTAGGCACATTATGCTGTAGGAGCAGTATAGACAAGGGATATAATACAGTATGCATAGTATAAGTAGGAATAGTATACACAAGGCTAGGGACATAATACAGTATCCATAGTTTACAGTAGGATTAGTATACACAAGGGACATAATACAGTATCCATAGTTTACAGTAGGATTAGTATACACAAGGGATATAATACAGTATCCATAGTTTACAGTAGGATTAGTATACACAAGGCTAGGGACATAATACAGTATCCATAGTTTACAGTAGGATTAGTATACACAAGGGACATAATACAGTATCCATAGTTTACAGTAGGAATAGTATACACAAGGGATATAATACAGTATCCATAGTTTACAGTAGGAATAGTATACACTAGGGACATAATACAGTATCCATAGTTTACAGTAGGATTAGTGTACACAAGGGACATAATACACTATCCATAGTTTACAGTAGGATTAGTATACACAAGGGACATAATACAGTATCCATAGTTTACAGTAGGAATAGTATACACTAGGGACATAATACACTAGGCACATTATACAGTAGGTACCGTAATGTATAAGAAAAGATAATAAGCTACCGAAAAAAAAAACACATGAAATTATGACTTAAATAATATAGTATAGCTTTTTTATATTTATAAAGCAAATTGAAAGGTTTTTCATTCATATTTCATTTCTTGAAAAAACAGCAACAAAAAGGTGTAAACAGGTCATTGTGTTTTTGTGAATGGAAAGCGTCATTGGTTAAAAAAAAAAGCGAATAACAACAATGGCGCGAGAGTTTTTACCACAAAAGTGATGACTTATTATCTAGTGATGCGCTACTGTATAGTAGCCTATATAATATGTGGATCCAGTTGTTTGTAGGTAGTTTAAAACGTGATAGCATTTTTTTGGCCACCTTGATGCTTTATGTCTCTTTTTAAAAAACATTTTGTAATCTGTCAGTCTTAACCATGAGCTAGTCAAACTTATGTTAATAAGACAGCGTTTGTTGTCTGTTTATATAGGTAATGTTTCTATTGGTATTCCGTCTGTTTCGCCCCGATATAACTCCATGAATGTAAGGTTAACAATGGTCATTTACCTAAGGAGTTACCGTCGTTAACTGTTGTAAAAACAATCTTACACTGTTTACTGATTCATTTCTTTTGGTCTCATATAGGAGCCTTAAAATATGGAACATTATAAGTGCACTCTGGATATGATCATTATGGGACATTATAAGTGCACTCTGGAAATGATCATTATGGAACATTATAAGTGCACCCTGGATATGATCATTATGGAACATTATAAGTGCACTCTGGATATGATCATTAGGGAACATTATAAGTGCACTCTGGATATGATCATTATGGAACATTATAAGTGCACTCTGGATATGATCATTATGGAACATTATAAGTGCACTCTGGAAATGATCATTATGGAACATTATAAGTGCACCCTGGATATGATCATTATGGAACATTATAAGTGCACTCTGGATATGATCATTATGGAACATTATAAGTGCACTCTGGATATGATCATTATGGAACATTATGTGCACCCTGGATATGATCATTATGGAACATTATAAGTGCACTCTGGATATGATAATTCCTTTTTATAAATAAGTATAAGTGTCCACAATATAAATGTTGTTTATTTTTGAATATATACCTAAAATATAATGTTTTTTTTTTATTATGTGAAACCTCCTTTGACGAAGTAAAGTGTAGGACTACCAAATTCTTAATGTGAGAATTTTAAAAATAAAATATTTCTTTTTTCCTTTAAGAATAAATTTGTTCATGTTGGGCTGTAGTAAAGTAAGTTCAAATACATAACACGATACAATAATATATCTTACTGTACAGGCGAATGTACACATAGACTCAGTGAATGGAAATAACACATGCGGGATTAAAATTATTTTCTGAGAGGAAAATCCGCCACAATAAACAACTCTAGCAATTGAAATTATGTTTTTATTAAGAAATACGATTCAGGGCTACTAGAAGCCAATCTGACACCTGGGTGCAAAATGTCCTTAGTCACCGCCGATTCCCCCCCCCCCCACAACCCCCAACGACTCTAAGCCAAACGAAAATATGTTAAGATTTGCAGGTAGGCTAGATTAGAACACATTTACAAGGTCTCGAAAAAAAAGACACAATGACCTGCGTTACTCCCTCACCTGGATTAGAATTTTTGATTTTTCGACTTAACTCATACATATACATCGACTATTCCCACTATTCAAACTATCGCAAATATTTTATTCACTTTCAAGACCACCAACATGTATATATCATGGTTACCTTTTTTTTTTTTTAAAAAAAATAGATCTTATTAAGTTAAAAATGGTCACATCTCATATACAGTTAGTTATATTTATGTTCATCATGTCGATGCTCTGGTTTGGTGCACCATATAACGGCTCGACTCTGTAATGCTCATAGCTTATGTCAACTATTTACCCACACACGCTAGATAACTAGACTTTATTTATTTACCCTGTGAACACTTCTTCGTTTTAAATTATTTTTCCTTACCCTTAAAACCCTAACAATCACCTTGACACCTGAGGTGTACCTAGGGTGGGGGGAGGGAGGGTCCAAATTTGAAAGTCCCCCGGGCCCCAGCTGGAGGGGGGCTTACATTTTTTTACATTAAATATTAAGTACATTATCTTATGTCATGGAGTCGAATGTCTAAATGCAAGGGCCCCCAAAGAGGCCAAGTCTCCCCCGGACCCCCAAATCCCTAGGTTCGGCACTGCTTGACACCGTAGTTCTTAGATAGATGAGACATAAATCCAAATAAAGACGAGTTTGTCTAGATATATGAGACATAAGTCCAAATAAAGACGAGTCTGTCTAAATATATGAGACATAAGTCCAAATAAAGACGTGTCTGTCTCGATATTGTAAGACATAAATCTAAATGCAGACGAGCCTTCTAGATATATGAGACATAAATCTAAATGCAGACGAGTCTTCTAGATATATGAGACATAAATCTAAATGCAGACGTCTGTCTAGATATATGAGACATAAATCTCAATGCAGACAAGTCTGTCTAGATATATGAGACATAGATCCAAATAAAGACGAGTCTGGCCAAGATAACCAAGATTAGGGTTTCGGACCAGAACACACTTCTGAAATATGTGATCTAGAACATGAACATATAAAGACTCCTGCTGACATACCTTTTTCCTTGATTGAATAAAACATGCGTTTGATCAATGCGTTCTGTCAACAGACAAAAAGTAATAAGGAAATCATGTAAACCAGTGGTCCCCAACCTTTTTCTCGCCAAAGACCGGTCAGCGTTTGACAAGTTCACCGCGGCCCACTGGATGGGGTGGGGCAGTTGATTATTTCACGTCCATGAAATGTCGCCACAATCACGAGATAAATAAATAAAAAAGAAATAAATTAATGTTTCTTGGCGGCCCAGTAACATTCGGGGGTCGGGGGACTATTGATGTAAACTGTAGATGTTGACACTTTTACCGCTGATGTAAACTGTAGACGTTGAGACTTTTACCGCCGATGTAAACTGCAGATGTTGACACTTTTACCGCTGATGTAAACTGTAGATGTTGACACTTTTACCGCTGATATAAACTGTAGATTAGTGTAGATGTCGACACTTTTACCGCTGATGTAAACTGTAGATGTTTACACTTTTACCGCTGATGTAAACTGTAGATGTTTACACTTTTACCGCTGATGTAAACTGTAGATGTTTACACTTTTACCGCTGATGTAAACTGTAGATGTTTACACTTTTACCGCTGATGTAAACTGTAGATGTCGACACTTTTACCGCTGATGTAAACTGTAGATGTTGAGACTTTTACCGCCGATGTAAACTGTAGATGTTGACACTTTTACCGCCGATGTAAACTGTAGATGTTGACACTTTTACCGCTGATGTAAACTGTAGATGTTGACACTTTTACCGCTGATGTAAACTGTAGATGTTGACACTTTTACCGCCGATGTAAACTGTAGATGTTGACACTTTTACCGCTGATGTAAACTGTAGATGTCGACACTTTTATCGCTGATGTAAACTGTAGATGTTGACACTTTTACCGCTGATGTAAACTGTAGATTAGTGTAGATGTTTACACTTTTACCGCTACTTCCACCTAACTTTTTGCCCCATTTATTTTTTCAATTCACTTTTTTTTTTCTACTGTTGACACCATTTAAAACGGAGCCCTACATATTTTTAGTGCAGTTTGAGCCTTCATTGTGCCTTGATTCGCTTCTGTCAGTAATGCACATAAAAAAAACCCAACTATATGCACATTATTCTCCAAGAAATAAATGGTAAATAAAAAAAATGAATTAAAATAGGTGTGGTTTAAGGTGCCAAACGCAGACGCTCATCAGACACCATAAAAGGTGTTGGTTGATTTAGACAGCAGGACGGTGGCCATGGAAGTCGGAATCCGCTAAGGAGTGTGTAACAACTCACCTGCCGAATCAACCAGCCCTGAAAATGGATGGCGCTAGAGCGTCGGGCTGGAGACGCCAGTGCCTTAATGTCTTGGCTGGGATGTGTTGCTTTCGGCAACTTTCCCCAGGTGGAACCTTAGTGTCAGACCTCCCCGTGCGCAACGCCAATGGTGACCTTTACTTGCCATCGGTCTTAGTGCATGAGGGCTGGAGACGCTAAGTCCAGTGTGTCTTGGCTGGGATGTGTTGACCCCGACAACTTTCCCCAGGTGGCCCTTAAACCCCAGAACCTCCTAGCGGTCCGGGCGGACAACGGTAGCCTTGCTCTGGGCTAACGGCTAATCTGGGAGCACGAAAGTGCACAACTGCGAAAAGCGTACCACGACTGTGAGTGGCCGGCACCCCCGGCCTCCCAGTACAGGAACGCGAGGACTCTTGAGATGCAGCTCCGTGACCCTCTGCTCTTGGAGGGCACTGAGCCGTTTCGGACCACAACATGGCACTATTAGTGATGGATACGTAAAAACGAGGACCGTACGGCGCGGAACCCTCGACTACTAGTCTCGAAAAACCCAAATCCTAGGAACGGGTAAGGGCTTGCAAAATGAAATTTGGCGGCATCGTCTCTGACGTGGGTCAATCGCATCGGACCTTTACAGTACGCGTGGCGCTAGCGTGTCGCTGTTCGTCTGAAGGAATCCTGAGACCCACACCCGGCCGGTACTATGGGGGCTGAGGTCATCCCTAGGTGCTGGCCGGCCTCATGTCTGGCAGAAGACAATAAAGACTGTCAAACTTGGTCGATAACTGGTGATCCAAATAGAAAGTAACATTGGGCTTCCTTGCTCTGGGAGGCTCCCTGCTCTGGGAACAATGTGAAATCTAAAAGTGTCTCTTAGGTAATGCCGCTACCTACGCCACCAGCCCACCCCGCTCTGGAGGGCACCTGAACGCTCTTAGGTGAATGGTGGTGGGATGCCCGCAAGGGAACTGCTAAATGCTCCCCCGCTGCAGGACGAGCGCGGGAAGTGAACCCTGGTGTACTCGATACTGTGACCGAACGCTGGTATTGCACGGAGCCAGCCCCTCGACGGCAGATCGGGGTTTCGAGGAAAAAGGTACGCCAACCCACTCTCATTCCGAGAGATCAGACATGTCCGGCGGTAGGCACGCCCCGGCACTGGTTTAGCCTGGGTCGAGGCAGGAGAGGCAACTGAGCTGCTCTGCTTACTTGTCAGACCACCCAACCCGCCCCTCCCTGGGGCACTCGAAAGGCAAATGGATAAGGATAAGAAAAGGAATAAAGCGGGTCTGGGCAGCACCCAAACATGCCTCGATGGATGGTTAGGGGGCGGTAGGGCCGCCATCGTAAAAAGCTCGACTACTTGCCCCGGTGCCAGGATTTTAGTTGAAAGGTCTGGCATCGTAAAAAAAGCTACTTTCAGCCCAGCTCAAGAACCACTAAGGCGGATCGAAGGCACTGAGTGTCCACCGCCGGGCTTACCGGAAAAGCGTACAGGTGGGAGTCGCGTCCCACCACAGGTGAAGGCCAAGCTAGGTCAGGCAAGGCCCCTGAGAACGGTTGATTGCTCTGTCAACCCGACCCAGGCACGAGTGACCGCTGAACGGCGCTACGAGGGAATTCGCACACCCTCACAAGAGGCTGCGGCAGGTCGAGCCCAGTCCCTGACTAGTGCTAATTGCTCTGTTGGCACGAAATCAGAACGTACGACCACGCGGAGACGAGGGGGAGGCAGACCCCCAAAAGTGGCTGTGGCAGGTCGAGCCCAGTCCTCGGGTAACGCTGGCAGCTCTTCCAGCGAAAAACCGACCGTGACGACCAGCAGGGCACCGAGAACGGGGCTAGAAAGGTGGCTGGCTCCGCCCTGCGCGACGAAAGAGACTGGGAACTGTCAAGCCCAGCCCTCGACGATAAACGCTGATTGCTCTGTCAGCGGGAAGCCGAAAGTCATGGACCGCAGGTCACTGTTACCGGGTGTAGCCGAAAGCTCCCCGCCTGAGGTGGCCGGCACCAAGACTGACATAGGCAGGGCACTGCCAACGGGTGTAGCCGAAAGCTCCCCGCCTATGGTGCCCGGCGAGACAAAAGAGACTGGGAACTGTCAAGCCCAGCCCTCGGTGATAAACGCTGATTGCTCTGTCAGCGGGAAGCCGAAAGTTGAGGAGAGCAGGTCACTGTTTCCGGGTGTAGCCGAAAGCTCCCCGCCTGAGGTGGCCGGCACCACAACTGACAAGCGAAGACTCGGGAAACGCTCTGGTAAGGCTCAATTCAGGATTGTCCACCTGAATGTCCGGGGTCTCATCCCCAAGAGCCTAGAAGTCGCAAAACTTTTGAACGAGAATGACGTGGATGTTGCAATGTTACAAGAGTGCATCCTTGGACTTAGGACAGTCCACTTCACTGGCTATTCGTGCTTCCGCTGTGGGTGCAAGAACTGCAGGGGATTGGTGACCCTGGTCAGAAATACGCTGAATGCTCAGCCGAGCAGCGCCCACGGCTCACGCGGGAAAACGGATACGCTTGCGGTGGATGTTTATAAGGATGGGAGGAAGTACCATTGTGTTAACGTGTACAATCCCCCCCAAGACAGAGCTCAGTCTAATAACAGCTGTGGATACTCTGCTTGGCACCTTCGTATGTGGTGATTTCAACGCCATGTCTCCGGCATGGGGCTATGAGCGCACTGATGCGGCTGGCCAGAGGATTGAGGAAATTTGTAATATTACAAATTTAGTTAGGTTGCAGGACCATGAGTCTGTACCCACCTTGCTGCACGGTGCGAGTGGGAGCGAAACGAGACCCGACTTAACACTCGTCTCGGCTGACCTGGCCTGTAACACCTCTTTCCGCGTGCTAGATTGCGTCGGTAGTGACCATAAACCCGTTCTCGTCTCAGTGGACATTCCTCCACCTGAGAGAAACCCAGGAGCTAAGCACAGGTGCTGGGTTTATTCAAAAGCAAATTGGGACGCCTTCAGGGCAGCAGCTGACGCTGCCTTGGAGAGGGTAGATACCGAGCGTGGAACAGTCGACGTTGCTTACAAGGAGATCACTGAAGCGATCTTAGGTGCCGCACGTAGGACGATCCCAAAGAGCCTCCCGAAACGTAAGTTCAGACCATTTTGGACTACAGCCCTTGCAAGGTTAGTTCGGCAAAGACAAGCCGCTCGAAAGAAAGCTTGTCGATTGAAAACGGCTGAGGCGCGCCGTGAGTACAATAAACTAACTGAGCAAGTAAAAAGGGCGTCTGCTGAGGCCAAAAAGCAGAAATGGACTGATACTTGCGAGAAGTTGGACCTAAGGGAGAGCCAAAAGACATGGAAATTGCTGAAAGACTTGACCCAGGCTGGGGCAGTTAGAACTGGTGCCCCGATGCAAACGGACTCAGGCCTGACGGCTAGCGATAGCAAGAAGGCCGAAGTGCTTAACAAGCACTTTGCAGAGGTCAGTAAGTCGAGTAAGAAGAGTACATTGTCCAAGGCACTGGATAAAGTCCGACGGGTCAAAGAGAAGGCTGAGTTTGGCACGGAAAATCGAGACACGTTCAGAGCCCCATTCTCTGTCAATGAATTGGCATACGCAGTCAGGAAGTGTCGCATGAGAAAGGCCCCAGGTAGTGACTTGATCAGTAATGAGATGATCACACACCTCGGGGCAGCGGGACAAGCAAAGCTTCTCCAGTTTGTCAATCGCACGTGGTTGACAGGAGAACTCCCTCAGAGGTGGAGGGAGGCTGTCATAGTGCCGGTACTTAAAAAAGGGAAAAAGACTGACCAAGCCGAAAGCTACCGTCCTATTTCCCTCACTTCATGTGTCGGGAAAGTAGCTGAACGCATGGTCAACCGAAGGTTGATGTGGTTCTTAGAGGAAAAAGGGCTCATTACCCCAAAGCAAGGAGGCTTTCGGCGGGGTAAGAGTGCGATGGACATGGTCACGCTCCTCGTCCAAGAAATAGCCGACGGCTTTCAGAGAGCTGAGTCAACGGCGGTAGTTTTCCTAGATCTCAAGCAGGCTTACGATCGAGTCTGGCGTCCAGGACTATTGTTGAAGCTACAGCGGTTGGGTGTCGCCGCTGAGATGTACATTTGGTTACGCAGTTTCCTCAGTAATCGTACTATCATGACACGCGTTGGGAGCAGCGTGTCGAGGAAACGGACCCTCGAACAGGGTCTCCCACAGGGCTCTGCCCTCAGTTGTACATTGTTCCTAGCTATCATCAATGACCTGCCTGAGTTTCTGGGATGTAAAAGCCTACTGTATGCCGACGACTTAGCGGTCTGGAAGACCGGAAAGAGTGCCTCAGTCCTTGAGAGAGCACTCCAGAAGGACCTGACTACGGTCGGCTGTTATACTAGGATGTGGGGGCTAGAGATTAACGTCTCGAAGACTGTCTACTCGCTGTTTACCATGGGCACGAGTATCCTCAAGGAGCCATTTAGACTGGAGGTAGAGGGTGAGGTTCTTGCTCTGGAACCTAAGCCCAAGTACCTGGGAGTAACACTTGACAGAAAGCTTACTCTCTGCACACATCTGTCGGAGGTTGCCCGCTGCGCCTCTGACAGACTGAATATTGTCAAGAAGTTGGCGAGCACGTCCTGGGGGGCTCGAGCAGATGTCCTGAGGTCGCTGTACATGGGTGCAGTAAGGTCTCAGATAGATTATAGCCAGGTTGAGCAGGTCTATGGGTCTAAGTCCTCTTTAGAGGCCCTGGATGTTGTACAGAACCAGGCTCTCCGGCTGATCACAGGCACTTTTCGAACGGCACCCACAGCAGCGGTGGAAATCATGGCAAATGTGCCACCTCTGGGTATCCGTAGAGAGCAGGCCGTCTTGACCGCGTATGAGCGTTTCAAGCGGCAGGAGGAGACCTCTGTCCTAAGGGAGATGGTCGATGGCTGGGTGGAAAGAAAGCGGCTCTCGATGCAGTCTTTTATGCACCACGCAGTGAGACTTGCCTCCGAGATCAAGCTGCCGACTGACCGCCTAATGCTAGAAACTGTCTCAAGGCTCCCGCCTGGCGAGGCTCTCTACATGCCTGAGGTACGCACGACCCTGGTCGAAACCAATGCTGGGAACGCAAAGGATCGCCGAACCATCACGGATGTGGCTTTGGAGGTGATTGAAAACTACTCGGGGAACGCTATACTGGCCTATACTGACGCTTCTGTATCCAGTAGAGACGGTCGGACAAGCGCCTCGTTTGGGGTTCATATCACTCTCCCACAAACTGGCTTTGTGAAAGACCATGCTGGCCTATGTGGGTCACTCTGTGCTTACGAGGCAGAGATGACAGCCATTACTGAGGCAGTGGACCACATAGGGGAGCTAATCGGTGAGGGTACTTTGCCTGCTCTGGACATTGTCATTCTCACTGACGCGCTCTCTGTTCTCCAAGCTGTAAAAGGGACAGGAGAATGGCCGCTTCTGCTGGAAGCCATGCTGATGGCAATACAGGGTCTTGTGTCCCAACATCACGTGCATGTGACCCTTCAATGGGTTCCCGGGCATGCTGACGTGCCCGGAAATGAAAGGGCAGACGGCATTGCCAAGGCAATAGTCCAGTCGACAGTTTCCCAAGTGCTGCCCGTGAGTGCAAGAAAGAGCTCATTTGAGGCAGCACGTTCCATGATCTGCCTCTTTGGACAATCGAAGTGGTTCTCGGGCTGGGCTCATGGGGTGAACGGACTTAAGATCCGGCAAGTCCTAGAGCGGCCGTCCAAAACTGACCCGTGGTGGAAGCTCAGGCGTGTTGAGCAGGCGCTAATTGCCCAGTTCCGAACTGGGCACTGTCCTATTGGCGCGTACTTTGGGAGGTTGAGGCCCAATGTCAACACCCTTTGCAGACACTGCAGGGAAGTGGAGGAAACCGTAGATCATTTGCTATTCGAGTGCCCCGGACTGGCGGACCACAGGGTGGACCAGTCCGGAAGCCTGCTGGCCATCGGGCTCTATGGCAGTCTCCAGATGTTGAGAGACACAGCAGGTCTGATCTCACGGGCTCTAAGAGACTAAGTCTCAGCCCGCAGATAAAACTGAGAGAGTTCAAAGAGAGAGAGAGAGAGGTGTGGTTTAGTCCGAAACATGAATGTATACTGCACCGTGAATGAAAGGACAATTTCTATATGATTGATTATAAATATTATTCCGGCAAGGATTGGCTGTCTGTGTTTTTTGGGGACATTCCGTCATAAATGAAGTTTGCGAGTGGAGTGGGGAGGGGGTGGGGGGTCACGTTTTAAAGAATAGTTCTGTTGCTGCTAGCCGAGGAGTTACCAAACATGTGCCTGTGAACAAAACAGTGGTCCATGCCTACCAGCTTTGTGGGAGTCGCAGAGGTTCCCGCAACTGCAACATAAATGACATGTTTGTACTAAGATTCCCGCGCACAAACTTCAGTGTGACTGACTTGGATATTGGACGGCCTTAAGTAATAGCAATGGATCAGTGAGAACATATTAACAGAATGCGGCTTACATCATTCATTTGTGCTACATATTTTTTTCCAAGAGAATTCTAACAACTTTGTGAAATTTGAGTGCAATCTTAATAGTGATTTTGTCTTATTGGCGGTGGTTTTGTCTTATTGGTGGTGGTTTTGTCTTATTGGTGGTAGTTTTGTCTTATTGGTGGTGGTTTTGTCTTATTGGCTGTTGTTTTGTCTTATTGGCGGTGGTTTTGTCTTATTGGTGGTGGTTTTGTCTTATTGGTGGTGGTTTTGTCTTATTGGCGATGGTTTTGTCTTATTGGCTGTGGTTTTGTCTTATTGGCGGTGGTTTTGTCCTAAGGTGCATTTACCCTAATTATAATTTTATCCCTTGATGGCGTTACCAGATGGTGTTTTTATGCTATGAGTGTTTTGAGTGGTGGTGAACAGTTCTTTTAACGAGTGAATATAAACTAATTTGCTTAGATATAGGGTTAATATAAACATTAATGTAAAAAAAAAACATAAACAGAATAGCTAGTTCTAGAGATCACCACCAGTATTTACCTGTCCACCCAAGTACAAAAACACAATGGCTAGTTCTAGAGATCACCACCAGTATTTACCTGTCCACCCAAGTACAAAAACACAATGGCTAGTTCTAGAGATCACCACCCAAGTACAAAAACACAATGGCTAGTTCTAGAGATCACCACCAGTATTTACCTGTCCACCCAAGTACAAAAACAAACCATTTGTAACCTGAGCTGTAAGCCACTGTTAAAAAACATAAATCCTTGTAGTTTAATGATTTTGTAAGGACTAAATTCACAATAGCTATTAGTTTATAATAGTGGAAGTATAAGATTTATTTCCTATATAACATTTTGGTGGATATGGACTACATCCATTTAAAAAAAAAAAAGTTAAATTTTGTGTCCAACATTCAAGGAAAAGAAAGTAAACAAGTTTGAGTATTAGATTAACATCAAGGAATTTTTTTTTATTTAAAATATGTACGAGTTTATTCTTTTTAAATTTCATTAAACTGCAACAACCACCACCCCACTTTGAAACTTTATGTACTTTAAATAACGCAGTGGTTACGGTACCATCAAGCACCATTATATTAGGGTTAGGAATATGGCTGGTGCCCGTATTTTTTTCGGGTACCATCAATTATAATAGGGTTAGGAATAGGGTTAGGTTAGGGTTAGGGTTAGGGATAGGGATAGGGTTAGGGTTAGGGATAGCGTTAGGGTATGGAGCAATATCTATTGCTGGTACCCGGATAAAAATAAATACGGAGTCCCGCTTGATGGTACCGTAGCCACTGCGTTTAAATAATGTATCTAATTTTAAATGTATAGATTTAGATAAGGGCAACAAAATAGAACGTGAACGCCTCAGAGTCTTTGTAGATTATATTTGTATGATATATCAAATGTATACAATATATTTATATGTTATAGAGTTTCATCCCCAATAGATTCCAAGAGAAAAAGATTCGCCTACTGATGATGTTTTTTATTTTTGGACTGATGTATATTTACAAGCAAACAATATCTTTCAACAAATGTAATTGTCAATAAATTATAGACTTCTTCCAATTGGTTTGCCGCACACAGACCAGTTCTAAAATCAGCCGTTGTGATTTAGACCTCAGTATAGAACTTATTTATATATATAGTCTATAGAAATTACGGTTCTCTTTCTACTCATGGTATTCACTTTCTGCCTTTTCCTCTCTCTCTCTCTCTCTCTCTCTCTCTCATCCTCTGTATAAGTTTCTAACGTTATCTATATATGTGACACAGTACACGAACACATCTGCACCTCTCCATGGACTCACATCGAGTGCCCGTTTAAAAACATTCCTCCACTGTTGAACTCCTCGCCCTCCCTTCATACAATTGTCTCCCCACCTACCCCCTCTCATCCCTGAGATGTATTAGTTACACCAGTCATTACAACGGCTGTACGACGGTCCTGCCATGTGAATGCCTTGTTTAGGTTAGACGGGTTGGTGGTGGTGGTGGAGGTGTTGGATGGCGAACATAATTTAGTCAACTTGAAAAAAAAAAATAGCCCCGTTCTGTCTATTGCCTAGTGATGAGCTAGGGAGGCACCGATTATATACCCCCCACCCCCCGTTTCAAGTTGTATACTTCCCGCAAGTCAACACTAAATTCGTGCGCTAAAAAAACATCGGTTGTTTTGTGGAATTATTTAACAACTTGAATTTAGCCCTCTTTCCAGGTCGAGGAAACGGATGCAATAAATCTCTCAATGTGTATATACCGTCCCCTCCACCTCCATCCAACCCTCAAGTTACCCCTTTACCACTTGGGCACGCCTTCTCTTTTGTATCGCTCAACAGTTACTCTCTATCAATGCCAATGTACACAGGTCGGACTGAGGAGGGAGTTCATTGGAAAGTCAGTTTCCTAGATTTCTCTGTAATATCGTGGAATGTATCAACATTTTTTGCTATTTGTTAAGTTCTAAGCTAAAACCGACTTTTAAAGGCAAAAAAACCGGTTGTCGAATGCTTCGACTTTCGTCAAAAAACCGGTTTTTCGCCGCCGGTTTTTAAAAACCGACAACCCCTAATTACCACCAACGACTCAATGACACACACAGGCTACCTCACTCGGGCTTCAGGTGCCCGTACGTTATTTCTGTGCGCCCCCCTCCCTTACCTCGGTGTCTTCTACATACAGATATATTAAAGTTGTAATCTTTTTTTTTTGTCATTTCCACGCATTGTCGGAGAGCCGCCTCAACACGGAATGTCGGAGAGCCGGCTCAACATAGAATGTCGGAGAGCTACCTCAACACGGAATGTCGGAGAGCCGCCTCAACACGGAATGTCGGAGAGCCGCCTCAACACGGAATGTCGGAGAGCCGGCTCAGCACGGAATGTCGGAGAGCCGGCTCAGCACGGAATGTCGGAGAGCCGGCTCAGCACGGAATGTCGGAGAGCCGTTATGCAACGGTCCACACACATCCCACATAAATTAACGGCTCACTGACTACAGACAAAGTTGCAAGATTTGAGCTACTTTTTGCTAATTTGCTTTTTAGAGCATTTTCGAAAAAAAAATGCTCTATTGTCCCCGTTTTGTCTGTCTGTCTGTCTGTCCGTCATCACCCTAGATCTCAACAACAATAAGTCCTAGACCCATGATGTATATATCATTTTGTACGTCTTAGCCTGCCAAGTGTACATCAAAAGTCCATTTCGCGATCTGACCTCTCAGGGCTGAATATAAGAGTTTCTTAGGTACCGTTTTTGCTTATATTTTAAATATAAATAGTAAAAGCTAATCAAAGGGGCGTAATCATTATTTATTTTAGAAACAGTTATTCACCATGATTACTTCCCTCTCAATATCTATGACTGTAACCCGGAAAAAAAAATACGGATTTCGTCCGGCGTAACCGTAGCCACTGCGTACACGAAAATGCTCTAAAATGTCCTTTGTCCGAAACGGAAAAGACTTAAATTGCTTGTTTTTTAGAGGCATACGCTACAATAACAAGTCAGGGGATGGTCGTGCGGTAAAATGCTTGACTGTCGACCTGATGGTACCTGATTCGATCTCCGGTTAGGACCAAAGGATATTTCAGGTCATTGTTAAAGTCCCCATTATAACTCACGTGGTGCATTCCAAGACAGTATCGAAGCGAGGGGTGGGCAAAGTGGCATCATGCCCCGGGCGCTACTCACAAAGAGGCGCTAAAGGGTATATTTTATATATGGTTTACAATGTTTTCGAAATGGGGGGGGGAGTGCGGTGCTAAAAAGGTATTGTGCCCCGGGCGCGAGATAAGCTCGCTACGCCACTGTTCCAAGGCCATTGCACGATCGGCTATGGCTGGGATGATAGAAGAGTAATATTCCTATTAGTGGTTTATAGGATCTGGTAGATTTCGTCTCATCCTTACATGGGGATCACACACACACACATAAACAACGACGACGCTCTAGGCCCGCCGATCCCAACGAGTTGACACTTTTGAAATTTAAAAGTAATTTGAAGAATGAAATTTGCTTATATATATATATATATTTTAAGAACACAACACGTGAGCCTCACATTCTGGTCGGCCCAACCGTCAGGCTTACCACAAGTACGAGCACTTGTCAGAACCCCCGGTAACAATCACTTAAAAGTCATAATTGTCATAATTCACGTAATGTACCTTTGTCATAAGTCGCGTAATGTACCTTTGACATAAGTCGCGTAATGTACCTTTGTCATAAGTCGCGTAATGTACCTTTGTCATAAGTCGCGAAATGTACCTTTGTCATAAGTCGCGTAATGTACCTTTGTCATAAGTCGCGTAATGTACATTTGCATATCTAAGACCTTGCGACCCGTTATGAAAACGGATTGTGCGACCCGTTATGAAAACGGATTGTGCGACACGTTATGAAAACTGATTGTGCGACACGTTATGAAAACTGATTGTGCGGCCGGGCCCCGTTATGAAAACTGATTGTGCGAACCGTTATGAAAACTGATTGTGCGAACCGTTATGAAAACTGATTGTGCGGCCGGGCCCCGTTATGAAAACTGATTTTGAGATCGGCCTGCAAAGAAAAAAATCCACCAAAGAGAAATTAAACATATCGAAAAGTCCACATCCAGATTACTTTATATATATAGATAAATATAATAATAAATTGTACACACACACGTCTCCCAAATTAATCTATTGTAAATTTAAATTTCGTCGCGATCCATCTAAAATTCGCCCGGAGTGACCCGCTCTTTAACAATCACTACTCTAAATCTTGGACATGTAGACTTACAGCATCATATTTATTGTGTCCTGTTTTATTCCCAAACTAGTGGAAAAGCCTGCTGAACGAAATCCGACAGAAGGGACAACAAAGGGATACGAAATACTGCAATAGAGAAGAACATGTGGCCTTTATTGCCATGAACAGAATACGATATGAAGAGAAATAACAAAAAAAAATTTATGAAATATTGTAACAGAAAATAACATTTGGCTTTTATTGACCATGAACACAATACGATATGAAAAGAAAGAACATGTATCTTTTATTGCCGTGAACTCAATACATATCATAGATACATTTTTTAGCCATTTCCTGGTGTATTTTTAGTGTACGGACCATTAGTCTGAGGGAGAGACAAGGTATGTACATTATTGTACATACACATACGGAAGGGCGATTATGTGTTAGATGTGGATGATGAAGAAGTTTGTTGCAAGAATGTGGAACTGTTGTGAAGTGAAGCTAGATCAATAAAAGCTGTTTATTTGAATAATTTCAATGTGAAGAGTTTGGTCAGATTAGAAAAATAAATCTGATTCTTTATTGGTGTAGTCCCTCAAACTAAAGCTGAAATCAATCACTATGTGACACATGTTACACATGGCAGCTGCATTCAAATATAAGGCTCATGTTGAAACGACATAATATGTAAATAATAAATAATAACAAAATAAACCAAAACTATGAGCGGTATTTTTGATTGAATATTTATACCATTATAACTGGTGGTCGTGTGGTAAAGTGCTCATACAGTCAACCTGAGGGTCCCTGGTTCGATCTCCGGTGAGGACCAATGGATATTTCAGGTCATGGCTTAAGTCTCTGCTATGTCTCCCGCGATGCCCCCATGGCCTTTGCAATATCGGCCAAGGTGGGGGTAAACCGTCCTATTAGTGGTTTGTAGGATCTAAGAGAATTCATCTCATCCTTACAGGGACACCACACACTATTATAAAAAAAAAAAGTCAGAGGGAGAAAAATCGACAATTTAATAAACTATTAAAAGTGAATTCAAGTAAACTTTAATGTATTGTCAAACATTGAAACAATGAATTCAAGTAAACTTTAATGCTTTGTAAAACATTGAAACAATGAATACAAGTAAACTTTAATGTATTGTCAAGCAATGAATACAAGTAAACTTTAATTTATTGTCAAACCTTGAAACAATAAATACAAGTAAACTTTAATTTATTTTCAAACCTTGAAACAATGAATACAAGCAAACTTTAATGCATTGTCAAACATTGAAACAATGAATACAAGTAAACCTTAATTTATTGTCAAACATTGAAACAATGAATACAAGTAAACTTTAATTTATTGTCAAACCTTAATACAATGAATACAAGTAAACTTTAATTTATTGTCAAACCTTGAAACAATGAATACAAGCAAACTTTGATGTATTGTCAAACCTTGAAACAATGAGTACAAGTAAACTTTAATGTATTGTCAAACCTTGAAACAACCTAAATGAACTGTTCTATATATTTCTCAATTTATAAATAAAATTAATCAGGTAAGTGAAATAAAACTGGCTCAGCTGTTACAGAATGAGACATTCAAGTCAAACTAAGTACACAAGTTAAACCGATTACATTTTGTTATGTCCACATTCTGTTTACATGATTGAGAACAGGATCAGGAGAGCCATATATGACGTCTGTGTAACATATGGGACCTAAGCTGATTTGACCCACGGGTGAAAAGGTAGGCTATCGTTATTGAAACATTGATTGATTTTAGTAGGGTCACTCCACAGCAAAAATAAAATTGAGTACATGTATGTAGTTACTTTGTGTCAATGATGTTATTTATGGGTGTACTAAATATTATTTGGAAGAAAACGTTGTTATCGAATGTTATACTTATATCATATTGACACAAAACGTTGTTATCGAATGTTATACTTGTATCATGTTGACACAAAACGTCGTTATCGAATGTTATACTTGTATCATGTTGACACAAAACGTTGTTATCGAATGTTATACTTGTATCATATTGACACAGCACGTTGTTATCGAATGTTATACTTATATCATACTGACACAAAACGTTGTTATCGAATGTTATACTTGTATCATATTGACACAAAACGTTGTTATCGAATGTTATACTTGTATCATATTGACACAAAACGTTGTTATCGAATGTTATACTTGTATCATGTTGACACAAAACGTTGTTATCGAATGGAATGTTATACTTGTATCATGTTGACACAAAACGTTGTTATTGAGTTTTATACTTGTATCATGTTGACACAAAACGTTGTTATCGAATGTTATACTTGTATCATATTGACACAAAACGTTGTTATCGAATGTTATACTTGTATCATGTTGACACAAAACGTTGTTATCGAATGTTATACTTGTATCATATTGACACAAAACGTTGTTATCGAATGTTATACTTATATCATATTGACACAAAACGTTGTTATCGAATGTTATACTTGTATCATGTTGACACAAAACGTTGTTATCGAATGTTATACTTGTATCATGTTGACACAGAGCGATCGACAGGGCCGACGCCTTGGGATTTTTGCCTTCAGACTCCCCGTGGGGTAAACAGTGTGATCTAAAATTATTGACCAGTTGTGAGTGTCTGTGATGCCTCAGTTGGATGGATACTTTCATGAGTCCAGGGTCAGTTACGGAGCACAGCGGGAGCTATAACTTACATGTGTAAGTTTGTTATAGTTCTTTGATTAGGCTATATGCTATTTATGTATTCTATTATCTAGAACAGGGGTCGGCAACCTTTGGAGATGGAAGAGCCAAAAGTTATTATTTACAATTTTCTCAGTTTTCAAAGAGCCACTCAAATTGTTCTTTCAATATTATGGTATTTGATTAGGAATAGGTATATAAAATAATATCATTATAGTTATTTGCGCATTGAACTGGAAGGCCGCAATTGGACATCGAAAGTGTCGCAACTTGATATCGAAAGAGCCGCATGCGGCTCGCGAGCCGCAGGTTGCCGATCCCTGATCTAGTTTAACGCCTACAGATCTCGTTTCTAAAAAAAACAGAATCTGGAGTTGAGTATCACATTTTTTTAAAACATATCCCGTTTAAAAACTTACACCATTTTAATCTTTAACAGAATATGTTCACATTTTTTTTTATAATTAGTATTAAACAAAAAGTTAAACACTATTCTTGATATGACTACTGGAAAAAGAAACAGGACAAAATATATAAGCCGAGGGGAAATGGCAGCCAATACCTGGCGATAATCTGTACAAGATTTAGAGAAGTGATTCTCAGAGTACGAGACCCAATGATGGGCAATTTTTATGTGGGTCGCGGTGAAATTTAAATTTACTTTGGATTAATTCAGGAGATATGTAAGAAATGTATAAGTCTATTTATCTGTATATCAAAAGTATTTTTATGTGGAATTATTGAGCGGTTAAAATTATTTTCTTTATTGGGTTTTTTTTTTCTTTATTGTGTTTTTTTTTCTTTATAGAGCGGTCTTAAAAAAAACAATTTTCATTTGGGCCGCAAAGCGTTAAAGAAGTAGGAATCACTGAGCTAAATGTGATGTACAGACAGCTAAATGTGATGTACACACAGCTAAATTCGATGTGCCCAAAACTAAATGTGATGTACACACAGCTAAATGTGATGTACACACAGCTAAATGTGATGTAAACACAGCTAAATTCGATGTGCACAAAACTAAATGTGATGTACACACAGCTAAATGTGATGTACACACAGCTAAATGTGATGTACACTCAAATTAAAGTGATGTACACACCGCTAAATGTGATGTACACTCAACTAAATGTGATGTACACAGCTAAATGTGATGTACACACAGCTAAATGTGATGTACACACAGCTAAATGTGATGTACACACAGCTAAATGTGATGTCCACTCAAATAAAAGTGATATGCTATATGCGATGTACACACAGCTAATTGTGATGTACACACAGCTAAATGTGATGTACACACAGCTAAATGTGATGTCCACTCAAATAAAAGTGATGTACAGTCAACTAAATGTGATGTACACACAGCTAAATGTGATGTACACACAGCTAAATGTGATGTGCACTCAAATAAAAGTGATATACACACAGCTAATTGTGATGTACACACAGCTAAATGTGATGTGCACTCAAATAAAAGTGATGTACACACAACTAAACGTGATGTACAGTCAACTAAATGTGATCTACACACACAGCTAAATGTGATGTACACACACAGCTAAATGTGATGTACATACAGCTAAATGTGATGTACTTACATCTAAATCTTACATAATTGTTCTCTAGTATACACCTGTCACATTTTATTCAACTAATTGTTTTAGAATGTCCATTAGAACGTAAACTTAAGCCAGACATAACTTATCTAGTGAGATCTTACAAGTGGGCAGCAAGCTGAGTGACCATTAGTTTAAACAAAAATGGATCAAATGATTATTTAAAAAAAAAAAAACAGAAAAATTTAATTCAGTTACCTTGAATTTAAAAAAAAATTGTACCAGAAAAATAAAAAAAAAATAAAAAATATTCCTTGAATGTACCGTGTTGCAAGACTGATAGTTTGTCACTTTTTATTCAGGGAGATTAAAATAATCTCACCTAGAGTCACAGGGCCATTTCATCAATAGGTTTCTATTACACGTCTTAAAGCCAACGCGTACCGGACTCTGTCGGGGAAGGCGAAGGGACGGGAGTGGGGTAGAGATAGACTTTCTCTTTCGACTTGTGTACATTTGTAAAGTAAAGAAACTCATGTATCATTACATTTTAAAGTTTAAACAACCTAACTGTACTGTTACATTTAAAAAACCTAACGGTACTGTTACATTTAAACTACCTAACTGTACTGTTACATTTAAACAACCTAACGGTACTGTTACATTTAAACTACCTAACTGTACTGTTACATTTAAACAACCTAACTCTACTGTTACATTTAAACAACCTAACTGTACTGTTACATTTAAACAACCTAACTGTACTGTTACATTTAAACAACCTAACTGTACTGTTACATTTAAACAACCTAACTGTACTGTTACATTTAAACAACCTAACTCTACTGTTACATTTAAACAACCTAACTGTACTGTTACATTTAAACAACCTAACTGTACTGTTACATTTAAACAACCTAACTGTACTGTTACATTTAAACAACCTAACTGTACTGTTACATTTAAACAACCTAACTGTACTGTTACATTTAAACAACCTAACTGTACTGTTACATTTAAACATGCTAAATGTACTGTTACATTGAAACAACCTAACTGTACTGTTACATTGAAACAACCTAACTGTACTGTTACATTTAAACAACCTAACTGTACTGTTACATTTAAACAACCTAATGGAACTGTTACATTTAAACATGCTTACTGTACTGTTACATTTAAACAACCTAACTGTACTGTTACATTTAAACAACCTAACTGTACTGTTACATTTAAACATGCTAACTGTACTGTTACATTTAAACAACCTAACTGTACTGTTACATTTAAACAACCTAACTGTACTGTTACATTTAAACATGCTAAATGTACTGTTACATTTAAACAACCTAACTGTACTGTTACATTTAAACATGCTAACTGTACTGTTACATTTAAACAACCTAACTGTACTGTTACATTCGAACAAGCTAACTGTACTGTTACATTTGAACAAGCTAACTGTACTGTTACATTTGAACAAGCTAACTGTACTGTTACATTTAAACAAGCTAACTGTACTGTTACATTTAAACAAGCTAACTGTACTGTTACATTTAAACTACCTAACTGTACTGTTACATATAAACAACCTAACTGTAGGCCTACTGTTACATTTAAACAACCTAACTGTACTGTTACATTTGAACATCTAAACTAGCTAACTGTACTATACATTAAAACAAGCTAACTTTATAGTAACATTTGAACAAGTTAACAGTTACATTTGAACGAGCTAGCTTTGCTGTTACATTTAAACAAGCTAACTGTGCTGTTACATAAGAACAAGCTAACTGCGCTGTTACATTCGAACAAGCTAACTGTACTGTTACATTTGAACAAGCTAACTGTACTGTTACATTTGAACAAGCTAACTGCGCTGTTACATTTGAACAAGCTAACTATGCTGTTACATTTGAACAAGCTAACTATGCTGTTACATTTGAACAAGCTAACTGTGCTGTTACATTTGAACAAGCTAACTGTACTGTTACATTTGAACAAGCTAACTTTACTTTTTACTTTTGAAAATTTAAGATTTAGGACTACCGCTGCAGCACACGGTGAAAATCAATCATATCACTAACAGAGATGTGTGCGCCCAGTAAACCCCATACTGATAGGGCTCAGCTTAAATCATATTTTATGCATTTATTAGTGACTCACTTTAGCGGTGATGTATTTTCTTCTATGTCTATAGCCTCAAACACTGATGAGTAGATACATAATTAAGCTAAACAGTATTTGAAAAAAAAAACTCGAGAAAGATAAATTATACCTTCTGTAAAGTATTTTCCTATAATTGTCAAATTGTATCTTTTAAATCGCAACATACACGTTCAATCTAAAGTGATAAAAAGTAATAAAGGATTACGTACATATGATGCAATGTTTGCATTGAAATCACAAATATGACTCACCACATAGTCCTACTTCCACAACATACATCTTTAACTTACACTTCTATCTCCCTTTTATAAATACTGTTTTTTCTATCATGTCAATGTATGAAGTCAATTATTCAGAAGACCATCATTGTTACACACAGATTCAAACCTTGGTCTACAAGTCAATTGCCCGAGGCGCATTCAACAGGCCCGCTCAGCGTATCCAATAAAGAGTAAATACTGATGTTATTTTTTAAAACTATTTTAAAATATGTATTAAATTGTGATAACATATTCAAGATCTTAATTCATTTACGCCAGACGTACGTGTTCCTTATAAATAATTTCTCTGGTACAAAAATCACTATAAGAAGGAGAACATCACTACACAAAGAGATGATAGTTTGATTACTTATTTTTGGTGTGAGGTTACGCTAGTTTTACCACCTTCAACTGTTAACACAAATTGTGTTTTCCTTTTAGATTTACCAGTGAATTACAACGAATATTTATTAAATTATTGTTCATATATTACTGTTCATATATTACTGTTCATATTTTACTGTTCATATATTTATGTTCATATATTACTGTTCATATATTACTGTTCATATATTTATGTTCATATATTACTGTTCATATATTTATGTTTATATATTTATGTTCATATATTTATGTTCATATATTACTGTTCATATATTACTGTTCATATATTTATGTTCATATATTTATGTTCATATATTTATGTTCATATATTACTGTTCATATATTACTGTTTATATATTTATGTTCATATATTTATGTTCATATAATACTTGTTTTGCTTACTTATACAAGCTGCAGCTCGATACTGTTCAAAAATGATTTATTTTATGGATCTCATTTTTTTTTGTCAGTTTGATTTTTCTGTTCAGATACAAAAGGATCTGCTGTCTTCCCAATGTCACTCTGCCGCTCGTACTAACTGGCACTGGTCCAGGTTGACATAAAGATGGTGAGAGGACATCACAGAATCGTGTCACAATTTGTTCAGTCAGGGAAAGTAGGATACCACTCTGTTTTATTTAGAGTCGGACTCAAGTCGGTTAAGACCCCGCGTGCAGAATATAAGTTTGAGTCCCGTTAATAAAATAGAGACGTGCCAAATAATACAGAAAACTAGATTTTGAATACTGTGGGGGCCCTTCCAATTTCAGAGTCCCGGGGTGGGCTTCTGGGTTGTTTTTTTTTACGTAAATTTAATACACGTGTTATAATTGTAATACACTAGGTTATGAATGTAATACACTAGGTTATGAATGTAATACACGTATGTTATGAATGTAATACACGTATGTTATGAATGTAATACACGTATGTTATGAATGTAATACACGTATGTTATGAATGTAATACACTTATGTTATGAATGCAATACACGTATGTTATGAATGTAATACACGTATGTTATGAATGTAATACAGTACGTTATGAATGTAATATACGTATGTTATGAATGTAATACACGTATGTTATGAATGTAATACACTTATGTTATGCATGCAATACACGTATGTTATGAATGTAATACAGTACGTTATGAATGTAATATACGTATGCTATGAATGTAATACAAGTATGTTATGCATGTATTATACCTGTTATGTATGCAATACACTTATGCTCCGATGGTTTGTCATTTATTTGTAAGCCATCTCTTGCCAGTTTCGGTTTCAACGTTAATTTACATTACTATATACATGACTTGACTACACCTCTTAACTATATACATGACTTGACTACACCTCTTAACTATATACATGACTTGACTACACCTCTTAACTATATACATGACTTGACTACACCTCTTAACTATATACATGACTTGACTACACCTCTTAACTATATACATGACTTGATTACACCTCTTAACTATATACATGACTTGACTACACCTCTTAACTATATACATGACTTGACTACACCTCTTAACTATATACATGACTTGACTACACCTCTTAACTATATACATGACTTGACTACGCCTCTGAACTATGTATACTTGGCTAGACTGCGTCTCTAAACTATGTATACTTGGCTAGACTATGCCTCTCAACTATGTATACTGGCTTGACTACACCTCTTAACTATGTATACTGGCTTGACTACACCTCTGAACTATGTATACTTGGCTAGACTGCGTCTCTAAACTATGTATACTTGGCTAGACTGCGTCTCTAAACTATGTATACTTGGCTAGACTGCGTCTCTAAACTATGTATACTTGGCTAGATTGCGTCTCTAAACTATGTATACTTGGCTAGACTATGTCTCTCAACTATGTATACTGGATTGATTACGTCTATCAACTATGTATACTGGATTGACTACGCCTCTGAACTATGTATACTGGATTGACTACGTCTATCAACTATGTATACTTGGCTAATCTAAACAAAGAAATCTAATTCTCAAAGTAATACTGCCAGATGAAGTTGTGCATAATTTATTAAAAGTTGAGACTATTTTTGTTTTTTCGGTTATTTGATGTCCAACATCCCATGGTGTTATTATGTTTATATATTATATTTGTACGTGGCAGCCCTCACACTTGAACTATAAATATTATAGTCTGAAACATTCCAACTCGTTTATTTTTCTTGAAAATATTTCATGAACAAAAATTATATTGATCATTGATGTGCAAATCTCTCTGTTAATATAACACAAAAAAAAATTCAATATTTTTTTTCTAAAAAATGTAGAGAGCACACATCATTCACCATTATGAGGTACAAGTGACATTTTAAAATCTCATTTTCGACTTAATGAAAGATCGCCTGCAATAAATAACTGCACTAGTGTCCTAGTTACACTTGTACTCTATTCATAGTTACACTAGAATGAAGTTTAAAAACGTATTTTTTTTCCCCATGTCTCCTCTATTTTTAATCGTAAACAACACATGTTAAATTTTATTATACATCTATGTGTATCAACTTTGATTCGCCCAGACTAAATAATGTAAACATATTTTTACCGCACAATCTTACAAACATCTAGCCTAAATTCAATCATGTACATTATAATTTTATAGTGATTTTATTCACTGTACCATAATCGAATGTCAGTCTTTGTGACTCATGTTTACACATGAAGAATTCATTATCTAGTCTGCCACAATGACAATGAGCCTCGCCCCTCCCACCCCCCATCCATCCAAAACCTGCACAAAGAAAAACAACACAGTCCAGTAATATAGGAAGCGAACCATACGATCGATAACTTCTGGACGTGACAAACTAGTGATTTCGGAACTCTTTTGTGTGGCCAAGCTAACTAAGTCAAATAGCACATTGCTTAGTTGGCAGCTTTTCATCAGATATGAGGTTCATTCTGAAATGCATACATACTTATTGTTTTTATGTAAATGTCTTTGTTCTTGTACGTGTAGTTATGTTAATGACAATAGCCATAAACAATGTATATATATATATATATATATATATATATATATATACACACACACACACACTGCTACAACTGCTCATGTACAACTTGCAATATAATTGTATATCAATATAAATATAACTTCAAAATGGTTGTTCCCTCTCCAACTAAAATATAGTAATGTCATATATATATATATATATATATATATATATATATATATATATATATATATTAGGATGCCACTCAATGTATAGGGAAAAATATTTTTTTTTAACTTTCATTGTCCCACCCCCTATTTTTTTTCCTTTTGTTATGCTAAGTAATTTTACCACGTTTCATAAAGATACAGTGATATTTAGAGGTAGCTCAAAGGACTCGAAGTTTTATATTATATGCGAAAATGCCTGTATTTGACACACAAGGCAAACCGGAGGCAATTTCTGTTACTTATTTATATAATTTCTGTTACTTATTTATATAATTTCTGTTACTTATTTATATTTCATGTCAATGTAATATATATTACTGCTAGTGCCACAGTGACAATGAAAGAAGTTGTTCAGTTCTGGCATAAGGCACGATTTCCAGTTCGCAAAGAATGCCACATAATTGCCAAGATAAAGGATCTCCATTTAACACGGATTGGAATAAGAAAAAATGTATCCCGCAGAACAGATACTAAAGGAGAAGGGGCACCAATTTACTGAAAGTTATACTTATTTGTTTGATGTTGCACATGCTGAAGCTTTAACTAAGATGCAGGTACCTGAAGACATAACATTTCTTGAAGCACAAAGAGAGAAAGGGAGGCGTGGTTGCATGGGTCCAGTGGATATGGTGCTAACTTGGAAAGAACAAAGGTCTCATAAAAGGCGCTTAGAGCAAGAATATCGTAAGGAAAAGGAGGCTAAGCGGATTCAACATGAGGCAAAGAAGATGGAGTTTAGTGCCAGCAATGACAGTGACACAGAGGCTAAGAGCGCCGATGGTTGTGATCCCGATGATCCTGATGAACTCCCCGAACCATCTGAAGTGTCTACTAAATCAGTGAGGATCGTCCCATCCACCAATAATGTGAGTCCAGGTTTGGTATCTGCATTTTACAGAAATAAAATCAGTGACAAAAACGAAGTTTACATAATTCCACAGTACTGCAGCCCTGGCGATTAACATGGAATCAGTCAGACATAGTCAACGTAAACATCGTGAAGCAGCAGCTACAGATATTCATGCAACGCTTCATCCAAATTGCCCACTGCGCACTGGGATGGAAAAATGTTGCATGTATTAACATCCAAAGAGTTAATTGATCGTCTTGCTGTTCTGGTATCCGGTTATAGTACAATGAAGTTGCTGGGAGTACCAAAATTGCCAAATGGAACTGGAGGGGCTGAGGCAACTGCCGTGTTTAATCTTATTCAAGAATGGAATATTGCTGATAACATCAAGTTCATGTGTTTCGACACTACGGCTAGTAACACTGGCATAATTGCAGGTGCCTGCATTTTTCTGGAGAAGAAACTTGGCAGAGAATTGATCAGCTTGGCGTGCAGGCGCCATATAATGGAACTCATTGTGGTAAAGGTGTTTTATTCACTGATGGGTCCATCTAGTGGACCATATATCAAGTTACTCCAGAGATTTCGTAAATATTATGGCTCAATTGACACATCAATGTATGCAAATGGAATGGATGTAGATTAATTGCTGTGGTTCTCAATCCAGTTCGGGATGAACTCATTCACTTCATCCAGCATCAGCTAACAGTGTTTCAGCCTAGAGATGATTATCGTGAGCTTCTGCAACTGTCACTTCTTTTTCTAGGTGCAGCTTGTGGTGCAGATGAAAAGATTCTGGCTCCTAGAGCTTATCACCGGGCCCGGTGGATGGCAAAACTGATTTACAGTCTTAAGATGTTCATTTGACGTTCTCAGTTCCAACTTACTGCACGTGAATTGTCATCACTGGGTCACTTCAACACCTTGATACTTAAGGTCTACCTGAATTTTTGGTTTACATCACCATGTGCTACATCTGCTCCCCGTAGATATTTGCAGCTACTTCAACAATTGGAGAACTACAAGGAAACAAATGACACCGTTGCCAAATCAGCAATAAAATCATTCTCTGGACACTTGTGGTATTTGAGTTAAACTCTGGTAGGTTTTGCATTTTTTGACAATGATGTTTCATCTGAAATGAAGTTAGTCATGGTTGCAGCACTTAACACGATAACAACAGAATAGCCTTCTGTCCAACATTACAACAAAATAAACTTTCTGATTAAAACAACTACATTGTTGGCCAAAAGAAAGTTGCGAGTTTGAAAGTCGTCAATGATGCAGCCGAGCGTGGAGTGACCCTGAGTCAAGCATTCAATGGAGTACTAACCAATCAAGAGGAATAGAAACAGTTTTTGTTACAAATAGTAGCTAAACACCTTTGTTACTTTCCTAAGGCTAAAAAGTCCACCCTAACTGCCCCAGTCGCAGCTAGAATATCATTACTTGGACTTGAAGACATGTAAATAGTGAATAATGATCTTTCAGTCTGAACAATGTTGAATTGACTCTTTATGTTAATTGGCTTAAGGTTCTGAAAGTTACTATTCTGTTGCTATGTACAAAACAGTTGTTTGTTCTCTTTTACAGCAATAGGTGTCTTCAAATAACTTTTGATTTTTTTTGTGTTACAGCAGGATTACCGTTTGCCGTATGGTAATGTCGCGAAACACTGATTATTGCAAAACTTTGACACTGTTGAGCTACCAATAAATATTATCAGAATACATTCAAATTTTGCCAATTTTATTCTTATTACATTAGTAACACATTTTGGGGGTGGCAGGATAAAAACTCAGAAATTTTTTTTTGAGTGGCACCCTAATATATATATATATATATATATATATATATATATATATATATATATATATGGCTCGGCATTTGGGTTGATAAATTGATGGCTGCCACAGAATTGTTCGGTTGTATCGAAAAGCTACACATTTGGCTAACCGCCAATGCCTCTTAAACTTATTAGTTTCATAGACGACCATTTGATGCGTGTCAAACGTCGTGGTACATTTTCTGATGCAGTTAGACGGAAAAGACAGAGACAACATCGTCAAATACTCGCAGGCCAAATGACAAGTTAATGGAGACACAAGTTCACAAAGAAACTAATTTTACGGAACTTTGGCCATCTGTAATATCAGCATTGTCATTCACTGGAAGACCTTGGCACATGGTACCTTAGACGCAATGACCTACATACATGTACTTCGTAAGGTCGCTATGAACAACTATTCATATTTACCTGCAATCCTAAACTAAGTCACTTTAGTTCTACTTCCATGTCTAAAACTACATTATCACCACAACCTTATCAGTCGTGTATTTCATCTGAAATACGTGAATTAACGGACTTGCTCCTACATACTAACATTTTCGACCATATAGTTTTTTTTAGGAAGAATGCTCAAAATGCTGTTCAAGCTTTGGGTGTTAGGTAGTGGAGTCAAATAGCCAGAGTATTGGCTTTCTCATTTCCCGAAGTTTCGCTTATCGCGTGATCGCGAGATACAACTTAGTCTCTTCCCGGTATTATCCCGACATAAACTTATCCCGATATAAACTTATCCCGATATAAACTTATCTCGACATAAGCTTATCCTGACATAAACTTAGCCCGATATAAACTTATCCCGACATAAACTTATCCCGATATAAACTTATCCCGACATAAACCTATCCCGATATAAATGTATCCCGACATAAACTTATCCCGACATAAACTTATCCCGACATAAACTTATCCCGATATAAACTTATCCCGACATAAACCTATCCCGATATAAACTTATCCCGATATAAACTTATCCCGACATAAACTTATCCCGATATAATCTTATCCCGATATAAACTTATCCCGATATAAACTTATCCCGACATCCCGATATACACCAAGAAAGGGGTCGGATTTTTTCCCTTATGTTCAGATAATTATTTCAAAAAAGTATATTACAACACCAATAAATAATAAAAAAAAAATTACTTGGTGTTAGTGTAGAATACTGTAGAACGATAGACTCATCACTCGATTTGTTTATTATTCTAGTTCCGCGATTCTCAACCGGCTGTACACGTAAACCATGGGGTACCCCATGGGTTACACAGAGACATATAACTTTCGTTTAAAACAACCAAGAATTTAAAGAAGTTAGATTGAGAGGTATACCGGCGAACATACTGACGTACCCCTCCCTTCAGGGTTGAAGTCGTGAATAAAGTTGGGAACCGCGGTTATAGTTCACAAAAATTTCTGCAGCTGAGAATTTATTTCCCAATCTAACGATTGGCAGAAACACTAATGAACCTACGGGAAGCCCCTTTATGTTTGGACCGTAAAAGAAGGTCTGTATACAGGGCCGCGTCTATATAACAGCAGGTTTGTATACAGGGCCGCGTCTATATAACAGCAGGTCTGTATACAGGGCCGCGTCTATATAACAGCAGGTCTGTATACAGGGCCGCGTCTATATAACAGCAGGTCTGTATACAGGGCCGCGTCTGGCCTATCGTCCGCCAGGGCGCTCTGAAATATTTCGACACGCTTCCACGATGGTTAGAGTAACTGTAACGTTGTAGTCTTTCACCTCATTTTAAAGTATGAATGGTATATTAAAAAATAACAGCAATTTGATTTGAATACATCGTAATAAATAAATGTTTTTTTTTTGGTAACTCTAATAATAATGTCAGTTTGGTTGTGCAACCGTACCTATTATATGTTACCCAATGCTGTTGCCTGCTAACTTTATGCCCCTGACTCCATCTGTATCAACTGGAGCCCTTCTGATCAAACAAGCAGTGGCGCAGTGAGCTTAACTCGCGCCAGCGGCATAATACCTTTTTAGCGCCCCCCCCATTCAAAAACCATACAATATTATATGTAAAATACACAATTTGGCGCCCCTTTGGGAGTAGCGCCCGGGGAATGATGACCCCCCCCTCCACTAAGCCACTGCAAACAAATACTGTAATCGCTAAGTCATTTTTAGCAGATTAAGGGATTTAGTGGTCCGTTGGCAGTCACCTAATTTGTTAAAAATGAATATTTCAATAAATTTGTTTGTTTTAAAAATTTTAATAGCAAAAAGGTTCAACATTACAATGATGTTACATTTATATGTAACATCAAATTGTTAAAATTACCCACCAAAGTATTTCCTACTATAAATTATATGAGTTTTGATAAGTGACATTTTTAATAGGTTTTTTTTTTTGCTAAAAATAGGCTGATTATACATAAATGTATCAAAATTACTGTATTCCCAATTTTATTTACCAACATATACACATTTTATTTCTTGTAAATACTAATATTTAACTGTCTAGACACAAAGTTGAGGCCCTGTTGTTTATAGCTCCAGTTGGCTGCATATTACAGTGTACACATGTGTTGTTGAAAAAGATTTCTGGTTTCAATTAATTAAAACATCTGGAGGAACAGGGGAAACTATTCTGATGAATAATTGAGACGATCAGTGCTTTTTTATGTCAGTACGCACCGTTACGGCGCACCGGCACCTTTTTCAATGTGGGTAAAAAATTATTACATTTCTTGTATTTTAACGTTTATTATTAATTTATTATATTATTAATCTGTCAAAATTAAATTATTTTAAAATAGTATCTTTGTAGTTGTGATTTAGCTTGCATCGAGGTGCGAAGTGGTAGTTAAAAGTTAGACAATCCATCACTGAGTACCGGCACCTATTTTTTTTTTACAAAAAAAAAAAAGCACTGGAGATGATTATAAGAGCACTGATACAGTAAATCAAACTTGTTGTCATTTGGAAACTGTAGGGGCAAATAGGGTTTGAATCTATGTTTTACATAATACATTGCTGTGCCACACGACTCACACAAATACATTTAATGTGTATTTCAACAGTTTTATCTTTTTTCAAATTAATATGTTGCATACAGAGTCTCTGTTTACATCTGTATACTCTCTGTTTACATCTGTATACTCTCTGTTTACATCTGTATACTCTCTGTTTACATCTGTATAGTCTCTGTTTACATCTGTATAGTCTTGTTTACATCTGTATAGTCTCTGTTTACATCTGTATAGTCTCTGTTTCCATCTGTATAGTATCTGTTAAAATCTGTGTAGTCTCTGTTTACATCTGTATAGTCTCTGTTTACATCTGTATAGTCTCTGTTTCCATCTGTATAGTATCTGTTAAAATCTGTGTAGTCTCTGTTTACATCTGTATAGTCTATGTTTACATCTGTATAGTCTTTGTTTACATCTGTATAGTCTCTGTTTACATCTGTATAATCTCTGTGTAGTCTTGTTTCTATTAATATTTACAGGTTACCAAATGTGTTATTATTTAGACAGAATGAAATATTTCTAGACTTCTGAAAGGATGCCAATTTTTATGAGTTTCATATAGAAAATATTGTCTAAGGCAGTCGACGCAGAATACATATCATCACACACTACTCTTAGCCTAAAACGGATATAATTATAATTAGCTTTGAATAACACACACTTGAAACATATGATATGCACAATGACTATGTGTAGATGTGTTTTCATACAGGTTATGGTTTATTCTAAAAAATAAAAACAATTATTTACCATTAAAGTTTATTTTGTACTAATTTAATTATAACTTTTTTTGTTGGCTAAATTTATTTTCCCATCTACTAGCTAAATACGAAATGAAACCAACATCAAAAGCTATTTTAGGCAGTTATAGTAGGCAAATTTAGTAGGCAGATATTGTAGGCAGATATAGTAGGCAGATCTAGTAGGCAGTTATAGTAGGCAGATATTGTAGGCATATTTTGTAGGCAGATATTGTAGGAAGATCTAGTAGGCAGATATTGTAGGCAGATTTTGTAGGCAGATATTGTAGGAAGATCTAGTAGGCAGATATTGTAGGCAGATTTTGTAGGCAGATATTGTAGGAAGATCTAGTAGGCAGATATTGTAGGCAGATTTTGTAGGCAGATATTGTAGGCAGATACTGTAGGAAGATATTGTAGGAAGATCTAGAAGTTGGAAAGTAATGTATTATACAATAATAAAGTAGAAGAATGTCACTCTTCAAACAGGAACCCACTTCTTCCCCCCCCCCCAATTTTCTTTTTAATAATATCCTTATGGGTTAATTAGGTCACATGTTCAGGTCAGGCTACCACCCGTCATCACAGTTCTGAACTCTTGCATTTATGCAGAAATTTGACACGGTAAACGTGTCACACAGACAGAATGAAATGTTAAGACAAGTGGAAATGTCCACAGTTTAAAGTTAGTGTCATTAAATATAAATATATATAATGCTTTTGATGTATGCATTGTCGGTATCAAAACAAAACTGGATCGCTCTGCAATTTTATTTATTTCCCTAATTATTCAAAGATACGCATATGTAACAATCTTATATTTTAATCTTTTTAACACATCTAGCTAGGTTCTTAGTGAATCACTTGAAATATTTTAAACTAAAATAAAAAATCTTTGAACATTTACTTCCTTAACAAAAACACATTTCCAAAAATAAATGAGACATAGTTTCTGTTTACGTAACTCTTTGAATGAATCACCACAAGATGTACATTATGTTGGATTGATATCATAGAATTAACAAAAAATAACGGACTTTGTCAATGATTGTTACAATTGTCTTGTAGACTATATGGTAGTACGAAGACATTGAGACATATACAATAATGCAATGTATGTTTACTTTTTTCTATATTATAGAGACCTTTAGTTGAATGATCTAATCTACTTAGCACGCCTTAAGCTGCTAAATAATATTATATACCATCTGTAAGACTTACTTCAGTAAGACATACTTCAGTCAGACAGACTATTGTAAAATATGGAATGTCTAAGGAAGACATAACATCTAATCCTAATATACTTCTGTAAGACATACTACCTTAAGATAGACTATTGTAAAATATGGAATGTCTATTGAAGAGAATATAGCCAATACATACACACTTCTATAAGACAGACTCTTTGGAAAATAGTGAATGTCCATAGAAGGCATAATAATCAATACAGATATTTTTCTATGAGACAGACTCTTGTAAAATATGGGATGTCTTAAGAAGACCTGATTATACCGACAGGAAATAATAATGATTTTTAATAAACATAGTACCAAATTTCTGCGGACAGCAACCGGAGGCCCATGGCCACAGGAAGGGCAAAGCAACTCAAACACTTATTTCGGGCCATTAGCGTTGTGACTTCAATATTTGCACATTTGAATTTGAAAAAAAAAATGTTAGTTAGTGATGCGGATATATATATATATATATATATATATATATATATATATATATATATATATATATATTCATAGTACAATAACAAAATAACAATAAACAATAAACGAAAAATAAAATGAATTCATAATATAACGTGTAACTGTTTAAATATGAACATTATTGTAATCAATGAAATTAGTGAAATTATTTATGTAGAGACAACGTATCTCATTATAATTTGGTTCCCTGGATGTTAAAAGAGTCCACCTCTACATTAACAACTCTCTAGTTTTGCTAAAGTAGCGTTCATTTGATCTTGAATGTGGAACATTGAAATTTCTTTGCCTTGCAACAAATAATAATTTGGCATACTTTAAAACAGAGAATATATGTCTTAAATTATACTTAAATATGCTGATTCACAGAGCCATGTCTATACTTGTGAGCAACTACTAAGTAAATATTTTACTAAGAAAAACTTGAAGTTCATACAATTGAAAACAATAGGTTTAGTATTTTAGATAGGGATAGACAACGAACATCACAAGAAAAATAAAATCTGAGCGTGACTACTTATTAAATCTTGGAAAAATGATTGATTAAAGTTTCGCCTATTGTCTCCAATTCCATTTTGCAATAATTAATAGCAACACGGGATTTCAAGCTTCTATAATTTTATTCTTATCGCAGCCTCCCGCTTTTCAAGACTAAATTATATCCTTAAGTTTGTTTAAAAAAAAAAAATCCATCAGTTTATCTTTGTATTGGTAATGTTTGGTCTCAAGATGGCGCTTTAAGTTGGTTTCATGATGCATCATGGGATAGACTCTTGTCCATCTCCAGTCCATGAAAATACAATTAAAAATATTCGTTCTCGCACCCACTTGTTTTCCTTGCTCTATTCTTCAGTCACACCTCCCCCACGCCACCCCACTATTGGCTATATAACATGTTCATGTGGAGTTGAAGCTGGTTCACCCTCGATAACTTCATTACTTTCTGTCTGTTGATTGCTACTAAAATCACGGCTTTCTTCTTTCGGTTTAAAAAAAAAACAAGCAGATTCCAACCATTGATGCATCATTTTGGAAGATAAAGATAACAACAATTGCATGTAGTATGAATCTTTAAAATTGCACTAAAACGCACACATGTATTACAAAAAAATGTCATTTGTTAGAAAAATGAAATTTTGTAGATGGGAAATGATTTTCTGTACCGTGCAATGTGGAAGGCAGGGAGGGGGTGAGAGAGATGTGCAGAATAACTACTCACGGCGACACTACAAAACAACACATACACACACATACACACACATACATACAGACACACATACATGTCATCAGTGTGTTAAGTCACTTGTTAACGTTAGATGATGTCTCTTATATACCACTAATGGGACGGTTTTGTTGTGTACTTTTTGCATCTACACCAATAGTACAATGACCTTGTACGCCCCATTGGAGACATAGAGGAAACTTTCGCCATGACCTGAAATATCCTTTGGTCCTGACCCGGAGATTGAACCACACGACCTTCAAACCATAAGACCGCACAACCATCCGTCCAGAAACATGTCAGCAGTACCAACGACAAAAAAAAAATCACTAAACTTATTGACAAAAAATAATGTCCGTGTAGACAACCAATACCAAAAGTAAAATAACGTCTAGAATACGATCGTTCTTTTTAAACCTAACACCTACATATTTATTTTAATTTTAACATCCACACATTTACTTTACGTGGATAAATTTACCGAACATGACATGGTCAAAGAAATGTCAGGAGCGGTAACCATTATAAAAAGCAAATGAAAACTACTGAAGTGAATCTTTGATAATAATTTTACTGTTGGTTGTCTGTGGTGTCTTGTTTCGAAAGTATAGACAGCCATAGTGTAGAATCTGGTACAGACAGCCTTGGTGTATAACATATATGGATTATTAGTTTCCAATGATGTTTTAAATGCTTGAAAAATGAAAACAATTATTTGGTTAATTTGCCACGATTTTCAAGGGATTTTCTTTAACATATTAGTTAGATTTACTTTCCAAAATACTCATTTAATGTAAACTACTTTTCAGCAACGATGTAGGTTATTTATTGTTGAGAAAGTAATACATGTGCTGGTACATTTTATTAATATATCATATAAAAATTTTGTAAATTGATGTTTTTCCATCAACATAAAGTATAGTGTTGTCGTTTTCATTAAGGTTGTGATTTCCAGTCAAAAACTGCACGTTGTTTAGATAATCTTAGCTTAACTTTAGTTTCAAAATCATTTTTTATGTCTTTTGATTACTGATATTGAAATAATTCTAAATTGCTGTTGTTGAGAAAGTTTCCAACAGGCATAGAGGCACTAGGTAGTTGGCAGTGGTGCCCCAGACCAGTAGAAATTCAACATCAACATCAGCCATAAGTTGCCAATTTGTACACAGTTGACAGTCATAAAACATGCATAGGAATTTGAAGAAATGACGTTTCTATACAAGTTATATTGAGACATTAGGAGCCCATCAGTTGCTAATAACTAACGCCTTTAAGATTCCTCCAACACTACAAAAAAAAAAAAACATTCAAAGAACGTAACTTGCAGCTTATATAATTCAAGAGGAGGAACATCACATAGTCTATAGTGGGACACTTAGTGTAATTAGTGTTTTTGTACTGAGACGACAGTATCTATATATATATATATTAGTTTTATGTGCAAAACACAGATATGTATGATGTCAAAAACACAGACACGTATGATGTCAAAAACATAAACACGTATGATGTTAAAAACATAAATACGTGTATGATGTCAAAAACATAAATACGTATGATGTCAAAAACATAAACACGTATGATGTCAAAAACACAGACACGTATGATATCAAAAACACAGACACATATGATGTCAAAAACATAGACACGTATGATGTCAAAAACATTGACACATATGATGTCAAAAACATAGACACGTATGATGTCAAAAACACAGACACATATGATGTCAAAAACATAGACACGTATGATGTCAAATACATAGACACGTATGATGTCAAAAACATAGACACATATGATGTCAAAAACATAGACACGTATGATGTCAAAACAATAGACACATATGATGTCAAAACAATAGACACGTATGATGTCAAAAACACAGACACGTATGATGTTAAGACATAAACACGTATTATGTCAAAAACATAGACACGTATGATGTCAAAAACATAGACACATATGATGTCAAAAACATAGACACGTATGATGTCAAAAACATAGACACGTATGATGTCAAAACAATAGACACGTATGATGTCAAAAACATAAACACATATGATGTCAAAAACATAGACACGTATGATGTCAAAACAATAGACACGTATGATGTCGAAAACACAGACATGTATGATGTTAAGACATAAACACGTATGATGTCGAAAACACAGACATGTATGATGTTAAGACATAAACACGTATGATGTCAAAAACACAGACACATATGATGTCAAAAACATAGACACGTATGATGTCAAAAACACAGACACATATGATGTTAAGACATAAACACGTATGATGTCAAAACAATAGACACGTATGATGTCAAAAACATTAACACGTATGATGTCAAAAACATTAACACGTATGATGTCAAAAACATTAACACGTATGATGTCAAAAACATAAACACGTATGATGTCAAAAAAATAAACACGTATGATGTCAAAAACACAGACACATATGATGTCAAAAGCATAGACACGTATGCTGTCAAAACAATAGACACGTATGATGTCAAAACAATAGACACGTATGATGTCAAAAACATAGACACGTATGATGTCAAAAACATAAACACGTATGATGTCAAAAAAAATAAACACGTATGATGTCAAAAACACAAATACGTATGATATCAAAAACATAAACACGCATGATGTCAAAAACATAAAGATGTATGATGTCAAAAACATAGACACGTATGATGTTAAAAATAAATTATCAGTTGCAGTTTGAACAAAAATACAGTGAATGCTAAAAGCTATTCACGTATGTTCGTTTGTGCATATGTCTGTCTGTCTGTTTGATAGTTTGTGAAAAAAGATAAGAAACCTAATGTACCGGAATCTAAATGGGGTGTGGGTGGTAGGCTCAGTGGCGTAGTGAGGGGTGGGCATCATGCCCCGGGCGCTACTCACAAAGGGGCGCCAAATGGTATATTTTACATATAATATTTTATGGTTTACGAATGGGGCGGGCGCTAAAAAGGTATTGTGCCCCGGACGCGAATTAAGCTCGATACGCCACTGTGTCACCTATAAAGTTCACAAATAATCTGAGAAATACTATAACTACAAATACAGTGACTTACTGTGACATCAAATCACCCACTTGAAGACTCACTTTTTGATAATCTAGAAATGGAAATAATCTAATTCTCCAGTTATATTAGACCAGTGATATAGGTCAGTTCAGTTGTCCAAAGTAAGCGCAACTAACATTTTTCTTGTTCTCCCCCAAAATTCTAGCTCCAGAGTTCACACACTGAGGGTGACGTCACATGTCAGCCTTGGTCGAGGCTGTCCAACACACTGTACCCTCTCCTCCCCACTTTACATCTCTCTCTGTCTCTCTCTCTCTGACTCTCTCTCTCTCTCTCTCTCTCTCTCTCTCCTTTTCACCCACTCTCTCTCTTCCTGCCTTTTCTACACTTATTTTTGTGTAAGGTCTGTCTGGACTGTTGCTATGGATATCGATCGAAAAACTATTTATATAAAACTCCAGCTACGTGTCTTTGTGTGTAATTGCCCGTCTTGTTACATTCTAAATAAGAGAATATAAATATTACAATGACACCTCCCCCCCCTCCACATCTTCCATAATCGTTTGTACTAGTAATGTATTAATCCGGCATTTGCAATAAACATTGTGTTTTTAATTAAAGAAAGTTACATGCAATGGATTGCGAAATCTATCTAACTATCTATTATCTATCTATCTATCTATCTATCTATCTATCTATCTATCTATCTATCTATCTATCTATCTATCTATCTATCTATCTATCTATCTATCTATCTATCTATCTATCTATCTATCTATCTATCTATCTATCTATCTATCTATCTATCTATTTATTTAAATTACATGAAATCTGAACATACAGTGATATAAAATGAAATAGTTAAGAAACCATTGAAAAAAAAAACATCATTTCATGTCGTATAGGTTCTTGGCTATACCGGGTCAAATATTGATGAAAACTGTCTGAAGTGCAATGTTTGAAAATTTTTAGGGCATTCTGTGTGCAAGCTACACTTGAGATAAATACATCATTCAACTCAGGACAAACCAATAAGTAAATACTGATAATTTCAGCCAGATTCCTCTTTTAGTTTTTGAAATATTTACGTTCAAATATCGCGAAAATGTAAATGTCTCGCGAACTCGCGACTATCCTTAAAATTTTTAAAAATCATATATCAGAAAATTGTTCACCAAAATGGCCTGAAATTTTCAGGAATCACTCAAATTTGTATGTACCAAAAGCCCTGAAAATTTCAGGAAGATCTGAGAAGGTCGGGTGAACAATTGTCAAAAGACTGGTTGAGTTGACATGGAATGACCCTTTATATACTTATCTTTTGTTAGACAGCAGATGTGATTTCTACTGCAAGTGCACCGAACGCGCTCCATGGACACTAACTTCTGAAGTGCACCGCCTAAGAGTCCCAGTTTAACAGTTTTAACTTTATATTCCCAGTTTAACAGTTTTAACTTTATATTCCCAGTTCAACCGTTATAACTTTATATTCACAGTTTAACACTTTTAACTTTATATTCACAGTTTAACACTTTTAACTTTATATTCACAGTTTAACACTTTTAACTTTATATTTACAGTTTAACACTTTTAACTTTATATTCCCAGTTTAACACATTTAACTTTATATTCCCTATTTTTTTTTTAAAGAGGGCCAATATTTCTACTGCACCCGGGGCAGCAACCGACTTCATCCACTTGACATATTCTGCAATCAATTAAGTGTATATTTTATCAGATAAGAAATATTCAATTGCGATTGTAATGTTGCAGAATTAATACAAACCATGTCACAAACACAAGTATACAACCCATTTCACAAACACAAATATACAACCCATGTCACAAACACAAGTCTACAACCCATGTCACAAGCACTTCTCTGTAGAACCATACGTGTGAAATAACGGTCTCAAAATCTAAGTCAAACAATAACTAAAAAAAGATTTTGTAAGAGGATTACGCCATTGTCTAAAACCTTTACTTAAACCATTAATTTATGAGACCTTATTGAACAGGGAGATAAAATGTCCTTTTTTTATCTATTTGAATACACATATCTGAATGTGTTATTTACCTGTTTTCAGTTTGTATGAATTCCTTGTTCACTTAAATTTGATACGGCTATTAACATACTGGCTATTAACATACTGGCTATTAACATACTAGTTATTAACATACTGGTTATTAACATACTGGCTATTAACATACTAGTTACTAACATACTGGCTATTAATATACTGGTTATTAACATACTGGCTATAAACATACTGGTTATTAACATACTGGCTATTAACATACTAGTTATTAACATACTGGCTATTAACATACTGGTTATTAACATACTGGCTATTAACGTACTGGCTATTAACATACTGGCTATTAACATACTGGTTATTAACATACTGGCTATTAACATACTGGCTATTAACATACTGGCTATTAACATACTGGTTATTAACATACTGGCTATTAACATACTAGTTATTAACATACTGGCTATTAATATACTGGTTATTAACATACTGGCTATTAACATACTGGCTATTAACATACTGGCTATTAACATACTGGCTATTAACATACTGGTTATTAACATACTGGCTATTAACATACTGGCTATTAACATACTGGCTATTAACATACTGGCTATTAACATACTGGCTATTAACATACTGGCAATTAACATACTGGCTATTAACATACTGGCTATTGACATACTGGCTATTGACATACTGGCTATTGACATACTGGCTATTAACATACTGGCTATTAACATACTGGCAATTAACATACTGGCTATTAACATACTGGCTATTGACATACTGGTTACTGACATACTGGCTATTAACATACTGGCTATTAACATACTGGCTATTAACATACTGGCTATTGACATACTGGTTACTGACATACTGGCTATTAACATACTGGTTATTAACATACTGGCTATTAACATACTGGTTATTAACATACTGGCTATTAACATACTAGTTATTAACATACTGGCTATTAACATACTTGCTATTAACATACTGGTTATTAACATACTGGCTATTAACATACTGGCTATTAATATACTGGTTATTAACATACTGGCTATTAACATACTGGTTATTAACATACTGGTTATTAACATACTGGTTATTAACATACTGGCTATTAACATACTGGTTATTAACATACTGGCTATTAACATACTGGTTATTAACATACTGGCTATTAACATACTGGTTATTAACATACTGGCTATTAACATACTGGTTATTAACATACTGGCTATTAACATACTGGTTATTAACATACTGGTTATTAACATACTGGCTATTAACATACTGGCTATTAACATACTAGCTATTAACATACTGGCTATTAACATACTGGCTATTAACATACTGGCTATTAACATACTAGTTATTAACATACTAGTTATTAACATACTGGCTATTAACATACTAGCTATTAACATACTGGCTATTAACATACTGGCTATTAACATACTGGCTATTAACATACTGGCTATTAACATACTGGCTATTAACATACTGGCTATTAACATACTGGTTATTAACATACTGGCTATTAACATACTGGCTATTAACATACTGGCTATTAACATACTGGCAATTAACATACTGGCTATTGACATACTGGCTATTGACATACTGGCTATTGACATACTGGCTATTGACATACTGGCTATTAACATACTGGCTATTAACATACTGGCAATTAACATACTGGCTATTAACATACTGGCTATTGACATACTGGCTACTGACATACTGGCTATTAACATACTGGCTATTAACATACTGGCTATTAACATACTGGCTATTATCATACTGGCTATTATCATACTGGCTATTAACATACTGGCTATTAACATACTGGCTATTAACATACTGGCTATTGACATACTATATTATTTGTATGTGCCAGGAGCGTGCATGAATTGATCGGCGCGATGTTTAAATAGTGATGGGTTGGAAAATAGATGAAATAAATAACGTTTTTTTTCAACTATTTATATTTGTTTTAATCAGTAAAGAAAGTCATAAATTGTGAGTTTTATGTGAAACTAAATACGCTCAAGTTCCATTATGAAGCTATGAACAGAACAGTAGTTTCTAGTCTTACTCTCAGACGTTTTTACCACTACATGTTATAGGGTTTTATGAGCTATTACGTTCAGTCTATATGCAGGGATTTTTTTACGTAGTACATGTGTACAATTTTAAATTGTATAGACCAGTGGTTCCCAAACTTTTTGGACCCATGGACCCCTTTTTGGGTTAAAACTTGCCCACGGACCCCCAAATTTAAATACTACATAAATGCATAAAAATTACAAATTAAAAAAAAAAAAGCATTTTGTTGAAGAAGTATCATTTAAAATTATAATTTTGTTTTAAAAAACTTGATGTTATGTGTGTATTGATGTCTGGCTCAATTTTTGTGTGTGTGATGAGGTTCATAACGGCCCTAAATCAAAGATATACCACATAAGAAGATGGGAAAGCAGTCACCAACTTCTGTACAATAATGCAGTATATAAAATTGGGATCTGTTTTTGTAACCGCAATTTGTGGTATCCTTGTTCAAACATTGTTTTAAGTTCTTCATTTGTGGTATTTTAATAAGCTGCTCATGTAATTCTACGGATTCATATGTGTTTGGGATCTGAGTTTGTCCACCGTAGAAAGGGTTCAACACCCTGTCAGTTTGTCCACCCTAGAAAGGGTTTAACACCCTGTCAGGAATACAAAAGTGAAGAATATCTTCAAATCTTTGATTCAGGTTTGCATGAAGAGCCGATAAGTTTTGATAGTAACAAGCAAATCTTTATCTCTTTTTTTTTTTGCAATTTCGACAGATTTGGAAACTGAGAACATTCTCCTCTTCCCAAATTTTATTTGTACAGAAAAAGTTTTGCCACAAACGCTTTTAGTTTTGCTTAAATGTAATTGGTCACCTTGTAGTTTCAAATTAGTTTTGTAAATTTGTCAAATAAATCAGTCATATGGGCTACGTCACTTATTAATTCATTAAATTGCGTCGCAAATTTTGTCTTTGCTTTCCAGGAATTCCAAAACCAAGTCAAAGAGCGCATAAAATTGATTTAAACATGGACCTTTAGATAACCAATGTAAATGATTATAGTCTTCGTCATTTTTCAAACTAAGTTGATAAAATAACATCTCTTTTAAGCAATTCCTTTTGATTTTATTAACTGCTTTAATGACATAATCTAGTGATCCATGCAAATGTTTACGAAGATTTTTTGTGATGAATGACACAATGTACTGAAAATAAATGTTTAAAGCTTGTTTTAAGTATGCCAGAAAGCCTTAGTATCTTCCAACCATTGCCGAAGCACCGTCAGTAGCAACAGAAATTATATTAGTCAAGGGCATAGCTTTAACATTGAACAATCTTTTTAATTCAGTAAATAACGTTTCAACTTTTCTAGCGGTTTCCAAACATTAAGCAATTAACAATTCTTGAAAAAAATTCTTCTTTTACCACAAGCTGTATATAAAATTAAGATGTTTTTAAGTAATCAAATAAAGAATTTTCAATGGACTGAGCCATTTCGTCAACCCTTCTTTGTACTGTATTACTACACAGTGAAATTCTTTTTATAATGTCTAAAGCTTGTTTATGCAACATGGTACGTGTTACCTCATTACAGCTGATAAAATAATTTTATATTAAACCTTACGCGGACCCCCTGAAGTTGTTCAGGGACCCCCAAATGAATTTTATTCTTCCACGGACCCCCTGAAAGATACCGGGTTGGCTGAAAATAGCTTTTTGGACAGGCTTGCGGAGCCGCCATATTTTCTTCAGGCTCCGGCTCCCACAAATTTGACGACTCCGGCTCCCTATTAAGATAGTATCACACGAGACAAAAAATGTTGTAATTGCGCCACGCAAACATGCCGCTGATAAAAGTTATGCAAATTTTGCCGCGTTCACCCCCATAGTCAATAACTTGAAAAATATACGCATTGTCGGTTTTACTAAAAACAAACCACTTCAGTGCATCCAGAAACATATCATTCTTTTCGACCGAGGTTTCACTAGTCGCCATTTTCATAAGTAGTAAAAGTTATTTCAATGATCAAATTAGCAAATAGTAAATTGATACATTATTTAAATATTTTAAAGACTTAGTATTTATATTTATTATTTATAGATTCGAAGTGACTATTCGGACCCGGGAACCAATAAACTCCGATTTTTATTCGGCCCCGTCCCAATAAAGTCTGATTGTTATTCGGACCCACAGCCTAATAAATTTATTTACTCTATTTCAACTATTCTGTTTTTAATAAAATTGTTAAATACAGAAAGCGACCATTTTGTTTTTAGTCTATTACAAATTCGCGGTAAAATAATATACAAAATGACGTGTTCTATTTGTCGTCGTAGTAAAAATTTATTTTTAAATGATTGATACAATTATTCTATGAAATAAAACTGATTTAACTTTATATATAACACAATAACATGTCATTAAAAAAATTTCGGAGGGTAAACAAGATTTAAAATGAACACAAAATGATTCCCCATTAAAGATTTCTTGTGGTGATGTGCGTGCACGCTATCATTTAAATGCTGTTACTGTTGTGGCGTTCGTAAAACATGACAATATTTCAAATTGTAGGAGGCAAACAATCAAACAAATTTGGAATTTTAAAGCTTAAAAAAAATTATGCTTTAAAAAAAACTATTTGGGAGCCGTGGAGCCGCCAAATTTTTTCGGCTCCGGCTCCAGCAACAAGTAGCGGCTCCACGGGTCCTCGGCTCCGTTTCCGGCTCCGCAAGCCTGCTTTTGGATCTAAGCCAGTATCTTCATGACATAGCCCTTACTGTAAGATGTAGCCCAATCTGCTAGATGTAGCCCGATATGCTAGATTTATTCCGCTCTGTTAGATGTACCCCGATCTGCTAGATGTGAGCTGCGGGATTAATTTATTATCTTCATCCCAATGATTACTTTGAATTTTCTCTCCCTACTTCGTTCTATATTGTATTCACTCTTCCCCCTTTTTCTGTTTTATTTCACCCTTTTCTGTCATCTATTCTATTCTGTACTATCTCTGTTATACCTATTTGATATTCTCTAACTTCCCTATCTATTTTTATTATTTCTCTTGCATATTTCTATATTCGCACCCTCCCATCCTTTTCTAAAACTGTGTCATATCTTGTCCCTTTTTTCTACTCCACCCCCACACACACCTATTATCACAAACGACGACCCAGCTTGTAATTATATTTATCCACAACGTAACGACCATTCCACGTAACGACCATTCCACGTAACGACCATTCCACGTAACGACCATTCCACGTAACGACATTCCACGTAACGACCATTCCACGTAACGACCATTCCACGTAAGAAACTAAAAAAACGTGCATACACATTTCGAAAAATAGAAGTTAATCAATCTAAAATTATACATGAAGTCCTTTTCACAAGACTCCTGTTATGATTTCGGTTAACTCCCCCGCCCGCCCTTCTTTCCTTCCCTTTATATAGTCATATACTTTTTATAACTGAAACATTCTCTGTCAAGTGGAAATATTCATTTTATGTAGTACCCTATAGTTACTTTAGAAAGGTGAATATTTCACTCAAGTTATTTAAACAATTGTTGCATAATCTTAATTATTTCTCCACCCCAGGCCACAATTATGTTTTCTCCCACATCCTTTTTGTACTCCCTGTCATCTTCTATATTGTATACTCTCTCCATCTTCATATTTTGTATTCTATCTCCCACCGCCTCTTTATTCTGAATACTGCCTACATTCCCTTAATGCATATCCCCTTTCATATTTCCTATTCTCTGTCCCACACCCTACTTGTATATGCAATACTCTCTTTTATTATCTATTTTATTTGCTCACCGCCCCCCCCCCACTTACATAATTATCTTTTGCATTCCTTATCATGTATTATTTCCATGGATTATTTCTTTCCCATCTCTGTTCTCTCCTTCGATTATAATCATTATAATAAAATATTATTCCTGTTCTTTCTTTTCTTACTCACAAACAACATTTAAAGTTAAACATATAATTTATAACAGAAACACAATCTTTCAAATAGAACTTACTTTCGAAATGTGTATTTATTTACTCAATTCCTTAACAAAAACACTCTTGTACTTGACCGAAACACTCTTGTACTTGACCAAAACATTCTTATACTTGACCAAAACACTCTTGTACTTGACCAAAACACTCTTGTACTTGACCAAAACATTCTTATACTTGACCAAAACACTCTTGTACTTGACAAAAACATTCTTATACTTGACCAAACACTCTTGTACTTGACCAAAACACTATTGTACTTGACTAAAACATTCTTATACTTGACCAAAACATTCTTATACTTGACCAAACACTCTTGTACTTGACCAAAACACTCTTGTACTTGACCAAAACATTCTTATACTTGACCAAAACACTCTTGTACTTGACCAAAACACTCTTGTACTTGACCAAAACACTCTTGTACTTGACTAAAACACTCTTGTACTTGACCAAAACACTCTTGTACTTGACTAAAACACTCTTGTACTTGACCAAAACACTCTTGTACTTGACCAAAACATTCTTATACTTGACTAAAACACTCTTGTACTTGACTAAAACACTCTTGTACTTGACCAAAACACTCTTATACTTGACCAAAACACTCTTATACTTGACCAAAACACTCTTGTACTTGACTAAAACACTCTTGTACTTGACTAAAACACTCTTGTACTTGACCAAAACACTCTTGTACTTGACCAAAACATTCTTATACTTGACTAAAACACTCTTGTACTTGACCAAAACATTCTTATACTTGACTAAAACACTCTTGTACTTGACTAAAACACTCTTGTACTTGACCAAAACACTCTTGTACTTGACCAAAACACTCTTATACTTGACCAAAACACTCTTGTACTTGACCAAAACACTCTTGTACTTGACCAAAACATTCTTATACTTGACTAAAACACTCTTGTACTTGACCAAAACATTCTTATACTTGACTAAAACACTCTTGTACTTGACTAAAACACTCTTGTACTTGACCAAAACACTCTTGTACTTGACCAAAACACTCTTATACTTGACCAAAACACTCTTGTACTTGACTAAAACACTCTTGTACTTGACTAAAACACTCTTGTACTTGACCAAAACACTCTTGTACTTGACCAAAACATTCTTATACTTGACTAAAACACTCTTGTACTTGACCAAAACATTCTTGTACTTGACCAAAACACTCTTGTACTTGACCAAAACATTCTTATACTTGACTAAAACACTCTTGTACTTGACCAAAACATTCTTATACTTGACTAAAACACTCTTGTACTTGACCAAAACAAAGTCTCTTGCCTGAAAGTATTTTAATGTTTATTTAAAAATAATTTTTGCGTTTTTAAATTTTCTTAATCACATCATTTGATAAACAATTGTTTTCTTTTAAACCAAAAATGATGACTTACACGAAATGAGAATAATTTGGAACTATTTATATTCGAGTGACTTTAATATAAGTGACTAAAAAACACAAGGTTCAGAATTCGTATTTTTATACACCTTTGAATTCAGGCGGGCCTTACTAACTGAGGGCCCAATTCAACGGATACTTGAGAGGCCCCTCTTTTATTTTTTTTTACAATAACAACTATTACTGTTAAAGCTAAATATAAATTACGGGGCCCCTGCCAGGCGCGGGGCCCAATGTTTGGAGTAATCGGTCAAATCTGCCTAAGACCGGCCCTGCTTGCATTAATTTCAATTTTCATGATTTTTAAACATTAGAACGGCCAGACACATTAAGTTTACAAAAAAAAAGTGTTCAAAATAATTTTAGCAACATGTACGGCAAACTAGAGAAATACAAGCACCAGTTCGTGTGAAACGATTTAAACCGTCTCTATCCCACTGTCTATACATCTCTCTAATACAGGGACGTAGCGTGCGGAGGAGGGGGCAGGGGGGCCGTCCCCCTGCGATTTATCTGCCCCCCTGCTTATTTGCTCTACTTAGTAAAATATATTACCTGCCCCCCTGCTATTGCCTGGCCCCTGGTTTAGAATGCTTGGCCCCTGCGGTAGAATTTTCACGCTACGGGGCTGCTCAAATACCGTCTGTATCCCACCGTCTATACATCTCTCGAATACTGTCTGTATCCCACCGTCTATACATCTCTCTAATACCAGCAAGCAATGTGTTGTATTTTTTTTGCTAAATAAATTTGAGTCGATGTTTTGCTGAAATTGGCCTTTCTATTTTCGTCTATTGTTTCAAAATCTCGTCAATTATCCACGTGACGTGGCTGGTAATTTTGAAAATTAAGATCCTTTAAGAATGAATCCCCGTTCGGCGTCTCACGTCTGCCTATCAGAGTGTTTTAATAGTCAAAGTGTCGTTAAACTGTTGTTTATTTTAGACTAGCAGACATTTTTTATATCCTTTACAGATTCATTTTATTTTATTCTTAGCATGACATGACAGATATTTATTCTGTATAAGTTGGGTATTTATTCGGTTATGAGTGTGTATAAAAATGTTTGTTTGGAAGTTAGTGCAATTTGTTTGAATTTTAAAATGCATAAAACCTATCTATGGAAATTGAGAAATATAATACCCGAATCTTAGGTTTCTCGTTATTATATGAGCGAAGAAAAATGTTTGCTTGGTATAGCAAGTCTTCGGGAGAAAATGTATTTGCCAACTGTATTAGCAACGAGTAATTTAGTGTGTGTGTGTCTGTATGTGTGTGTGTATGCGTGTGTGAAAAGGGGTCGGTTTTATGATAATGAAAGTACAGATTTCTTCAGAAGTTTGTTGGAAGCTCAATGACATAACACCGATAAATTCTCTGTATTATTGTTCAGTAATTTAAAAAGCTAGGTAAAAAGAACACGCTTTTATGTTATAAAATAGAATAAAAAACAGTGTTACAAATGTATTAGTGTCTGATCTTGTGCATGTTTTACAAAACGCATTCTTACTTGGGTCATGGTAAGACTTAGGTGGTTTAGGGCAGCTATGGGTAGGTAGCGAGCCGCGGGCCAAATCCGACCTTTTCAGAATAAAGCACAAACATTAGTCTTTTATGTTATGGTGTTTACCATTGATATATATATATATATATATATATATATATATATATATATATATATATTAGCAGAGTATCCGACGTTGTCCGGTAAGTCGGGAGTTCAAACGTGACACTTGAAACATTTATAACACACCATTAAGTAATAATATGGGTGCTAATTTATGACACCTACCTCATGTGCAGAAATATTTACATTTCATACGTCATAAATTACGTTTTAAATGTCGACGCTAATAATTTAGGATTATTAGTTTAAACAGTAATTAATTCTCACAATGTTAAAATCAAAACGAAGCATTAAAAAAACGAGATGTTATAAAAATGCAAGAAAATTAAAAAATAAATACTTCATTATGACATTTTGCAACTAAGAGGAAAGTTGGTGTGGCACGATACAGCACACGCGCGCAAGTTCAATTCGGCTTCTTAATTTCGTACATGCTGTCCTTATATATATATATATATATATATATATATATATATATTATATATATATATATATAATTAGATGTCTAAACTCTATCTATCAGGCCCACTACACAAAATGTTTGCCCGCCCCTGTTTAAGGGATACAATAAGTCATTTTAAAAAGTCATTTTATTGTTTTGCGTCCATAAATTTTCCTAAGCACTTGTTGAAAAATAATTGCAAGAATGAAGACTGTTTTTTTTAATCCCATTTACTTGTATAAAAATGTGAACATTATCTTAAAACTAGAAATTTAAGTCTTTTCCGTTTCGGACAAAGGACATTGTAGAGCATTTTCGTGTACGGTTACGCCGGACGAAATCCGTATTTTTTTTTCCGGGTTACAGCCATAAATATTGCTGGTAAATAGAGAGCAAAGTAATCATGTTGAATAACTGTTACAAAAATAAATAATGATTAAGCCCCTTTGATTAGCTTTTATTATTTATATTTAAAATATAAGCAAAAGCGGTACTTAAAACGCCCCCTTTTTCGGCCCTCAGAGGTCAGATCGCGAAATGGACTTTTGATGTACACTTGGCAGGCCAAGACCTACAAAATGTTATATACATCACGGGTCTAGGACTTATGGTTGCTGAGATATAGGGCGCTCCTTTATTAATATAGCTTATATAGTAAAAAACAGTACTTAATACGGCCCCTTTTTCGGCCCTCAGAGGTCAGATCGCGAAATGGACAAAAGTCATTTTTTGGCAGGCCAAGACCTACAAAATGATATATACATCATGGGTCTAGGACTTATGGTTGTTGAGATCTAGGGTGATGACGGACAGACAGACAGACAAAACGGGGATAATAGAGCATTTTTTTTCGAAAATGCTCTAAAAATCAAAGGTTGTTTCTTAGTTTTCATGTCATTATCTGAAGGCTCGTATGGTAAATATGTCCTCGACAGGCCCGGCTTATGTCTAGTATTTCTTAAACCTTTAAACTCTGATTTCAATCACTTGATTAATATTGATAATAACAAAGCATTCGTAAAATAAAAAAAAAAAATCTTTTGATATAATTGTTCAATATTCAGTTTACCCAGTGACACACCTGTCACCATCTCCCGACACACTTGTCACCATCTCCCGACACACCTGTCACCATCTCCTGACACACATGTTGCGGGGCACTGTCCTAGTATTCTAGCATTTGAATTGTATTACAAATTTCTTGTGTTTCATACCTTTCATCAAGTTAACTCATGTTTCGTCCGCAGGCCTGCTGCCACCATACTTAAGGTTGGATTAAGCCTTAATGGTTGTTTCAATTATAACTGGGACAAACATCTCATACATGAGTTGTTGTGTGTTGTGTTTGTCATTTCCAAAGTTTGGCCACATGGCAACACAAAGTGTCAAATTAATCATGCTTGCTATTGTAGTCATGCTCCGATATTAAACCCTTACACTGGTGATTACAGTTACATAATTGATTGCCTCAGCTCTGTAATGAGTCATCATGACTTCAACAGATTTGAATAAAGCAAATACAACATAGCCTATGGTTGTGTCTAGACATATTGAATTCAATGATTGCGAATACAAGATCAATACATTCTATGCTAAAGCAAGATCAATACATAATTTTGATTTATCAATAAAATATCAATTCATCATATTGTAACTCAAGTTAAATTATTTCTATGCTAAAACAAGATCATTTCAATCTATGCTAACACAAGTTGAATAAACTTTATGCTAACACAAGTTGAATTAATTCTATTCTAACAGAAGTTGAATAAACTCTCTATGCTAACACAAGTTGAATTAATTATGTGCTAACACAAGTTGAATTAATTCTATGCTAACACAAGTTGAATTAATTCTGCGCTAACACAAGTTGAATTAATTCTATGCTAACACAAATTGAATAAACTCTATGCATATACAAGTTGAATTAATTCTATGCTAACACAAGTTGAATTAATTCTATGCTAACACAAGTTGAATAAACTCTCTATGCTAACACAAGTTGAATAAACTCTCTATGCTAACACAAGTTGAATTAATTCTATGCTAACACAAGTTGAATTAATTCTATGCTAACAAAGTTGAATTAATTCTATGCTAACACAAGTTGAATTAACTCTATGATAACACAAGTTGAATTAACTCTATGATAACACAAGTCTCAAACTCTACAACAGTGATTCTCCAACTTTTGAGTGTCTCGGCTCTCATTTTGTACAACCGATTTGTTTACTCAACCCACCAAAGAATGTTTTTTTATAGTTACATACATGAGAATCTGCTTTATTTTAGCGACCCACATGTAAAAGACAAGCTACGATAAAAGCAAGAATAGCCAAGCAGTCATATAAATTTATTTATAGTTTTTCGCTTTTATTTTAAGATTGGGAAAAAAAATTCAATTGTAGTTTAGATAGACCTAAAGTTGAATTATGCACAAATTAATCTGTAATTAGTTATTTATAAATTGAAATTTTGTCACGACCAAACAAGTGGGTCTCAAACTATACCATCTATCTATCTATCTATCTATCTATCTATCTATCTATCTATCTATCTATCTATCTATCTATCTATCTATCTATCTATCTATCTATCTATCTATCTATCTATCTATCTATCTATCTATCTATCTATCTATCTATCTATCTATCTATCTATCTATCTATCTATCTTTCTTTCATTTATCTTTCTATCTTTTAATCTATCTATTTAACTACATATCTATCGATCTATCATTTATCTAATCAAGCTATATATCCAGGGACGCGTTGTGTTATGGTGACTAGTTGTACAACCAATAGCCCTTGAGTTCCATTTAAAACAGAATTTTGAACACACAAAAATAGAAAGATAAAGAACGAATAATTTTCCGAGCGATCAATTCTCAGTTAACGTAAACGTGTACTGTAACCTTCTTTCGTTATCCGTCGGCCGATGAGTTATACATTCAATTTCAATACAGTCGATTCCGCTTAATTAGGACACATTGGGACCGAGGCTTTTTGTCCCAATAAAGCGGCTGTCCCAATTAAACATACACATTTACTATTGGCTTCTTCATTTGGTTTCTCTGAGATTTGTCCCAATAAAGCGGCTGTCCCAATTAAACATACACATTTACTATTGGCTTCTTCATTTGGTTTCTCTGAGGTTTGTCCCAATAAAGCGGCTGTCCCAATTAAACATACACATTTACTATTGGCTTCTTCATTTGGTTTCTCTGAGATTTGTCCCAAATAAGCGGCTGTCCCAATTAAGCGGTGTCCCAATTAAGCGGAATCCACTGTATTTAAAATCTAAACTGTTTCTGAATGAAGTCTTAAGGATACGTTTTTTTGCAACATGTTTTAGGAATTAATACGTTTTAGGAAGAAATTGCAGGGAACTTGTGAATGAAAAGTTTAGTAAATTAGTCTAGAACGCTCGACTGTCTACTGCAGAGTTGTCGTTGTATCCTCGGTTAGAATAAAATAAATTATTTTAAGTCCGAGGGAAAAGTGATTAAAAGTGTCTCAAGTCCACCCAGGTGTTAGATCGCAAGCTTCTTTAATTGTATGTACTAGCGGCATAGAATGTTGGCTGATAGAATCAATAGATCATAATGTAGTCAGATCAAAGGATAGAATACTCTGAGGCTATTCGTGTCTATTGCCCATCAAACACTGATGGATTCTAAAGATATAATGGAGTTTAAATCATTTCTTTTACTGCTATTATAATGATTGACTTGAAAGAGACACTTCCATTGATCGTCCAATTAATCTATCTCGGCCATCTCATTTAAAATGCTGTACGTGTCTCACATAAACACATTTGTTGATACGTTTGACCGGTTTTGTTTAAGTGAAATGGGCTATAAATAATGTCTATGTGCGACAATGAAAAAATGCATTACAATTTAATTCATAATGGGTCATCCAACCAGTGGTGTTCACCCGACCCTCTCAGATCTTCCTGAAATTTTTTTTCAGGGCTTGTTGTTCATACAAAGTTGAGTGATTCCTCAAATTTTCAGGCCATTTTTGGTCAAAAACATTCTGAGATATGATTTTTTAAAGTGAACAATTGTCAAAATTCTGGTTGAGTTGACATATATTGACCCTAATATTAATTAAAAAAATAATTCAGCGAGATGTGTGCCCATGGCAGTGGAGTAGCGATCTTAACTCACGCCCGGTGCACAATACCTTTTAGCGTCCCCCCCCCCCACATTCGAAAACATTAGAATATATGTTTTGCAGACCATTTGGCGCCCCTTCGTGAGTAGCGCCGGGGGCATGATTCCACCCCTTGCCCCCTTGTTACCCCACTGGCCCATGGCCACCGCGAGGGAGGGAGAGGGAAGCAACCTGAATACTTTTTGAGGTCACAGAATCTGTTGCCCCCCCCCCCCCCCACACACAATTTTCTAAATGTGCTTTAAAAATAACTATCATTGACTGACAAGGACATGTCAGAGGTAGAAACTTTCAAAAATTGACATGAGCCTGTCAGAGGTGGAGAATTTCATTTATTAACTGGGGACTATCAGATGTGGTGAGTTTCATTGACTGACAAGGACATGTCAGAGGTAGAAATTTTCAAAAATTGACATGAGCCTGTCAGAGGTGGAGAATTTCATTTATTAACTGGGGACTATCAGATGTGGTGAGTTTCATTGACTGACAGGGATCTGTCAGAGGTGGAAACTTTCAAAAATTGACATGAGCCTGCCAGAGGTGGCGACTTTCCTATGGCTGCACTGTTCAACCAACATGTACACATCATCTCCATTTAAGAATAGCAAACTTTCTTCTAATCATGGGACGAATTCGAACAATTTTCTTGAACAGTTAGCAATGTTTGTATCTTTTTATTTACAGTTTTCCCATTGGTCCATGGGATGTTGCTGACTTAAGACTTAAAACCCGTAACTAGCAGCCGACAACATCAATTAGCAGCCGACAACATCAATTAGCAGCCGACAACATCAATTAGCAGCCGACAACATCAATTAGCAGCCGACCCATTAGATGATGACAACGTCTAACTTAACGTGAATTTTGATATGTCCACATTCGTCACGTAAATTTTGATATGTCCACCTTCGTCATGTACAAACTGGTATGTCCACCTTCGTCAGTGCGAATTAATATGATTATCTTCGTCACGTGCACAATGGTAAACCATTCTAGTGTTGACTTTCTTTTGTTCAAGTGTGCTAGTCAGTCAATAAAATATCTCAGGTGGTGAGGTATAGAAACATCTCATACATGTTTTATGTAATACAATAATTTCATTTTAGATGCCGCCTTAGACACAACCCAACCCAACCCAACACAGCAGTCTCTCACTAGACAGAACTCAAATCAGACCCAACCCAACACAGCAGTCTCTCACTAGACCGAACTCAAATCAGACCCAACCCAACACAGCAGTCTTTCACTAGACCGAACTCAAATCAGACCCAACCCAACACAGCAGTCTCTCACTAGACAGAACTCAAATCAGACCCAACCCAACACAGCAGTCTCTCACTAGACCGAACTCAAATCAGACCCAACCCAACACAACAGTCTTTCACTAGACCGAACTCAAATCAGACCCAACCCAACACAGCAGTCTTTCACTAGACCGAACTTAAATCAGACCCAACCCAACATAGCAGTCTTTCACTAGACCGAACTTAAATCAGACCCAACCCAACACAGCAGTCTTTCACTAGACCGAACTTAAATCAGACCCAACCCAACACAGCAGTCTTTCACTAGACCGAACTTAAATCAGACCCAACTCAACATAGCAGTCTTTCACTAGACCGAACTTAAATCAGACCCAACCCAACACAGCAGTCTTTCACTAGACCGAACTTAAATCAGACCCAACCCAACACAGCAGTCTTTCACTAGACCGAACTTAAATCAGACCCAACCCAACCGAGCAGTCTTTCATTAGACAGAACTCAAATCAGACCCAACCCAACACAGCAGTCTTTCACTAGACCGAACTTAAATCAGACCCAACCCAACCGAGCAGTCTTTCATTAGACGCTGCGTTAAATCGAAAGTAAAGAATTAATACAACAGTATTCCAGTTTAAAATAAAATCATGAAAAAATCGGATCTGCACGAAACCAAAAAAAAAACTAGCTTACCATTCAAGACTAAGGGGATATAACTCTATGCAAAGGTTTTGCAGGGTACGGCTAGTTATAAATATATTTTCTACTGCAGTGGTTCTCAGAGTGTGTGTCTCAGGCAATGTCCCTTCCAATTTCTAAAAGACTGTGCGCCAGACTGATACTAGCTATGAGGAACTTTAAAACGACATTTAAAACGTGGGCGCTACATGAAGTTATACAGGCCTTTAGAAGAGTGCAGGATTTACGTATAATCTACACAAGATATAGCTTACGGCCTCCACTCTCTTGGGGGGGCCTCCAAAAAATTGTCCGAGTAAGCGATTGTCATATACCTAAATATTGACCACTAACGTATAATATTTGGACTTATAAAAAGTCCCCACATCTAGCCCCGTAGCCAAGGGGAGGCACTGGGGGGGCCGTGCCCCCCCCCCCGCTAGGTGTGGAGTGCCCACCCCCCAATTGAAAAATAAAAAATAAAGAAAAAGTAACTAAAATGAGAAAAACTGCCCACTTGCTGGGTATTGGTGCCCCCTGCTTACTTTGACCTGGCTACGGGCCTGCCCACATCTCAGTAGCATAGGATTAGGGTTATGTATACATAATTTAAAAAAAAAACTGAAAGTTTGTTTATCTGTGGAGTAAAAAAAAAGGGAGAAATCTATATTTTTTTTTTAAATTAATGCCGTCTTTTCTTTACTTTTTTTTTCTTTTTATTGCAGTTTTTATTTTCAGGTGGGTCGCTAAATGACTCATGTTGCCATAGTGCGTTGCCTAGTGTAAACATTTGATAACCAGAATCTATGCGATAGTGTCTCGTGATCTGTCCAAACTCTCAAAACCATTTGTAAATTCCAGGTTAACAAGTTATGAAAAAATAAAGTTTAGATCTATTCTTCTACTGTGTATCAATATATATTCGATCTAAGCTGTGCGCCGTGTGTCCTCATTACAATACAGCGCACAACTGGTTCAATAAGTAAAACGATTTTTCTACTTGGTACCAATGTGCGTGCGCAAACATATTACAACTAAATGCACAACAGATTCGCTTAGTACACCCCACATACCACAATGATAACTTCCGGCTTATTATATTTCATTTTTTTAACAGCTGTGCTATGTATCAAATTTTTTTTAAAACTATGTGGGGGGTGTGTGGGGGGGGTGTAAGCCAGGCATTACGTATGTTTTTAGACGGTTTGGGGGGGGGGGTAAAAATCGAAAATGCCCCATAGTCAGCTGCGGCAAAGGGGGGGGGGAATCGTCCATTTGTCACATCAACAAAAATACAGATGACTTATACGGGATGGGTAAGTTATTGGAAATGTGACCCTTGTTGCTTTTGAAAGAGTTTAACTTTATATTGTTGTTGCACAATTTAATATAATATAATTGATTCCGTACGTATATGTAAGTCTTAAAGAAAGCTTCACTCCGACAAAATATTTAAAAGGGGGCGGGGGCATCTTTAATTACCCCTCGGTGGGCCTTTAAATTCGAAGGGCGCATCCGCTCCACGACCCCCTTCCCCTAAACCCCTATAACGATAATATAACACATTCCAAAGCATTACTGTATCCTACCTCCCCCATTTCCTAATGCAAAAAAAGTGCAGTGCTAATGCAAACAAACAATCTGTTGCGTGAAATATAATAATTTAGTTGCTCTCACAGTGTTGACATTCTCGGTCCACTAAAAAACTTGTTCGGTTGTATTGCGTGCGACCCACAAATAAAGAAAAAAAAAATGGATGCAAGTAAGAAAAACTTAACTTAATTTGACATACTCTCTTTACATTTTTTTAGCCAATTACTTCATTTGAGTTCGATAGATAAACTTTGAGAAACTCTTTCATAATCTCATGCCAAAACAACTGCAAAATATAATGATATGTACTTGTTTGTAATACGGGTTTCAATAATTAAGTCCTCTATCAACCCTTACAGCTTATGACATAATAATAACAACGCTGTGAAACACATAATGTATATATTGTGTGCTGTGAATTATGTTCTGGGACAGCAAGGTGTGTTCAATGTCAGCTCTCATTGTCTGACGCGTCTAGCAATAATTATTTTCGCAACCCCATGATTAAGTACAAAATTGATTCTATTTCCAGATTGGCAATCTTTTCAAATGTATACATGTCATACATTTCATTACATCATAATTTACGCTATCCGGACCACATGGATCACAGAGTGCCTTCTGATCAGTAATTTTCTTTATAGGGCATTATTTTTGCACCTTTGTCATTCTAATGGCCATTATTTGTTTCCTCCCTATGTGCACCTTTGTCATACCCATTATTTGTTTCCTCCCTATGTACACCTTTGTCATTCCCATGACCATTATTTGTTTCCTCCCTATATGCACCTTTGTCATTCCAATGGCCATTATTTGTTTCCTCCCTATGTGCACTTTTGTCATACCCATGGCCATTATTTGTTTCCTACATATGTGCACTTTTGTCAAACCCATTATTTGTTTCCTACATTTAACGAGAGGAATCGACTAATAATTGCTGTTAGATATCAAGGAGAGGAATCTACTAATAATTGCTGTTAGATACCAAGGAGAGGAATCTACTAATAATTGCTGTTAGATACCAAGGAGAGGAATCTACTAATATGAAATAATCGCTTTCAAAAATTAAGGATCCAGAATTGTAACTGGCGTGCCCGGGGGCAGCCATGAAAGTCAAACACGTTAAAAAATTTTTAACGATATGTCATGATATTTATGAATTTTTCAGAAATGGAAAAAAGACTATAATCAAATAAAAAAGTGTAAATAGTTCAGTAGTTTCCAATTCGAGTTTGCCATCTGATATCCTCGTGACAGGTGTCAAGCAGAGGAGGCGGTCAGCACTTGGCTGAATTCTCACCACTTAATTGAAGTACTTTATGGCACATGCAGTTTAGGGCATTTTTAAATTCATAATGGCTACCTTGTTACATTTGGTTGAATAATTTGAAATATTTTCTCTTAGATTTTAGACACTTTAGTAGTGAGTAAGCCATAATGTTGTCTTACAAAAAGCTCTAAATGAAATACATTATATTTGTTTATGGCAAAATAAGAACAACTTTTGTATGGAGCCATAATGCTTTAAGAAGGGTAACTCAAGTTTAATTTAGTAAAAATAACATAAGAGTTATTTACCCTTAACTAATTTTTTTGGACAGATTTTTTTTTCAGAAATATTTTTGTTACAGTTGAGAATGTATTATTTTTCTTTCAAAATCAAGCTACACCATGTACAGGATCAAAATTCAAAATCCCACATTATTATTATTTTTTTGTCATTTGAATGCTCTTTCCAACTAGTATCACTAGTTTTGTTATGTTCATTACAATGTAAGCAGTTACAACGTTTTAGCTATTAGGTCCCTTTAGGGAAGATAAAAAATAGAAAAAACACTGGCAAATAACTATAAAGTTTATTTATTTAAAACTTAAATCATGTTCTATTGAACAAAAATATGTAAATCAAATATATTATAACTAAAGTAAAAATTAAAAAATTGTGTGACTCTTATAGATATTTCGGACACAGGCAACAAAATCTTTAACTGAGCAGTTATAGATTCTGTATCAATCTTTTCAAACAGATGTGAATTTTCTCTATTTCTCCATATAGAAATACTACTGAAATATTCATAAGTCATTATTATGTTCTTAGATTTTCTGCTGTGTTGGTTAAAAAACACAGAACAAAATGTTAATTCAAAAGTGAAGAAATAAAAAAAACTTTTTGGTTGAAATTATTTCTTTTTCTTTTGTTTTGGTTTTTTTCTCATCGATGCACTATCATCTGGCAACAGTTGTATGGTATTGCTTGTGGAAGAATCTGGCGCTTTCTCAGACTGTAATGACAGTTTAGCATTATGTGCATCTTTAGATACACTTTGTGCCAACTCTTTAAGATTTAAAATAGATTGTGTGAGTTCATAGCCCATATGTTTCAAATGAGAGCAGTGTTGCTCAAGTCTGACTGGTGCTTCTTTCAGTTCTGAGTAAAGTGCTATAAGGCGCAGCACATCGTTATATGATGATTCGATCTCTTGAGAATGAAGTGAGTCTGAAGCATCTAGATCAGAGTCCTGCAGATCTTTGTTCTTTTCTGATAATGCATTAGCTGCAAATAATGAAACAATAAGCATAAAATGAAAAAAAAAATGTCTATTTCAAAGTATTAATGAAAGTTATTTAAAAATTAGCCATCATGCATTTATATATATTTCAGTGCAGATTAAAGTAATAAAAACTATTACAGTAATCCGCCAACTATCCCATATAATTTGGTGGAAATGTAAACTGGACTACCCAACAACCAATACAAGTAAAAGTTTTATTTATAGATATAATCTACAAGAACTGAACCAGCAATCCTGGTAAGCATACTCTTAACTTATTAACAGCCTGTAAATATCATGGTTGTCTTTACTATTAAATTAATCTAACTATTTTAACTGGTCACAGCCCAAGCAGACAGATCAATCAATTTAGTTGTTTTTTAAAAATTAATTTATAGCTGTTGCCACCTCAGATTGTACGCACTTTCAAAAAAATACACGAGAGTGACACTGCATAGCCTATATGAGAAAGAAAAGCAATTTTCACATTACATGTGCAACAAATGTGCACAGTCTGTCTGTTACTTTAGAAGATTTTGAAACATGTTCTTCTGTGAGTGGAAAAAGAAAGATCAGTTACTAATGCTAATAATTCTTTCCTATACAAAAAATTGTTGATAATAATCTCTTTGATGAGATAGCTTGTGTATTTTTGTCAACTGCTGGAAAATGGAACTTCCATAAAAAAGCTCATATAGAGCCAATCAGGTGATAATACTTCAACAAATCAAAGTGAATGATAAATATGCATACTCTGATATAGTTATAATAAAGCTTCCCCAGCAAACTTGCTCCATACAAATTTTTTGTACTAGTATTTTTAGGTACTTTACACTAACACAGTGGCTATGGGACCAAGGAACGGGACTCCGTATTTTATTTTTCGGGGTCCAGCTATAGATATTGCTCCTCACCCTAATCCTATTCCTAGCCCCGAAAACAAAAAAATGCAATAATAAGCAGTCCGTCAGCCGCGCATGCGCATCTATCCCTGGACCCCAAAAAAAAAATATACGGTGTCCCATTCCTTGGTCCCTTAGCCACTTCGTTACACTAATTACCCATTACCCCCCCCCTCCCAAAACCATACTTGGCATCCAGGAGATGTGGTAAACTTTTATAATGGCAAATGATACAACTCTGAATGTAATTTACCATATAGGCCCACTTTCTTATTAAATTATTCTTCATTTTAATAATGAGCCTGTTTTATAATGGGCTGTATGATAGACCTATAGTCCAGTAAGATATGAAACGAAAGAAAATAGGCAAGAAAAGTGTGATAAATTATAATTTTTTTGCGATAAAGTAATAAAAATGAACAATTTATTGTCTAAAATGGATAATATTGATGGGAATTCATTAATACTATGATTTGGGAATGTTTTTAGAGGTAAAGTATCAATAATATGTATCAAAATAATTACTGTTGCTATCTAGTGATATTACCATCTGGTAATGTATACACTATATTATATTTAATTAGAAATTATATACTTATTTGAGGCCTAAACTCGGCTTTATGTCAGTCTATTATTTTCCTTATAAAATTATTAATTAAAATAATATTCAGTGTAAGGAAAAGTAGAAGATAATTACACTCAATGGAATCAAGCACTATATTAATTTTTCCTATGTCAAAAACCACGTCATCATTAATGCCTAGTGACATAATGCTGGAAATATCTTCAGTGACAGCATCCCAAGAAGGCGGTTTAGGTCTTTCCGGCAAACGGTTACTTTTGGACATAATGCCCATTAACTCAAATTTAATGTAAATAGTTAAAACATAATTCAACAGAACTCATTTGAGCGTTAAAAACTGCTACATCAAGTTTCTAAACAAAGTTTGTTTTGGTCTAGAAATGCTCTTTTGAATAGAAGTTATAATTCTTATTTACTTCATCACTAGCCTACATAAGACTTAGTTTCTGTGACTACTGGACTAGATTTTAATGGTTTAGCGTCTTTTATTTACTAACTAAATTGGCATAAAATCTTGCTAAATTTGAAAGTGTTTGCACGTAAGAATATTACTTCAGTCCTTTAGTGGCTATTAGTATTACCAATATCTTGTCCTCTTAGACTGAGTTGGACCAGGCTTGTACTATTACTATCTATGTCAGTCATGTGCTAAGGTGTAAGGGCTCAGAATAGTTCTGCACCAGCTACATCATTAGTATCATTAGAATTATCACTTCTGAGTAGCCTAATCAAGATACAAAGTTAGCTCCAAATAAAAAAGCTAGTTTTAAGTAAAAAAAAAACAAGAGAGGTAGAGCATTTACAAAAAAAAATATTATGCCAATCAAATTTCTCATACACTGAATAGAAAAAATAATACAATGAAAGTTAAGAAAATATATTATCCAATTTAAATTTTCATCAGAATAAAGTAATAAGTAAATTTATGTATATATATGGTGGATGCTATGGCAGGTTGGTAGAGCGCTCTACTGCAAACCGAAAGTCTTGATTTTGAGCCCTGGTGAGTGCTGGGATTTGGGTCTGATTGATATCCCTTAGTTCATCCAGCTTACAAATTAGTGCCCAACAATTGTTTGGGAAAGTAAAGGTGACTGGGCATTGCACTTGCTACACAATGCCATAGGATAGTCGTGTCTACAGAAACAGGTGAACTCTTCTACATCTGACCTAGATGGTCTGTGTAAGCTCAAGGGAAACTTTACTTACTTTTAAATTTGGATTTGAGTCTTGAACATGTATCCATCCCTAGATATCAAGGCACCAATAAATCTTGAATTAAAAAGGATCCCCCCCCTCCAATCCACAGAAAACCTGCCATCTCAACTTAGTGCCCTATAAGCTTGAGAAAGACTGTATTTGTAAATATACAGTACCCTAATGGCATCTCTTTCCTGTGATTGTGTGCATTGTGTTGTCAGTTCTGAGTATAGACAGTATTGTAGATTTCAAATAGCTAATACTGAAGGTAAATTTTTGACTGAAATAATTACTAGAATTTAATTTATAGCTTAACTTATTAAATTGTCCAAAATTTCTTTGACTTTTTTAGATCCTTTAAATCACTATAAAATATTTTTGTATTTACAGGCATATATATAACATATATATTGTCAACATATATGATATCTAAAAGTAACATGGTATATTACTATTACTATTATTGACAGCCCTTCAGTTTATAAATAAGGAGATGCCACATAGTAATAAAATTGAAAGATCATGAAAAACAAAATGAAGACTGTAGTCAAGCTCTTGTCTAAGAAACAAACAGTTTGAAAAAAAAGCTAAAGGACCATGGTAAATATTGCATTTTTCAACGTAAACAATAAACCACTTACACATAAAATAATATGCCATTTACAATAAAATCTTAGTTTTTTTTTTAATATTTAATACGAAGTCATTTTAACTTTTGAAAAGAAAATTATTATATATTCTTCAAGGGAAAATGAAGCAAGAGAGGCAGAGATGTTATGGGTGAAACTGTGTCTGCTGGCAAAATGTAGACCCTATGCTCATACAATATTAACAAGAAGAAAAATGAAATCACTCATAGTAAGAATTGTGTTCATTTTTGCCATCTTTCTGTAAATATTTTGAATTTATAGATAAGAACTCTTTTTTTGTGTATAATTTTTAAAAACAAAATATAAATAGATAATGGTTAAAAGAAAAGCAGAAAGTTTTCAGCACATCAGCTGTGGCGTCCTTTAATTTTATGCAGGTATTTAACTCTTCTATGATAATATTCAATAGTTTTCATTTTTATATAATTCAGCAACTGATTTTTTAAGCTATTATAATTTTAGGAACTGAATGCTAGCAACTAGCTACATAATCAACAATATGAAATAATATTCAAGATACATTGTCAGTATGTCATACAGATCTTATAATTTTTTTTATTTTTCAAATTTTTTTGACTATTCCAGCTACTGTACATTTTATTTTCAAACTGTCACTGAACGGTATATATATAAAACAATTGTGTCTCTTTATTATACAGATGAAGCCAGTGCTGTTGTGAAAAGTCACCATATTCTTCTATATAAATACAGTAATTAATATACATGAAAACTGCTCTTGCACAGCTGGGTTTGCACTAATTTTCTAGGACGGGTGCCTTGGAAGAAATTTACTACCGTCTTTGATGCTTAAAACAGTAACAAATTTTTGTACAAAGTTTATACTGAATATACCAGGTACAAGTATTTGCTTTTTAAAATTATAACAATATGACTTAAGGACAAATAACTGTTTTAAAAAGTCTAATTTAATAGTTCACAAATAAAAATTGTGTATGACTACTTCAACCCAGTTCTGGCAGATCAGCAATAAAATTACCAAATTAGATATTAGTATACATGTATTAATGTATTTTTTTGTGCTCTTTTTGTGAAATTTATTTGGTGAATGAAACATACATTTTTTTTTTACTTATCTTTTGGGTCCAACATTATTACATTTTAATTTCTTTTTGCTCACTACATAATTACAGAATAAAAAGGATTCCTTTTTAAGGTCATTTAAATCCAACATTGATTGTGGTGATAAATCTGACATCACATTTTACTACTTTGGTTTATCAACAACTTAAGATGGTTGATTGAAAAGCTGATTTAAGTTTGATAAATAAGTGTTCAAGCAAAATACTTCAGTTAAATTTTTTTTTTCACTTTTTAAAAAATTTCTTCTTCCATTGTTTATACTGTGGTTAAATTGCTTGTAGAAAGAAACAATTTTTTTTTGGTTTATACTGTGCATACTTTTGCATAACTTTATAAAGTCCAGTCGTGTCTCAAATTATGTGGCGGGTAAAATTCATATAAAAAAGACAATATTATCCTTTCAAATAATTTGATACTTTCCATAATTTTCTGAAAAGCGCATATTTTTTAGAAAACAATTTAAACTGAAAATCTAGTTGCAAAATTAAAAGTTCAAAGACATGAAAAATTATATATAGCTTCAAAATTATATTTAAAACATTAATAAAGACCTGTTTTCCAGCATATTTCATTCGATTTACAAAAAGGACACCCAAACGATGTAAGGGCAACAAATCATATAAATATTTCTTAGATACATATGAAAAAATATAAAGCATTTAATTCGGCATAATATTGTATGTGTTCATATTTAGAAAGCTTTTTTAAGTTTAAAGTTTTGAATGACTCTTAGTCTGAAGTGGACATTAAATAACAATTCTTCTTTTTTCTTCCAATAATTAAATAAAAATTGCATTATTGTAAGTGTATTTCAATTAGTGCACACCATTTCAAGTAACTATTATTTTCGGAATGCATCATCAGTTCATTAATTATTTGAAGTTGGGTATGTACGAAGTAAGTCTTAATTTGTTTCGGAGAGTATCATAGAATATTTTGGCATGATATTTGTGATCTCTTCTTCCTGGTCTGAGAGACATACCATGATCCACGGGGGATGGATTATAGAGTTCTCTAGTCAGGAAAAAAAAAACCATTACTTGCGAGGGTGGTGGTACTGTGGTCAGTGAGGACTATCCGAGACCGCAGTAGTCACAGCTGATGTTGGTGACGGATGTGGTCGGCACACAGCACCCTTCCACTCCGTCCCACTCAAGCACACCTGCGCAGCCTGCCATTTCGGGCTGCGGGTACAGGCACACTACACCCTCCCCTCTGTCCGAGTGGCAGGAAAAACCCCTTTCCTTGCCATTCTGGCCGATCGGTAGTACACACACCCTGCTGGTCTGGCCAGTTTGGGCAAGGATTAAAACCCATCTTTCTGCCATCCCTGCAGATGATAGCGGGCACACTTACCCCGCCTTTCTAGGCATGGCAGACGTGCATCAGCGCCGCCAACAATGCTGGTGTGGTAGGCACACGACACCCTACACGGCTGTAATTAAGTCATGTGTTCACAGTATAAGTCATACATCCATCCGCCCAGCACAGATGTAATTGAGTCAAGTCCTCAAAGTTCCACTTCTCTCTTTGCGACCCATGGTTAGTCGCTGCAAAATGTCAAGGGCATTCAAGACTCAACATTTCTTTTAGAGAAATAATTAAAACTGCCACCATTGAATGTTGGTTAGTCTTTACAAAATGTCAAGTTTAAATCTCGATATTTTGTTAGAGAGGGACCTCAGGAAACAATCCTGGCGACAATCAAGCGATGTAAGTTGACATGTTCTGCCAAAATCTGGAGAATATATTTTGGTAGAACATGTCAACTTACGTCGCTTGATTGTCGCCAGGATTGTTTCCTGATATTCTTTCCCAGACATTTTCCTTGGTCTTGTGTTCTATGTAAGAGATTCGAAGGATTTTATCGATGCATTTATTTTCAAATGATTGAAACTTGCTTGTCGTGGCTAATAGAAGTGTCCATGTCTCACACCTATATAGGGAAATTGTTCTCACTATGGATCTGTAAATATATTTCTCACTATGGATCTGTAAATATATAAGTCAAAGAAAAAAAAATCATGTTACGTTTTTAAGATTTTTCTGATATTGCGTATTTGAAAGTTATCTATATAGACTACATTAAATGAAATTTAAAATTATGCTTATAATATAAAGGTCAACTTTAACATGACAGAAATGGTCGCATTAAGTATTTGTATCAGGCTTGAGATCGTATTACTTCTATTTTGAACGGGGCGGTCATTTGTTTGCTTCATGTCAACACAAAGGATGAAACTATAATAATTGATTTTTGTGCCGCGCCTCTTTGATGTGCCAGATGTGTATAGTCAGTGCAGGAAGTAGGAACGATGAATAGGATTACACTTCCGGTGTTTATAAATCAAAGATTAGTTATTATAAGAACACCTGACAGAGATAGCAGCTTGACTTTAAAAAAAAAAACATGTCAATTTTAATTAGACGTTTAAGCATAAACAGTTCAATAAATACATATATGTATTTCAACATTGTAATTTGTGTAACTATTATGAAGTTGCCCAATAGATAAACATATTTTACAACTTAGTGTCAAGGGTGAGCACAATGGTTTCTCTCCTAGGATGCAGGCCGAATTGAAACTCACTAAACACTCCTTCGGATATTCACTTGTCTCCCTCAAGATACTATTTTCATTCAAAATTTAGCTATCTTTTTTTTTTACGAAATAAAACAAAATGTCGCTCTACAAATCATTGTTAAATAACTTGTGCTAATGTCACCAGTCTAAAGCAGTAATGAATTGTATTAATTAATTAAAGTTTTTTGGTAGGTAGCAGTGAAAAAAAAAACACACCAACACTGTTCTCCAGCTGGCAAGATTTTCGGAAAACACATATAATGCAGCCCCGTAGCGTGAAAATTCTACAGCAGGGGCCATGCATTCTAAAGCAGGGGCCAGGCATTCTACAGCAGGGGCCAGGCATTCTACAGCAGGGGCCAGGCAATAGCAGGGGGGCAGGTAATACATTTTACTAAGTAGAACAAATAAGCAGAAAGGCCAGACAAAACGCAGGGGGGCCCGGCCGCCCCCTCCCCCCCGCACGCTACGGGCCTGATGTGATGCAATCCGTTTACAGAATATTTCTGGTTGATAACTAGTGAACTAGTTGCTTAAAAAGGGACTACAGACGCTGATGGTTTTATTATTATGTGCACCATGAAATAATCCACCATTCCTGACTACATTCAAATTGCACTATACTGTGGATACTTCGCTCTAATCCATAGTTCCTGACTACATTCAAATTGCACTAAACTGTGGATACTTCGTTCAAGAGAGTAGGGGAGAGGGGGGGTCTAATTTCTGTTGTTTTATTCAAAGAACATCATCATGTCATCATACCATTAACCGATGTGGTCGTTGGGGGACACCTGAACAGTCATATTTCTCCATAGCTGCCTATTCTACATGGCTGTCTTTAGTTCATTCATTTATATTGTCAAATCAACATTTTCCTCCTTCTTTTGTCCCTTTGGCAAGCTATCATCTCTTGACACATGTCCGAACCATTCAAAGATAAACTAGCATTAAAATAAAAATTCCGAGTCGCAGACTTTGATACTCACGTGACATCAAAAAAAAAACAACAACACGCGCACGTATTTTGACACTGTTGAAACATAACTGATTGTTTTTTAAACATTTGATTTTGTTGATTAGAATTGTTAAGGGACATTTTCAGTTTATGTGTAGGAGAATAACAAGAGGAATTGATAAATCTAACCAGTCAGTAATAGGGCCATTTTTATAAATCTACTGATGTCCTCTAATTGATTCTTTAAAAAGCAAAAAAAAATTTTCGCCTATTAAAGGAATTTTATTTAACAAAATAAAATACTTTTAAATAAGCAATTTATTATTAGCTCTCTCATTTAGCAAATTTTTAATGTCTTAGAAATGATGCATTTTAATCCCGGGACTAGCACAATTACCGGAAATGAGAAACCATAAATGACTCAAATGAGATCTATATTCAAAATGTGTCTTCTGTAAAAAGTTCTAAAAAGTTCTCCGTAGTTTATTTATAAAGAACTATTAATAAGAAAGGAAAAAAATGTTCACTAAAAGGCAGATAAAGTTATATGCCAAATTCACGTCCACATAATTCTATTGCTATTACCTGTCGCCCTCGTCCACATAATACTATTCCTATTACCTGTCGCCCTCGTCCACATAATACTATTCCTATTACCTGTCGCCCTCGTCCACATAATACTATCCCTATTACCTGTCGCCCTCGTCCACATAATACTATCGCTATTACCTGTCGCTCTCGTCCAAATAATACTATTCCTATTTTTTTTTCGCCCTCGTCCACATAATACTATTGCTATTACCTGTCGCCCTCGTCCACATAATACTATTGCCTTTACCTGTCGCCCTCGTCCACATAATACTATCGCTATTACCTGTTGCCCTCGTCCAAATAATACTATTCCTATTTCCTTTCGCCCTCGTCCACACAATACTAACGCTATTACCTGTCGCCCTCGTCCACATAATACTATTGCCTTTACCTGTCGCCCTCGTCCACATAATACTCTTGCTATTACCTGTCGCCCTCGTCTACATAATACTCTTGCTATTACCTGTCGCCCTCATCCACATAATACTCTTGCTATTACCTGTCGCCCTTGTCCACATAATACTCTTGCTATTACCTGTCGCCCTCGTCCACATAATACTCTTGCTATTACCTGTCGCCCTCATCCACATAATACTATTGCTATTACCTGTCGCCCTAAACGCCAGCTTGAGAACTGCTAAATCAATAACAACAATTTAGTCTATGTTTATGTCAATCAGGTAGTTTTAAATGGACCAATCAGCATGAACAAAATAACTGTCTTTTTTTTGTATAACTGGAAACTATATACCCTGGGTTGGTACTTCAAAAGACATCAAATCAAACTGTGTAATGAGTTTACTGGTAAAGTGGTAGTATTTGAATGATATAAAGGCGAGGGTGAAACTATCTATAGCTTTACATCGGTATTAAAAATTGTGTCTTTCAGATAGATATATTTAAATAAGAGAAGCGGTAAATGAATTATTTCATTATAATCATATCTTTAAATGCATACACTATTGTTTAAAATTAATAATTACATATGTTGTCAGTGGTGTAAATGGGAAGGGCCAAGAAAGGCGGCCCGTTTACCCATACAAGGCGCATTGCAAAAGAGCGGCATTTATAGTCACTTAATGGATAGTTATACAAGAGACTAATTAACATAAATAATGCACCCAGACATACAAACAGATAAACCTTAAACATTGATAGATAGGCCTACATAACTGATATATATGCTCTAATAAATACTTTACAAAATATTAGTTAAAATTAATCGTAACATTATTTTCTTCTTTACATTTTTCATCTAAATTTTATTAGTTGTTTTTTTTTTTAACATTTCTTTTTCAGTCATGCTGTCTGTGTTAAAATGTTTGATTTTGCTGACGTTGTCTTCTGCTGCCCTAGTTCAAGCCAGTCAAGTTGAAAGAGATGGTAATATTCAAACTGACACTTTCACTTTTTATAAATAGTTTTTATTTGTATTGGCCAATTGTTTGCTACCAGGTGACACTTTGCCCCCCGACCTTTAAACTGTAGCCAAATCTGCACGATGTAGGTTGCCAGCTCAAAAGCAAATCACATACTCAGCACCGCGCCCCGCATACCCGCCGCCCGGGTGCAACCGGTATTTTTTACTTTTCATTTAGTTTAAATTTCTTATGATTTTGCCTCCTCTGATAGGGCTGCCGCCCAGGTGTTTTGAACCCTTTCAACCATAGTATGGAGTGGCCCTGTACATACCTACAGGCCCGTAGCCAGGTCAAAGTAAACAGGGAGGCACCAATACCCAGCAAGGGGGGCACCTTCTCATTTTAGTTACTTTTTCTTTATTTTTTCCACTTTTTCTTTTTTTTTTCAAGCGGGCGGGGGGGGGGGGGACTCCACACCTAGCGGGGGGCGGGAGGAGGACGGCCACACCCGGTTACTGGGTTGCATACCTGTATCTCCGTATTGCCTTCATTACCACTGCACATTCGGCGATAGCGGGGTTACGGGGTTGCATACCTGTATCTCCGTATTGCCTTCATTACCACTGCACATTCGGCGATAGCGGGGTTACGGGGTTGCATACCTGTATCTCCGTATTGCCTTCATTACCACTGCACATTCGGCGATAGCGGGGTTACGGGGTTGCATACCTGTATCTCCGTATTGCCTTCATTACCACTGCACATTCGGCGATAGCGGGGTTACGGGGTTGCATACCTGTATCTCCGTATTGCCTTCATTACCACTGCACATTCGGCGATAGCGGGGTTACGGGGTTGCATACCTGTATCTCCGTATTGCCTTCATTACCACTGCACATTCGGCGATAGCGGGGTTACGGGGTTGCATACCTGTATCTCCGTATTGCCTTCATTACCACTGCACATTCGGCGATAGCGGGGTTACGGGGTTGCATACCTGTATCTCCGTATTGCCTTCATTACCACTGCACATTCGGCGATAGCGGGGTTACGGGGTTGCATACCTGTATCTCCGTATTGCCTTCATTACCACTGCACATTCGGCGATAGCGGGGTTACGGGGTTGCATACCTGTATCTCCGTATTGCCTTCATTACCACTGCACATTCGGCGATAGCGGGGTTACGGGGTTGCATACCTGTATCTCCGTATTGCCTTCATTACCACTGCACATTCGGCGATAGCGGGGTTACGGGTTGCATACCTGTATCTCCGTATTGCCTTCATTACCACTGCACATTCGGCGATAGCGGGGTTACGGGGTTGCATACCTGTATCTCCGTATTGCCTTCATTACCACTGCACATTCGGCGATAGCGGGGTTACGGGGTTGCATACCTGTATCTCCGTATTGCCTTCATTACCACTGCACATTCGGCGATAGCGGGGTTACGGGGTTGCATACCTGTATCTCCGTATTGCCTTCATTACCACTGCACATTCGGCGATAGCGGGGTTACGGGGTTGCATACCTGTATCTCCGTATTGCCTTCATTACCACTGCACATTCGGCGATAGCGGGGTTACGGGGTTGCATACCTGTATCTCCGTATTGCCTTCATTACCACTGCACATTCGGCGATAGCGGGGTTACGGGGTTGCATACCTGTATCTCCGTATTGCCTTCATTACCACTGCACATTCGGCGATAGCGGGGTTACGGGGTTGCATACCTGTATCTCCGTATTGCCTTCATTACCACTGCACATTCGGCGATAGCGGGGTTACGGGGTTGCATACCTGTATCTCCGTATTGCCTTCATTACCACTGCACATTCGGCGATAGCGGGGTTACGGGGTTGCATACCTGTATCTCCGTATTGCCTTCATTACCACTGCACATTCGGCGATAGCGGGGTTACGGGGTTGCATACCTGTATCTCCGTATTGCCTTCATTACCACTGCACATTCGGCGATAGCGGGGTTACGGGGTTGCATACCTGTATCTCCGTATTGCCTTCATTACCACTGCACATTCGGCGATAGCGGGGTTACGGGGTTGCATACCTGTATCTCCGTATTGCCTTCATTACCACTGCACATTCGGCGATAGCGGGGTTACGGGGTTGCATACCTGTATCTCCGTATTGCCTTCATTACCACTGCACATTCGGGGTTACGGGGTTGCATACCTGTATTTCCGTATTGCTTCATTACCACTGCACATTCGGCGGGTTACGGGGTTGCATACCTGTATCTCCGTATTGCCTTCATTACCACTGCACATTCGGCGATAGCGGGGTTACGGGGTTGCATACCTGTATCTCCGTATTGCCTTCATTACCACTGCACATTCGGCGATAGCGGGGTTACGGGGTTGCATACCTGTATCTCCGTATTGCCTTCATTACCACTGCATTCGGCGATAGCGGGTTACGGGGTTGCATACCTGTATCTCCGTATTGCCTTCATTACCACTGCACATTCGGCGATAGCGGGGTTACGGGGTTGCATACCTGTATCTCCGTATTGCCTTCATTACCACTGCACATTCGGCGATAGCGGGGTTACGGGGTTGCATACCTGTATCTCCGTTGCCTTCATTACCACTGCACATTCGGCGATAGCGGGGTTACGGGGTTGCATACCTGTATCTCCGTATTGCCTTCATTACCACTGCACATTCGGCGATAGCGGGGTTACGGGGTTGCATACCTGTATCTCCGTATTGCCTTCATTACCACTGCACATTCGGCGATAGCGGGGTTACGGGGTTGCATACCTGTATCTCCGTATTGCCTTCATTACCACTGCACATTCGGCGATAGCGGGGTTACGGGGTTGCATACCTGTATCTCCGTATTGCCTTCATTACCACTGCACATTCGGCGATAGCGGGGTTACGGGGTTGCATACCTGTATCTCCGTATTGCCTTCATTACCACTGCACATTCGGCGATAGCGGGGTTACGGGGTTGCATACCTGTATCTCCGTATTGCCTTCATTACCACTGCACATTCGGCGATAGCGGGGTTACGGGGTTGCATACCTGTATCTCCGTATTGCCTTCATTACCACTGCACATTCGGCGATAGCGGGGTTACGGGGTTGCATACCTGTATCTCCGTATTGCCTTCATTACCACTGCACATTCGGCGATAGCGGGGTTACGGGGTTGCATACCTGTATCTCCGTATTGCCTTCATTACCACTGCACATTCGGCGATAGCGGGGTTACGGGGTTGCATACCTGTATCTCCGTATTGCCTTCATTACCACTGCACATTCGGCGATAGCGGGGTTACGGGGTTGCATACCTGTATCTCCGTATTGCCTTCATTACCACTGCACATTCGGCGATAGCGGGGTTACGTTGCATACCTGTATTCCGTATTGCCTTCATTACCACTGCACATCGGCGATAGCGGGGTTACGGGGTTGCATACCTGTATCTTCGTATTGCCTTCATTACCACTGCACATTCGGCGATAGCGGGGTTACGGGGTTGCATACCTGTATCTCCGTATTGCCTTCATTACCACTGCACATTCGGCGATAGCGGGGTTACGGGGTTGCATACCTGTATCTCCGTATTGCCTTCATTACCACTGCACATTCGGCGATAGCGGGGTTACGGGGTTGCATACCTGTATCTCCGTATTGCCTTCATTACCACTGCACATTCGGCGATAGCGGGGTTACGGGGTTGCATACCTGTATCTCCGTATTGCCTTCATTACCACTGCACATTCGGCGATAGCGGGGTTACGGGGTTGCATACCTGTATCTCCGTATTCCATTACCACTGCACATTCGGCGATAGCGGGGTTACGGGGTTGCATACCTGTATCTCCGTATTGCCTTCATTACCACTGCACATTCGGCGATAGCGGGGTTACGGGGTTGCATACCTGTATCTCCGTATTGCCTTCATTACCACTGCACATTCGGCGATAGCGGGGTTACGGGGTTGCATACCTGTATCTCCGTATTGCCTTCATTACCATTCGGCGATAGCGGGGTTACGGGGTTGCATACATGTATCTCCGGCCGATACTGCGGGGTTACGGGGTTGCATACCTGTATCTCCGTATTGCCTTCATTACCACTGCACATTCGGCGATAGCGGGGTTACGGGGTTGCATACCTGTATCTCCGTATTGCCTTCATTACCACTGCACATTCGGCGATAGCGGGGTTACGGGGTTGCATACCTGTATCTCCGTATTGCCTTCATTACCACTGCACATTCGGCGATAGCGGGGTTACGGGGTTGCATACCTGTATCTCCGTATTGCCTTCATTACCACTGCACATTCGGCGATAGCGGGGTTACGGGGTTGCATACCTGTATCTCCGTATTGCCTTCATTACCACTGCACATTCGGCGATAGCGGGGTTACGGGGTTGCATACCTGTATCTCCGTATTGCCTTCATTACCACTGCACATTCGGCGATAGCGGGGTTACGGGGTTGCATACCTGTATCTCCGTATTGCCTTCATTACCACTGCACATTCGGCGATAGCGGGGTTACGGGTTGCATACCTGTATCTCCGTATTGCCTTCATTACCACTGCACATTCGGCGATAGCGGGGTTACGGGGTTGCATACCTGTATCTCCGTATTGCCTTCATTACCACTGCACATTCGGCGATAGCGGGGTTACGGGGTTGCATACCTGTATCTCCGTATTGCCTTCATTACCATGCACATTCGGCGATGTACGGGGTTGCATACCTGTATCTCCGTATTGCCTTCATTACCACTGCACATTCGGCGATAGCGGGGTTACGGGGTTGCATACCTGTATCTCCGTATTGCCTTCATTACCACTGCACATTCGGCGATAGCGGGGTTACGGGTTGCATACCCTATCTCCGATTGCCTTCATTTCACATTCGATAGCGGGTTACGGGGTTGCATATCTCCGTATTGCCTTCATTACCACTGCACATTCGGCGATAGCGGGGTTACGGGGTTGCATACCTGTATCTCCGTATTGCCTTCATTACCACTGCACATTCGGCGATAGCGGGGTTACGGGGTTGCATACCTGTATCTCCGTATTGCCTTCATTACCACTGCACATTCGGCGATAGCGGGGTTACGGGGTTGCATACCTGTATCTCCGTATTGCCTTCATTACCACTGCACATTCGGCGATAGCGGGGTTACGGGGTTGCATACCTGTATCTCCGTATTGCCTTCATTACCACTGCACATTCGGCGATAGCGGGGTTACGGGGTTGCATACCTGTATCTCCGTATTGCCTCATTACCACTGCACATTCGGCGATAGCGGGGTTACGGGGTTGCATACCTGTATCTCCGTATTGCCTTCATTACCACTGCACATTCGGCGATAGCGGGGTTACGGGTTGCATACCCGTATTCCGTATTGCCTTCATTACCACTGCACATTCGGCGATAGCGGGGTTGCATACCTGTATCTCCGTATTGCCTTCATTACCACTGCACATTCGGCGATAGCGGGGTTACGGGGTTGCATACCTGTATCTCCGTATTGCCTTCATTACCACTGCACATTCGGCGATAGCGGGGTTACGGGGTTGCATACCTGTATCTCCGTATTGCCTTCATTACCACTGCACATTCGGCGATAGCGGGGTTACCGATAGGTTGCATACCTGTATCTCCGTATTGCCTTCATTACCACTGCACATTCGGCGATAGCGGGGGTTACGGGGTTGCATACCTGTATCTCCGTATTGCCTTCATTACCACTGCACATTCGGCGATAGCGGGGTTACGGGGTTGCATACCTGTATCTCCGTATTGCCTTCATTACCACTGCACATTCGGCGATAGCGGGGTTACGGGGTTGCATACCTGTATCTCCGTATTGCCTTCATTACCACTGCACATTCGGCGATAGCGGGGTTACGGGGTTGCATACCTGTATCTCCGTATTGCCTTCATTACCACTGCACATTCGGCGATAGCGGGGGTTACGGGTTTGCATACCTGTATTCCGTATTGGTTGCATACCTGTACGGGGTTGCATCCGTATTCCGCCTTCATTACCACTGCACATTCGGCGATAGCGGGGTTACGGGGTTGCATACCTGTATCTCCGTATTGCCTTCATTACCACTGCACATTCGGCGATAGCGGGGTTACGGGGTTGCATACCTGTATCTCCGTATTGCCTTCATTACCACTGCACATTCGGCGATAGCGGGGTTACGGGGTTGCATACCTGTATCTCCGTATTGCCTTCATTACCACTGCACATTCGGCGATAGCGGGGTTACGGGGTTGCATACCTGTATCTCCGTATTGCCTTCATTACCACTGCACATTCGGCGATAGCGGGGTTACGGGGTTGTGTATCTCCGGGTTGCATACCTGTATCTCCGTATTGCCTTCATTACCACTGCACATTCGGCGATAGCGGGGTTACGGGGTTGCATACTGTATCTCCCTGTATCATTCGGCGATAGCGAGGTTACGGGGTTGCATTGCCTTCATTACCACTGCACATTCGGCGATAGCGGGGTTACGGGGTTGCATACCTGTATCTCCGTATTGCCTTCATTACCACTGCACATTCGGCGATAGCGGGGTTACGGGGTTGCATACCTGTATCTCCGTATTGCCTTCATTACCACTGCACATTCGGCGATAGCGGGGTTACGGGGTTGCATACCTGTATCTCCGTATTGCCTTCATTACCACTGCACATTCGGCGATAGCGGGGTTACGGGGTTGCATACCTGTATCTCCGTATTGCCTTCATTACCACTGCACATTCGGCGATAGCGGGGTTACGGGGTTGCATACCTGTATCTCCGTATTGCCTTCATTACCACTGCACATTCGGCGATAGCGGGGTTACGGGGTTGCATACCTGTATCTCCGTATTGCCTTCATTACCACTGCACATTCGGCGATAGCGGGGTTACGGGGTTGCATACCTGTATCTCCGTATTGCCTTCATTACCACTGCACATTCGGCGATAGCGGGGTTACGGGGTTGCATACCTGTATCTCCGTATTGCCTTCATTACCACTGCACATTCGGCGATAGCGGGGTTACGGGGTTGCATACCTGTATCTCCGTATTGCCTTCATTACCACTGCACATTCGGCGATAGCGGGGTTACGGGGTTGCATACCTGTATCTCCGTATTGCCTTCATTACCACTGCACATTCGGCGATAGCGGGGTTACGGGGTTGCATACCTGTATCTCCGTATTGCCTTCATTACCACTGCACATTCGGCGATAGCGGGGTTACGGGGTTGCATACCTGTATCTCCGTATTGCCTTCATTACCACTGCACATTCGGCGATAGCGGGGTTACGGGGTTGCATACCTGTATCTCCGTATTGCCTTCATTACCACTGCACATTCGGCGATAGCGGGGTTACGGGGTTGCATACCTGTATCTCCGTATTGCCTTCATTACCACTGCACATTCGGCGATAGCGGGGTTACGGGGTTGCATACCTGTATCTCCGTATTGCCTTCATTACCACTGCACATTCGGCGATAGCGGGGTTACGGGGTTGCATACCTGTATCTCCGTATTGCCTTCATTACCACTGCACATTCGGCGATAGCGGGGTTACGGGGTTGCATACCTGTATCTCCGTATTGCCTTCATTACCACTGCACATTCGGCGATAGCGGGGTTACGGGGTTGCATACCTGTATCTCCGTATTGCCTTCATTACCACTGCACATTCGGCGATAGCGGGGTTACGGGGTTGCATACCTGTATCTCCGTATTGCCTTCATTACCACTGCACATTCGGCGTCATTACCACTGCACATTCGGCGATGCGGGGTTACGGGGTTGCATACCTGTATCTCCGTATTGCCTTCATTACCACTGCACATTCGGCGATAGCGGGGTTACGGGGTTGCATACCTGTATCTCCGTATTGCCTTCATTACCACTGCACATTCGGCGATAGCGGGGTTACGGGGTTGCATACCTGTATCTCCGTATTGCCTTCATTACCACTGCACATTCGGCGATAGCGGGGTTACGGGGTTGGTTGCCCATTACCACTATTCCGATAGCGGGGTTACGGGGTTGCATACCTGTATCTCCGTATTGCCTTCATTACCACTGCACATTCGGCGATAGCGGGGTTACGGGGTTGCATACCTGTATCTCCGTATTGCCTTCATTACCACTGCACATTCGGCGATAGCGGGGTTACGGGGTTGCATACCTGTATCTCCGTATTGCCTTCATTACCACTGCACATTCGGCGATAGCGGGGTTACGGGGTTGCATACCTGTATCTCCGTATTGCCTTCATTACCACTGCACATTCGGCGATAGCGGGGTTACGGGGTTGCATACCTGTATCTCCGTATTGCCTTCATTACCACTGCACATTCGGCGATAGCGGGGTTACGGGGTTGCATACCGGGGCACATTCGGCGATAGCGGGGTTACGGGGTTGCATACCTGTATCTCCGTATTGCCTTCATTACCACTGCACATTCGGCGATAGCGGGGTTACGGGGGTTGCATACCTGTATCTCCGTATTGCCTTCATTACCACTGCACATTCGGCGATAGCGGGGTTACGGGGTTGCATACCTGTATCTCCGTATTGCCTTCATTACCACCGCACATTCGGCGATAGCGGGGTTACGGGGTTGCATACCTGTATCTCCGTATTGCCTTCATTACCACTGCACATTCGGCGATAGCGGGGTTACGGGGGGTTGCATACCTGTATCTCCGTATTGCCTTCATTACCACTGCACATTCGGCGATAGCGGGGTTACGGGGTTGCATACCTGTATCTCCGTATTGCCTTCATTACCACTGCACATTCGGCGATAGCGGGGTTACGGGGTTGCATACCTGTATCTCCGTATTGCCTTCATTACCACTTCATTACGGCGATAGCGGGGTTACGGGGTTGCATACCTGCATCTCCATTGCCTTCATTCGGCGATAGCGGGGTTACGGGGTTGCATACCTGTATCTCCGTATTGCCTTCATTACCACTGCACATTCGGCGATAGCGGGGTTACGGGGTTGCATACCTGTATCTCCGTATTGCCTTCATTACCACTGCACATTCGGCGATAGCGGGGTTACGGGGTTGCATACCTGTATCTCCGTATTGCCTTCATTACCACTGCACATTCGGCGATAGCGGGGTTACGGGGTTGCATACCTGTATCTCCGTATTGCCTTCATTACCACTGCACATTCGGCGATAGCGGGGTTACGGGGTTGCATACCTGTATCTCCGTATTGCCTTCATTACCACTGCACATTCGGCGATAGCGGGGTTACGGGGTTGCATACCTGTATCTCCGTATTGCCTTCATTACCACTGCACATTCGGCGATAGCATACCTGTATCTCCGTATTGCCTTCATTACCACTGCACATTCGGCGATAGCGGGGTTACGGGGTTGCATACCTGTATCTCCGTATTGCCTTCATTACCACTGCACATTCGGCGATAGCGGGGTTACGGGGTTGCATACCTGTATCTCCGTATTGCCTTCATTACCACTGCACATTCGGCGATAGCGGGGTTACGGGGTTGCATACCTGTATCTCCGTATTGCCTTCATTACCACTGCACATTCGGCGATAGCGGGGTTACGGGGTTGCATACCTGTATCTCCGTATTGCCTTCATTACCACTGCACATTCGGCGATAGCGGGGTTACGGGGTTGCATACCTGTATCTCTGTATTCGTATTGCCTTCATTACCACTGCACATTCGGCGATAGCGGGGTTACGGGGTTGCATACCTGTATCTCCGTATTGCCTTCATTACCACTGCACATTCGGCGATAGCGGGGGTTACGGGGTTGCATACCTGTATCTCCGTATTGCCTTCATTACCACTGCACATTCGGCGATAGCGGGGTTACGGGGTTGCATACCTGTATCTCCGGGTTGCATACCTGTATCTCCGTATTGCCTTCATTACCACTGCACATTCGGCGATAGCGGGGTTACGGGGTTGCATACCTGTATCTCCGTATTGCCTTCATTACCACTGCACATTCGGCGATAGCGGGGTTACGGGGTTGCATACCTGTATCTCCGTATTGCCTTCATTACCACTGCACATTCGGCGATAGCGGGGTTACGGGGTTGCATACCTGTATCTCCGTATTGCCTTCATTACCACTGCACATTCGGCGATAGCGGGGTTACGGGGTTGCATACCTGTATCTCCGTATTGCCTTCATTACCACTGCACATTCGGCGATAGCGGGGTTACGGGGTTGCATACCTGTATCTCCGTATTGCCTTCATTACCACTGCACATTCGGCGATAGCGGGGTTACGGGGTTGCATACCTGTATCTCCGTATTGCCTTCATTACCACTGCACATTCGGCGATAGCGGGGTTACGGGGTTGCATACCTGTATCTCCGTATTGCCTTCATTACCACTGCACATTCGGCGATAGCGGGGTTACGGGGTTGCATACCTGTATCTCCGTATTGCCTTCATTACCACTGCACATTCGGCGATAGCGGGGTTACGGGGTTGCATACCTGTATCTCCGTATTGCCTTCATTACCACTGCACATTCGGCGATAGCGGGGTTACGGGGTTGCATACCTGTATCTCCGTATTGCCTTCATTACCACTGCACATTCGGCGATAGCGGGGTTACGGGGTTGCATACCTGTATCTCCGTATTGCCTTCATTACCACTGCACATTCGGCGATAGCGGGGTTACGGGGTTGCATACCTGTATCTCCGTATTGCCTTCATTACCACTGCACATTCGGCGATAGCGGGGTTACGGGGTTGCATACCTGTATCTCCGTATTGCCTTCATTACCACTGCACATTCGGCGATAGCGGGGTTACGGGGTTGCATACCTGTATCTCCGTATTGCCTTCATTACCACTGCACATTCGGCGATAGCGGGGTTACGGGGTTGCATACCTGTATCTCCGTATTGCCTTCATTACCACTGCACATTCGGCGATAGCGGGGTTACGGGGTTGCATACCTGTATCTCCGTATTGCCTTCATTACCACTGCACATTCGGCGATAGCGGGGTTACGGGGTTGCATACCTGTATCTCCGTATTGCCTTCATTACCACTGCACATTCGGCGATAGCGGGGTTACGGGGTTGCATACCTGTATCTCCGTATTGCCTTCATTACCCTGCACATTCGGCGATAGCGGGGTTACGGGGTTGCATACCTGTATCTCCGTATTGCCTTCATTACCACTGCACGATATTGCTGTATCTCCGTATTGCCTTCATTACCACTGCACATTTAGCACGGGGTTGCATACCTGTATCTCCGTATTGCCTTCATTACCACTGCACATTCGGCGATAGCGGGGTTACGGGGTTGCATACCTGTATCTCCGTATTGCCTTCATTACCACTGCACATTCGGCGATAGCGGGGTTACGGGGTTGCATACCTGTATCTCCGTATTGCCTTCATTACCACTGCACATTCGGCGATAGCGGGGTTACGGGGTTGCATACCTGTATCTCCGTATTGCCTTCATTACCACTGCACATTCAGCGATAGCGGGGTTACGGGGTTGCATACCTGTATCTCCGTATTGCCTTCATTACCACTGCACATTCGGCGATAGCGGGGTTACGGGGTTGCATACCTGTATCTCCGTATTGCCTTCATTACCACTGCACATTCGGCGATAGCGGGGTTACGGGGTTGCATACCTGTATCTCCCGTATTGCCTTCATTACCACTGCACATTCGGCGATAGCGGGGTTACGGGGTTGCATACCTGTATCTCCGTATTGCCTTCATTACCACTGCACATTCGGCGATAGCGGGGTTACGGGGTTGCATACCTGTATCTCCGTATTGCCTTCATTACCACTGCACATTCGGCGATAGCGGGGTTACGGGGTTGCATACCTGTATCTCCGTATTGCCTTCATTACCACTGCACATTCGGCGATAGCGGGGTTACGGGGTTGCATACCTGTATCTCCCGTATTGCCTTCATTACCACTGCACATTCGGCGATAGCGGGGTTACGGGGTTGCATACCTGTATCTCCGTATTGCCTTCATTACCACTGCACATTCGGCGATAGCGGGGTTACGGGGTTGCATACCTGTATCTCCGTATTGCCTTCATTACCACTGCACATTCGGCGATAGCGGGGTTACGGGGTTGCATACCTGTATCTCCGTATTGCCTTCATTACCACTGCACATTCGGCGATAGCGGGGTTACGGGGTTGCATACCTGTATCTCCGTATTGCCTTCATTACCACTGCACATTCGGCGATAGCGGGGTTACGGGGTTGCATACCTGTATCTCCGTATTGCCTTCATTACCACTGCACATTCGGCGATAGCGGGGTTACGGGGTTGCATACCTGTATCTCCGTATTGCCTTCATTACCACTGCACATTCGGCGATAGCGGGGTTACGGGGTTGCATACCTGTATCTCCGTATTGCCTTCATTACCACTGCACATTCGGCGATAGCGGGGTTACGGGCCCCTTCATTTGCATACCTGTATCTCCGTATTGCCTTCATTACCACTGCACTGCACATTCGGCGATACTGCATTCGGCGATAGGGGGTTACGGGGTTGCATACCTGTATCTCCGTATTGCCTTCATTACCACTGCACATTCGGCGATAGCGGGGTTACGGGGTTGCATACCTGTATCTCCGTATTGCCTTCATTACCACTGCACATTCGGCGATAGCGGGGTTACGGGGTTGCATACCTGTATCTCCGTATTGCCTTCATTACCACTGCACATTCGGCGATAGCGGGGTTACGGGGTTGCATACCTGCTTATCTCCGTATTGCCTTCATTACCACTGCACATTCGGCGATAGCGGGGTTACGGGGTTGCATACCTGTATCTCCGTATTGCCTTCATTACCACTGCACATTCGGCGATAGCGGGGTTACGGGGTTGCATATTCGGCTGTATCTCCTGTATTGCCTTCATTACCACTGCACATTCGGCGATAGCGGGGTTACGGGGTTGCATACCTGTATCTCCGTATTGCCTTCATTACCACTGCACATTCGGCGATAGCGGGGTTACGGGGTTGCATACCTGTATCTCCGTATTGCCTTCATTACCACTGCACATTCGGCGATAGCGGGGTTACGGGGTTGCATACCTGTATCTCCGTGTTGCCTTCATTACCACTGCACATTCGGCGATAGCGGGGTTACGGGGTTGCATACCTGTATCTCCGTATTGCCTTCATTACCACTGCACATTCGGCGATAGCGGGGTTACGGGGTTGCATACCTGTATCTCCGTATTGCCTTCATTACCACTGCACATTCGGCGATAGCGGGGTTACGGGGTTGCATACCTGTATCTCCGTATTGCCTTCATTACCACTGCACATTCGGCGATAGCGGGGTTACGGGGTTGCATACCTGTATCTCCGTATTGCCTTCATTACCACTGCACATTCGGCGATAGCGGGGTTACGGGGTTGCATACCTGTATCTCCGTATTGCCTTCATTACCACTGCACATTCGGCGATAGCGGGGTTACGGGGTTGCATACCTGTATCTCCGTATTGCCTTCATTACCACTGCACATTCGGCGATAGCGGGGTTACGGGGTTGCATACCTGTATCTCCGTATTGCCTTCATTACCACTGCACATTCGGCGATAGCGAAAAGTTACGGGGTTGCATACCTGTATCTCCGTATTGCCTTCATTACCACTGCACATTCGGCGATAGCGGAGTTACAGGTTTGCATGCCTGTATCATCCGTATTGCCTTCATTACCACTGCACATTCGGCGATAGCGGGGTTACGGGGTTGCATACCTGTATCTCCGTATTGCCTTCATTACCACTGCACATTCGGCGATAGCGGGGTTACGGGGTTGCATACCTGTATCTCCGTATTGCCTTCATTACCACTGCACATTCGGCGATAGCGGGGTTACGGGGTTGCATACCTGTATCTCCGTATTGCCTTCATTACCACTGCACATTCGGCGATAGCGGGGGTTACGGGGTTGCATACCTGTATCTCCGTATTGCCTTCATTACCTACACTGCACATTCGGCGATAGCGGGGTTACGGGGTTGCATACCTGTATCTCCGTATTGCCTTCATTACCACTGCACATTCGGCGATAGCGGGGTTACGGGGTTGCACATACCTGTATCTCCGTATTGCCTTCATTACCACTGCACATTCGGCGATAGCGGGGTTACGGGGTTGCATACCTGTATCTCCGTATTGCCTTCATTACCACTGCACATTCGGCGATAGCGGGGTTACGGGGTTGCATACCTGTATCTCCGTATTGCCTTCAGGTTACCACTGCACATTCGGCGATAGCTTGGGGTTACGGGGTTGCATACCTGTATCTCCGTATTGCCTTCATTACCACTGCACATTCGGCGATAGCGGGGGTTACGGGGTTGCATACCTGTATCTCCGTATTGCCTTCATTACCACTGCACATTCGGCGATAGCGGGGTTACGGGGTTGCATACCTGTATCTCCGTATTGCCTTCATTACCACTGCACATTCGGCGATAGCGGGGTTACGGGGTTGCATACCTGTATCTCCGTATTGCCTTCATTACCACTGCACATTCGGCGATAGCGGGGTTACGGGGTTGCATACCTGTATCTCCGTATTGCCTTCATTACCACTGCACATTCGGCGATAGCGGGGTTACGGGGTTGCATACCTGTATCTCCGTATTGCCTTCATTACCACTGCACATTCGGCGATAGCGGGGTTACGGGGTTGCATACCTGTATCTCCGTATTGCCTTCATTACCACTGCACATTCGGCGATAGCGGGGTTACGGGGTTGCATACCTGTATCTCCGTATTGCCTTCATTACCACTGCACATTCGGCGATAGCGGGGTTACGGGGTTGCATACCTGTATCTCCGTATTGCCTTCATTACCACTGCACATTCGGCGATAGCGGGGTTACGGGGTTGCATACCTGTATCTCCGTATTGCCTTCATTACCACTGCACATTCGGCGATAGCGGGGTTACGGGGTTGCATACCTGTATCTCCGTATTGCCTTCATTACCACTGCACATTCGGCGATAGCGGGGTTACGGGGTTGCATACCTGTATCTCCGTATTGCCTTCATTACCACTGCACATTCGGCGATAGCGGGGTTACGGGGTTGCATACCTGTATCTCCGTATTGCCTTCATTACCACTGCACATTCGGCGATAGCGGGGTTACGGGGTTGCATACCTGTATCTCCGTATTGCCTTCATTACCACTGCACATTCGGCGATAGCGGGGTTACGGGGTTGCATACCTGTATCTCCGAAGTTATTGCATACCTGTATCTCCGTATTGCCTTCATTACCACTGCACATTCGGCGATAGCGGGGTTACGGGGTTGCATACCTGTATCTCCGTATTGCCTTCATTACCACTGCACATTCCGGCGATAGCGGGGTTACGGGGTTGCATACCCTGTATCTCCGTATTGCCTTCATTACCACTGCACTGCATTCGGCGATAGCGGGGTTACGGGGTTTTGTCTACCTGTATCTCCGTATTGCCTTCATTACCACTGCACATTCGGCGATAGCGGGGTTACGGGGTTGCATACCTGTATCTCCGTATTGCCTTCATTACCACTGCACATTCGGCGATAGCGGGGTTACGGGGTTGCATACCTGTATCTCCGTATTGCCTTCATTACCACTGCACATTCGGCGATAGCGGGGTTACGGGGTTGCATACCTGTATCTCCGTATTGCCTTCATTACCACTGCACATTCGGCGATAGCGGGGTTACGGGGTTGCATACCTGTATCTCCGTATTGCCTTCATTACCACTGCACATTCGGCGATAGCGGGGTTACGGGGTTGCATACCTGTATCTCCGTATTGCCTTCATTACCACTGCACATTCGGCGATAGCGGGGTTACGGGGGTTGCATACCTGTATCTCCGTATTGCCTTCATTACCACTGCACATTCGGCGATAGCGGGGTTACGGGGTTGCATACCTGTATCTCCGTATTGCCTTCATTACCACTGCACATTCGGCGATAGCGGGGTTACGGGGTTGCATACCTGTATCTCCGTATTGCCTTCATTACCACTGCACATTCGGCGATAGCGGGGTTACGGGGTTGCATACCTGTATCTCCGTATTGCCTTCATTACCACTGCACATTCGGCGATAGCGGGGTTACGGGGTTGCATACCTGTATCTCCGTATTGCCTTCATTACCACTGCACATTCGGCGATAGCGGGGTTACGGGGTTGCATACCTGTATCTCCGTATTGCCTTCATTACCACTGCACATTCGGCGATAGCGGGGTTACGGGGTTGCATACCTGTATCTCCGTATTGCCTTCATTACCACTGCACATTCGGCGATAGCGGGGTTACGGGGTTGCATACCTGTATCTCCGTATTGCCTTCGTTACCACTGCACATTCGGCGATAGCGAGGTTAGGGTTGCATACCTGTATCTCCCGTATTGCCTTCATTACCTGCACATTCGGCGATAGCGGGGTTACGGGGTTGCATACCTGTATCTCCGTATTGCCTTCATTACCACTGCACATTCGGCGATAGCGGGGTTACGGGGTTGCATACCTGTATCTCCGTATTGCCTTCATTACCACTGCACATTCGGCGATAGCGGGGTTACGGGGTTGCATACCTGTATCTCCGTATTGCCTTCATTACCACTGCACATTCGGCGATAGCGGGGTTACGGGGTTGCATACCTGTATCTCCGTATTGCCTTCATTACCACTGCACATTCGGCGATAGCGGGGTTACGGGGTTGCATACCTGTATCTCCGTATTGCCTTCATTACCACTGCACATTCGGCGATAGCGGGGTTACGGGGTTGCATACCTGTATCTCCGTATTGCCTTCATTACCACTGCACATTCGGCGATAGCGGGGTTACGGGGTTGCATACCTGTATCTCCGTATTGCCTTCATTACCACTGCACATTCGGCGATAGCGGGGTTACGGGGTTGCATACCTGTATCTCCGTATTGCCTTCATTACCACTGCACATTCGGCGATAGCGGGGTTACGGGGTTGCATACCTGTATCTCCGTATTGCCTTCATTACCACTGCACATTCGGCGATAGCGGGGTTACGGGGTTGCATACCTGTATCTCCGTATTGCCTTCATTACCACTGCACATTCGGCGATAGCGGGGTTACGGGGTTGCATACCTGTATCTCCGTATTGCCTTCATTACCACTGCAAAGTTAGGTATATATTTATTTTATTACATTCGGCGATAGCGGGGTTACGGGGTTGCATACCTGTATCTCCGTATTGCCTTCATTACCACTGCACATTCGGCGATAGCGGGGTTACGGGGTTGCATACCTGTATCTCCGTATTGCCTTCATTACCACTGCACATTCGGCGATAGCGGGGTTACGGGGTTGCATACCTGTATCTCCGTATTGCCTTCATTACCACTGCACATTCGGCGATAGCGGGGTTACGGGGTTGCATACCTGTATCTCCGTATTGCCTTCATTACCACTGCACATTCGGCGATAGCCAGGTTACAAGTTTGCATACCTGTATCTCCGTATTGCCTTCATTACCACTGCACATTCGGCGATAGCGAGGTTACGGGGTTGCATACCTGTATCTCCCGTACCACTGCATTCGGCGATAGCGGGGTTACGGGGTTGCATACCTGTATCTCCGTATTGCCTTCATTACCACTGCACATTCGGCGATAGCGGGGTTACGGGGTTTCTGTCTCCATACCTGTATCTCCGTATTGCCTTCATTACCACTGCACATTCGGCGTTGACGGGGTTAGGTTTACCTGATATCTCCGTATTGCCTTCATTACCACTGCACATTCGGCGATAGCGGGGTTACGGGGTTGCATACCTGTATCTCCGTATTGCCTTCATTACCACTGCACATTCGGCGATAGCGGGGTTACGGGGTTGCATACCTGTATCTCCGTATTGCCTTCATTACCACTGCACATTCGGCGATAGCGAAGGGTTACGGGGTTGCATACCTGTATTTTTTCTCCGTATTGCCTTCATTACCACTGCACATTCGGCGATAGCGGGGTTACGGGGTTGCATACCTGTATCTCCGTATTGCCTTCATTACCACTGCACATTCGGCGATAGCGGGGTTACGGGGTTGCATACCTGTATCTCCGTATTGCCTTCATTACCACTGCACATTCGGCGATAGCGGGGTTACGGGGTTGCATACCTGTATCTCCGTATTGCCTTCATTACCACTGCACATTCGGCGATAGCGGGGTTACGGGGTTGCATACCTGTATCTCCGTATTGCCTTCATTACCACTGCACATTCGGCGATAGCGGGGTTACGGGGTTGCATACCTGTATCTCCGTATTGCCTTCATTACCACTGCACATTCGGCGATAGCGGGGTTACGGGGTTGCATACCTGTATCTCCGTATTGCCTTCATTACCACTGCACATTCGGCGATAGCGGGGTTACGGGGTTGCATACCTGTATCTCCGTATTGCCTTCATTACCACTGCACATTCGGCGATAGCGGGGTTACGGGGTTGCATACCTGTATCTCCGTATTGCCTTCATTACCACTGCACATTCGGCGATAGCGGGGTTACGGGGTTGCATACCTGTATCTCCGTATTGCCTTCATTACCACTGCACATTCGGCGATAGCGAGGGTTACGGGGTTGCATACCTGTATCTCCGTATTGCCTTCATTACCACTGCACATTCGGCGATAGCGGGGTTACGGGGTTGCATACCTGTATCTCCGTATTGCCTTCATTACCACTGCACATTCGGCGATAGCGGGGTTACGGGGTTGCATACCTGTATCTCCGTATTGCCTTCATTACCACTGCACATTCGGCGATAGCGGGGTTACGGGGTTGCATACCTGTATCTCCGTATTGCCTTCATTACCACTGCACATTCGGCGATAGCGGGGGTTACGGGGTTGCATACCTGTATCTCCGTATTGCCTTCATTACCACTGCACATTCGGCGATAGCGGGGTTACGGGGTTGCATACCTGTATCTCCGTATTGCCTTCATTACCACTGCACATTCGGCGATAGCGGGGTTACGGGGTTGCATACCTGTATCTCCGTATTGCCTTCATTACCACTGCACATTCGGCGATAGCGGGGTTACGGGGTTGCATACCTGTATCTCCGTATTGCCTTCATTACCACTGCACATTCGGCGATAGCGGGGTTACGGGGTTGCATACCTGTATCTCCGTATTGCCTTCATTACCACTGCACATTCGGCGATAGCGGGGTTAAAAGAAAGTTATTGCTAAAACCGTCCTGTTAGTTATTCATGAAATCAAGAGATTAACAGCTAATCCTTACAGTGACATTAATCCGTCATTTGATAGTGATCCAATGGTATTCATATCGAATTTTACCTTATTTTTCCAGGGGAAAAAACAAGACCCACCAAAAGGTATAGAAAAAAAATTGACTTGAATTAGTCGTAGAATAGTTCAACATCTTTATTTCAGTTCCTCAATGTACTATGTAAGCATCAAACTTAACAGTTTTATTTAATATACACAGACTCATTGTATAGCTTACATATTACACGATCTTAAATGGATACTTTAAATATCAATGATAGAGAATAAGACACATTTGACATTAGATTGATACATGTCAGAATTAAATCAATGTATGAGTCGAAGACAATGTAGGCTGCATGAACTGTCAAGTCATAGTTTTTAAGTCATACAAATTTATACAAAACTTTCGCACATGAATCACTACACCTAGAATAAGTTTAAACGAAACAAGACCAAACGTAGTCTACTGATTCTCTCTTATTTCAGCCACTTTTTTTTACCATTTAACCGATATGATTGTTTTGGGGAAACGAATGGACACATACACAGAGTTATGTTTGTTGTGCTTTCATACGTTTTTTTTAATTGGTTTATAGACTTTGTGGCTTCCATCTCCTCTCCAATTCTAATTCACTGTCGACTTCACTATCCAGCGGCTATTTCAGCTACAAATATTCCAGTATAGTGGGTGGCCACATAGGACGCCATGACAGCAGCATTCCAGTGAAGTGGGTGGTTACAAATGACGCCATGACAGCAGCATTCCAGTGAAGTGGGTGGTTACAAATGACGCCATGACAGCAGCATTCCAGTGAAGTGGGTGGTTGCATAGGACGCCATGACAGCAGCATTCCAGTGAAGTAGGTGGTTACAAATGACGCCACGACAGCAGCATTCCAGTGTAGTGGGTGGTTACATAGGACGCCATGACAGCAGCATTCCAGTGTAGTTGGTGGTTACATAGGACGCCATGACAGCAGCATTCCAGTGTAGTGGGTGGTTACATAGGACGCCATGACAGCAGCATTCCAGTTTTTAATACTCGAACAAGCCGCACCACAGACTATCTAACAAAAAGTAGTGATAAACAGAAACAGTAGAAATAAAACTCATTCAATAGGAGCCACACTTCACAGTGGCGTAGCGAGCTTAACTCGTGCCTGGGGCACAATACCATTTTAGCGCCCCCCCATTCAAAAACCATATAATATTATATGTAGAATATACCATTTGGCGCCCCTTTATGAGTAGCGCCTTGTCCCCCACTACGCCACTGACACTTCACTCGAGAGCTGAATGCGGCTCTCGTACACTCAGTAGGACAGCATTTCTATTGCACTTGCCTCTTAAACTTTGTTTCAATCTTTTCAGTTTTAGCCTTTATAGCGTTGATCTCAGACCCCAGGCCGAAACACGTTCTACAGGACCTGTTTAATTTGGACACCACCTGTCTAGGTAGGCGAGATGGGAGATATCCTGCCAGTATACCTAAATGTATGACTGGTGTTTACTACCGATGTATTGGCGGATTTCGTTATAATAGGTGAGATTAGTTTCTTTTTAAAGCAATGCGTCTTAAAAATTTACGCTTAGCCACCAGTGAACTATAGCAATGTGTCTTAAACTTTACGCTTAGCAACCAGTGAACTATAGCAATGTGTCTTAAACTTTACGCTTAGCAGCCAGTGAACTATAGCAATGTGTCTTAAACTTTACGCTAAGCAACCTATGAACTATAGTATTACTGTTGTGTGCATTAATTTTTTTTTTACTAATAACATAATAGTCATAATAGTGCTATACCATATCGGTATCTTGTTCACTTGCATATCAACATTTTTTTAACACTAGGATTTTCTGTTTCAATTAATGTTCTTGATATATTATCAGTAATAAACTAATAAATAAGCTATTTGTCGAACAAAAATATCCTTAAGTATTAGCTTTCATACGGTGTTCGATACAGTTGAAGTTTTATTCTTAAATTATATATCTAAAGTATCGCATAGTTACGAACATACATTAATTTTGGATTTTTTGTAAGTTTAAATCGATGTTTGTATGCATTAATTTGCTTTGCTTACCATGGCATCAAGATTATTGTAAACCCACACCGGAACGAAATTTAGATATCAAGGAATTTCACGAATTCTGTATCTGTTTCGCTGCAACGATATTCCTAAGTATTAATTAATGTAAACAATTTTCTATTTGAATTAATGTTTTATAGCAGCCGTTTTGGTTAGGTTCAAAACTACACGTACAAGGAAAAAAAAACAAACTATGAAGAAATGCAAATGTTCGCTATTCGTCAGCGGGAATTCTGATTGACTTGATTAATATGTCATTGCAGCGAAACATAATCACAATTCGCCAGGTCTAGATACTATAATTTATGACCGATACTTTGAGAACAACTGTTTTAAAGCATTACCTTTTACTAAAATACTTCGTCTGTATGATTAGACCTATTTAAAATTAGAAAAAAAATATTGGTTCTAACCAAAGGTTTTAAGGTAGCCGGTTTCATACGTATGTATATGTTCTTTATGATATGTAAAATGTTTATTGACGCAAAATAATGCAATTTTAAAAAAAAGTTCATACATTCTGTTCATCATATAACACTAGATATTGCCCCACTGTTAAAGTGACCGGCCATGGCAATCACATGTCCACAGTACAGCTTGTGTATAACCCATTGAGGGGAAGGTGTCAACGGTTCTCACCAACATGTCCCACGTATCACAGGAAACCAAACAATAGTTGGTTGTTTTTTTTGTTCTATTATTGTTATCATAAAAGAATTATTTTAAGTGTTGCGTTAAAGTTTCCATTTCTGAAATACGTTTTTTTTTAAATTATTTCCCCCAATAGATAAACCTATCAAAAATGAAAGTCACACACATATTGAAAGTACAAGTAAGTTAAGTTATTGATTGTTTTTGTTTTTTGTTATTGTATTAATGTATATATAAATACTAGGAAGAACTATAGAAAGGTTGAATAATACAGTGGAATTTTGGTCCGCATACTAAATCCGTCCTAAAGTAGTTCACAGGCCATGGGAAAATAAAAAAAAAAGTAAAGTTCCCTAAGCCCAAATGAGCCATCGGGGCAGATGAAGTGTACAATTCATCTGTTTCTATAACCTCGGCATATGAAGGGATTGTGTGGTTAGCACAACGCCCAGCCGCCTTTACTTCCCCAACTTAAAGTCAGGTACCCATTTAAAACTGGGTGGACTCGATGGACGACTTTGCACCAAATTTCACCTGGAAAAATTCCATGTTACTCACCTAGGATCGAACCCAGGAATCTCAACTCGACAGTAGAGTATCTACACCACTCGGCCATCCGTCCCACAAGGGAAAATTTTGCGCGGTGATATTTTTTTCTGAGCGCTAAAATCCCTCTATGAAGACCATTCCGAATTGAATCATTAGAATCATTGAAAGTGTATGTACGTTGTGGCAAAGTGGCTGTGTTGATTCAGTGCGATGATTTGATTCATAGATAAACATTGGTTTTGATCCAGTACACGTTTCTGGCCAAATTATCCGTTACACGAGAATTATTTGAGTGTAAATAGATCATAATAAATTGTGTAATTATGTGTATTTCTCTTGTTATAATTTAGTGTTATTATATAGTAACGAATGGCGTATTATGTATGTTTCTCTGCTTAAATTTAGTGTTATAAATCATAACAAATTTTCTATTATGTAAATTTCTTTTTTATAATTTAGCCAGTAGCAAGTGACTAGTAATGGAATTATTATAATAGTACAATTCAGAACAGAACAGACTTTCACCATGTATATTTGAACAGAAATTTGTTACATAAGTCATCTATACATCATAGAAATTAAATGTTCTTTGGTATCTTTTTTAGAGAAACCAAAAACAGGGAAACATCCTGAATTGTTTCACAAACCTAAAGGTAATTTAGTTGTTTTGATAGGTGTACTTTAGATTATCGAATGTATATTCATATTTATAGGGATCTATCTATCTATCTATCTATCTATCTATCTATCTATCTATCTATCTATCTATCTATCTATCTATCTATCTATCTATCTATCTATCTATCTATCTATCTATCTATCTATCTATCTATCTATCTATCTATCTATCTATCTATCTATCTATCTGTCTGTCTGTCTGTCTGTCTGTCTGTCTGTCTGTCTGTCTGTCTGTCTGTCTGTCTGTCTGTCTGTCTGTCTATCTATCTATCTATCTATCTATCTATCTATCTATCTATCATATGGAGCTTAGATATATGAATAAATTTCATAGATGCTCAGATCAATCTGAGCTTTTTTTTCAAACGCGCTAAAAAAATTAACTCATGTAGTCACGTGATTTAATGTAATTGGAGATGATGTTTGGAAACGCAGTTTATTGAAAGTAATATTTATTTTCTGAAATGCAATCAGTAGCACTATTGTTTTTATCAATAAAGAATTTTAACGTAAATTAGGACAGGGTATATAATTTGAAGGAGAAAACTAATGACAAGCTTCCACCAATAATTTACTCTTATAATAATAAAGACATGTTTGTCTATAACCCTTCAATCTGCACATTGCTGTACTCATATTGGTGCACTACAACAATCGATCTTAAGGATTTCCTGTATATACTTCTCACTTGTGTATATTTGTAGCAAATATTTAATACTAATGAGTGACTAATACTTTTCTATTTTATTGTGATGATTGCCTACTCCATGAAACTCGTCTTATTAGATGGTGTCATTGCTCATGATAAATACAGCAAACCATATTAATTACAAAATAAATAAAAATAATGCTTCTACCCTAGCATAAGCCTGTCAGAGGTATTATTAGAATTTAAAGAATTTAATCTTACACTACAGTACCTGCAGACTAAAGGATTAACACTTGACACAGTAGTGACCAAGTTAGAAGCATTACGACTTTTTCTGAACGATAAGCGAAATAGTTTAGCGGAGCATGTGGTTGGACAGGCCATTCTAAGTAAGACCACTTTGGAATTTTTAATGCACAGAAGACTGGGGTTATAAATGGCAGGGGAACGGTTAAGAAATTATAACTCTCTCGAAACAAGAAAGTAATAAGGCGATGGTGGATTGTATTAATCATCCTGAGCTTCAGATCAGACCAACAGCACTCAAGGAAGTAGAAGATATGTTTGACGCTGTTCAAACCAAGAGCCTACCGTCAGCAAGTGAAGAAGAATTACTGGTGATTGTTCAACTTTTAAAAAAATGATACCAAGGCTGAAAAGATATCTGGAGGCAGCAGATATCGATCCTGACAATGCCAACAAGTGGTCAGTATTTGATGCTTACATATTCATTTCTGGATGGGACTTCCTAGAATCTGTGCCAACACTTTTACTGAAATTATTTGTTACTATTAGTGTGTCTGTAGCATCATGTGAGAGGAGCTTGTCAAAATTGAAACTGATAAAAAAAAATTACCTGCGAGATACAATTGGACAGTCAATGATTTCTAATAATGTTGCTCTGTTATACATTGAATGTAATTTGTCGAAACATATTGATTTTGATGAGGTAATTCAAAGATTTTAAGACCTGGAAAAAAATAATTTTAATAAAGTTTTTTTTTTTCAAATTAAAAGAATTTTGACTTCACTTTTCTGGTTGATGTATTTTTGTTTCATGTTAATTTTTTTTTTTTTTGTAATTTGTTTTTTGTCATGTCTTAAAATAAAAGTCATCAACATTTGGACCAACTGGAAGTATTTCACAAATATTACAATTATAGACGATATCCTATGGTCTAGTACAGTAAAATTCGATATATGTCGCATTGTCCATGATGGAAGTCGTGAGGTCGGGGTGTGGGAGTGACTCCCATAGTAATCCGCACTAGGTGACTCCAACCATATTGACGTCCCTGGATTTAATATTTTTTCTATAATTTTAAGGGGCAGTGAATTAAGTTTTTTTAAAAAAATCTACATTTATAAATATTTTTAGTTAATTTAATGAATTATGTATAAATGTATAGAACGCTTATCAGAATGTGGCTGATAAAATGGCTAGTTCTGAAATTAAATTTTAATTTTCTGATTAAAAACACATATAAAACTGCAATGTTTTTGAGAAATGAATAGGGCCTACATTTTTTCACAATTTAAAATAGATGTAATATGAGTAATGTTTTTCTTTTTAATTTTCTTTCAGAGCATCACAAAACAGATAAACACCCTACACTGTATCACAAGCCAGGCAGTAAGTTCATTAGATCAAATTTAAAGCTAATATATTTTTGAATATATAATTTATAAAGTAGATACATTGACTATTAACAAATACAGATATTTAGATAGACATACATATAATTACAGAACTTTCCACATGTCATTTCTGGATGATGTCGCTTATTAAATGTGGTTAGTGTAGTAAAATACTTTTATGTGTAAAATAAAAAAAACAGACACAATATACTACTACAAGTATATATCTTTAAAAATAGATGTAATCAAAAAAATGAATTAAATTTTAAGCTTCTCTTTACTTTTAAAACCACCATAAATAAACTAAACCTCCAAAAGTTTTTCGCAAGCCAAGTTGTCGAATTTGATAAAGTTTTAAATATTATATTAGCAAAAAAAAAGTTCATGGAAGATAAGTTAATGGGTAGAGATATAAAGATAGAGCTATGGATAAATATATACATATGATTTTTTTTACAGCATACGACTAATGCCTGACATACTCGTATACCGATTGAAAGATGTAAAATTTTTTAATGCTGATATATATATATATATATAATATATATATATGTGTATATATACATATATATATATATATATATATATATATATATATATATAACATTATCTTTCTACATGCTATTTTTAAATTGCTTTCAGAGCATCCCAAAATTGATAAACATCCTATATTGTTTCACAAGCCAGGCAGTAAGTTGGCGAATATTATTTAATTTATAAAGTAGATACATTGACGATTACTGTCTGTTTATGCATTGACGATTACTGTCTGTTTATACATTGACGATTACTGTCTGTTTACATACATTGACGATTACTGTCTGTTTATACAATGACGATTACTGTCTGTTTATACATTGACGATTACTGTCTGTTTATATACATTGACGATTACTGTCGGTTTACATACATTGACGATTACTGTCTGTTTATACATTGACGATTACTGTCTGTTTATACATTGACGATTACTGTCTGTTTATATACATTGACGATTACTGTCTGTTTACATACATTGACGATTACTGTCTGTTTACATACATTGACGATTACTGTCTGTTTATACATTGACGATTACTGTCTGTTTACATACATTGACGATTACTGTCTGTTTATACATTGACGATTACTGTCTGTTTACATACATTGACGATTACTGTCTGTTTAAATAGCCATACAGATAAAGAACTTTCTTACTGTCTTATTCTGTATGATGTCTATTTAATAATGTGGTTGAGGTTGCAAAATAATTTGAATGTACATAAAAAAAACAGAAACAATTTTGATAACTATGTACTAAACGTCTATAACTATTTAAAATAGATTTAGTTAAAGTAATGAATTTTTTTTTGTATAGGCCTAATTACCTTTCATTAAAAAAAAACACCGCGAGGGGGATTGGGGGGTGGTGTCCTAAAAACCTTATAGGCACCCAACCTACCCTTCAAGGAGAGAGGCTGTATTACAAGGCCACCCTAAAATCAACTTTGATTGAAGTAACTCTCTCCAAGGTCAATTTTGAGTGAAGTAACTCTCTCCAAGGTCAATTTTGAGTGAAGTAACTCTCTCCAAGGCCAATTTTGAGTGAAGTAACTCTCTCCAAGGCCAAATTTGATTGAAGTAACTCTCTCCAAGGTCAATTTTGAGTGAAGTAACTCTCTCCAAGGCCAATTTTGAGTGAAGTAACTCTCTCCAAGGCCAAATTTGATTGAAGTAACTCTCTCCAAGGCCAAATTTGATTGAAGTAACTCTCTCCATGGCTACATTATTGACGATGCCACTGACTTACACAATAATAAAAGAGCGTTATGAGCAAGAAGATATGAAGTAATTTATCTTACACACCCTTCATCACTGAATAAACCTTCGTAGATACAAGAACTACATATTATCAATGTAGTTTACAGGAAAGCATGTATATATAGATCTCATAAATAAGTTATAAAATAATATATTTGCATAACTTTTAAAATAATCATATACCAAATACCCTCCCTTACCAGCATTGTTTTTGTGATCTAGCATCGGTAAAACAATTCATTATTTACAGACATTTTTCGTAGGGCAAAACCTGCCATTACAGATGGTCAACCTTTTATAAAATTTTTTTTACATAAATGCTATATATAAATTAAGAACTTTTATAAGTTCAAATGTCTGATCATAAGAATAGAGAGCACTTTAATGAAAATGTCTAACATCAAAAATTATTTATCTTGTTTCGTTATTTATTCTCGTCTCATTTTTCATTGTATGTAAAAAAAAAAAAATAAAAGCCGAACTTGTTTGACGAAGTCCAACACAATTTATCCCATTCTATCCTTTTTGACTGAGATTTACAAACAATGCAATAAACGAATGACTCATTACGTGTTATATGAATGGTGTCAGTGTAATGATTACTCACACAGGCTCTTAAGTCAAATATTACTCACAAACAATGTTATAAATGAATGACTCATTACGTGTTATGTGAATAGTCTCTTTGATTTGATTACACAGGCTCTAAAGTCAAATGTTACTCACAAACAATGTTATAAATGAATGACTCATTACGTGTTATATGAATAGTCTCTTTGATTTGATTACACAGGCTCTAAAGTCAAATGTTACCCACAAACAACGTTATAAATGAATGACTCATTACGTGTTATATGAATAGTCTCTTTGATTTGATTACACAGGCTCTAAAGTCAAATGTTACTCACAAACAATGTTATAAACAAATGATTCAGAACGTGTTATATGAATAGTCTCTTTGATTTGATTACACAGGCTCTAAAGTCAAATGTTACTCACAAACTGCTGACATTCTTTACATTCTGGACTCCTCTGGAAGCATCAGCTACCATGAGTGGAAGAAAGAATTGGAGTTTGTCAACAGCATGAACCAGGCTTTCACTATCAGCAGCTCCAACGTACAGGTCAGTGTCACAGCATTTGGCTCTAGGGTTTACAGAGCCATTGGATTTACATCCTACAATGACAACCCGGTTGGACTGAATAAGGTAATTCATTTAAAACTGTCATTGATTTTTTTCTTTATATCTGACAAATGATCATAACAAGTCCCTACTTACATACACTGCGATTGTGCAGTGTTTGCAAATAAACTTGCACAGATAGACAAATAATTTATTCATCCGAAGAGGTCAGGTCAAGTCGTCCAGATTACAAATTGATATTAAGACAAACAATTTGTTCGGAAAGTCGTTTCTAGTATATTTATTACCAACGATTGCAATGGTGGATAGGCAGTTCGGCATGCTGATAAATCAATAAATAATTAGATTGATTAAAGTGACATTTTTTAAAAATAAGTTAAATCAATTGATATGTTGTTGATTTATTTAGAAGTGTTGATAATAGCGACTTGTTATATGGTATTGAGGCCTTATGTTACTCATTATCAAGTATTACGTCCTGTCATCTCATAATATTTAAACCTTACGTTACTCAGTATAAAGTATTACGTCCTGTCATCTCATAATTTTTAGACCTTAAGTTTCTCAGTATAAAGTATTACGTCCTGTCATCTCATAATATTTATACCTTAAGTTACTCAGTATAAGTATTACGTCCTGTCATCTCATAACTTTTAGACCTTAAGTTTCTCAGTATATATTACGCCCTGTCATCTCATACAATTAAGGCAACACGTCGCAGTGTGATCTGTAGTAATGTCTTGTTATCTTAGTGTGCTCTGTAGAGATGTATTGTTATCTTAGTGTATTAATGTCTTGTTATCTTAGTGTAGAAATGTCTTGTTATCTTGTTATCTCAGTGTTATCTTAAGAATTGTCTTGTTATCATACATCTAGGCTATACACCGTTTAAGGAAGACAAATGGTGGTACAAACACGGCCGCTGCACTAATCGATGCCAGGGACTACTCATTCTCTATTGACAATGGAGCCCGCCCAGATGTTGCCAAATTTGCAATTTTAGTGACTGATGGGGACTCAGATAATCGTAAGTTGGATTAAAATGAGTCTATCCAATTAGACGTTCTTACACTGGTTGTTGAAACTTGATTAAATTTAGTCTATCCAATTAGACGTTCTTACACTGGTTGTTGAAACTTGATTAAATTTAGTCTATCCAATTAGAAGTTCTTACACTGGTTGTTGAAACTTGATTAAAATTAATCTATTCAATTAGACGTTCTTACACTGGTTGTTGAAACTTGATTAAAATAATCTATTCAATTAGACGTTCTTACACTGGTTGTTGAAACTTGATTAAAATTAATCTATTCAATTAGACGTTCTTACACTGGTTGTTGAAACGATTAAAATTAATCTATTCAATTAGACGTTCTTACACTGGTTGTTGAAACTTGATTAAAATTAATCTATTCAATTAGACGTTCTTACACTGGCTTTTGAAAAATGATTCATACTTTTGTAAACAGATCTTAACATAGTTTTGGTAAGAGAACATAATATAAGTTGATTGAACTATATTACACATATTTTTGTAGAGATTAACGCCCATTGTGTGCATCCAGTGCTTGCATCAAATGTGTACACAGTCTGTAGTAGATTCAATGTTAGTTATGGACAAGTGGTGTCTAATACTTTAAATTTATTCTAGGGAACATTTTATATAATACCTGTTCTTTTAAACAGATTACATTGTTTAATTGGTTAACGAAAATTCATGTTTTACAGTAAATGTAATTTTGTTTTATTAGAGTATTGTCTTTTGCTTTTGACTATAGACTCACAGTGTCAAATTGTTATTGTTTTATTTGCATTTTACCCTAAAATATTTGAATCGTTTTTGAAAGAAAGGTTTAAACAATAAAAATACAAATCGACATTAGTATTAAAAAAATGTTTATATAGGTTATGATAATTAAAGTTGTAAGAGGAATCTGAAAAATCGTAATCTTTAAGTTGTAGACCTACTAAACTAAAGAATGTTCTGTTTTTAGCACACGACACTTTGAGAGCGGCGAAAAGGTTGAAAAAAGCTGGAGTTGTCACAATAGCCGTTGGAGCTGGACCAGGAATCAACTATAGGGAGCTAATAAATATCGCAAGCTCACCTAACTATGTGTTTACAGTTTCTGACTTCAGCTCTTTGAAGAAAGTAAGAAATAATATAGCCAGGATCATCTGCCAGTCAGGGTGATCTGGCAAGGCAAGAACAATAACTCTATATTCAGTGATGAATTAGATAAAACAATTTGTACATGAAATTTAAATAAAAATACCTTAAAAAGTAAATTGTTTGCATTAACTTATGACGTTTGTGAAATAGACTTACTGGTTATTGTTAATCTTAGTCAAATGAATAAATAAAAAAACAATCAAATAAAAAACAAAAGGGAATAGGGTAGAGTTTTCTATGTCCTTTAAAGGGCTAATGATATTTTGATTAGATCTTCTAACTTTGGTGAATAGAATAGTTCTGATACACAATTCTCAATTGTCGTGCTAAATAAATTAGTTAAAAAATTTACAACGAGAGGTTGAACTAGAAAAGAAATGTAAGCTGGATGAGATTTATTTGAGAAGGTGCCATTCATATTGCCATCTCTCTCTTTCTCATCCCCATCTCTCTCTATCTCTCTCTCTCTGTCTCTCTATCTCTCTCAATGTGTATATACATACACACACACATATATATATATATATATATATATATATATATATATAAAATTATTTTTCTGTAATGTAAATAAAAGCTAAAAACGTTTTCCTGATTGTAATATTTGACTATTTGAGATTATGATAATAGAAAAAATTACATTTTTAGTGTATCATCATAATTTTGTTTTATTATTAAATAATATTTAACTGCAATTTTCCATTCAAGGTTTAATAAATTAAGTAAAGTTTCCTAATAGTTTATGATACTTACAATTTTATTTTCAAAGTGAGCTAGCCAAACCAGGGCCGCTTTATCAACCAGGCACAGTAGGCATTGTGTCTAGGGCCTACGAACTTTTCAAGTGCCTTAGAAAGTCATAACATAAAGTGAAAACAAGTTTAGAATGCCAGTAAAATTTAATAATGTTTGTATTTAAGAAACTATATATAACCGTGTGAGATGAGCATCTGAGCAAGTCAAGCTGCAGTGCTGTAGATCTGTAAATTACAGTACGTTAACTTTTCGGGTCTTTGTCTTAGCAAAGTCACATATGACGTCCTCAAATGTCATTTCCCTCATCAAATCCTTTTCAATTGAAAGTAATGCCAGGGAGGATAGTTGTATTTGTCCCATCGTTGACCGAAGATACGTTTTTATAAATTTGAGTTTAGAAAAGGAATGTTCCCCTTCAGCACTTGTTCCAAAAATTGAAAGATAGATCCGGAAAGCAATATTTACATTTGGAAAACTTGTCGCCAATCTATTCTGTATGTTTGCTGTAAGCGTTTCAGCCACAGTTTTCTTTTCAGCCAACATCCGTGAGAACAAAAGAAATTCATTAGTAAATGCATCTTCCAGATCTGATGGATACATCTCAATTAGTGACTTTCGAAACTGTTTGATCAGTTGACAGAGATCTGTCCAGAAAAAAACTTGGACCTTTCATATAGTGTTGTGTATGTAGGCTGCTCGCCGTTTTCCCATCTCAGTAATAAGTCTATCTATGATAACATAAAAAGAATGAGTACGAAATTTTTCACTAGGACTCATACCTAAAACCGGATCATTATCATCCACAACTTCATCATGAGATTGCTGTCGCTGTCGTTTGCGTTGAGTACATTATAGTCCATTTGTGAGAACTGTTTTGCTATACCTTCATACATTTCGAATTTATCACGTGTATCATGAAAGACTGTCATACAAGTTGATGATGGTCGTTAACTCAATTCCAGGCTTCTGTAGAGCTTTGTTGACAATATCAATTTTTCCGAATTACACACATTAACGCTGTCTCGAAATTGTCCAACTTCTTTATGAGTGATTTGGCTTCATGCTGGTGGTTGACGTTCGCTTGTACCAACATCAGACAATGCTTGTAGAACTTCCTTATAATTGGCATAAAAAGCCCTAATAGCGTCACTAAGTGCTGACTATCTTGTTGCTGATAGCTCTTGCAACATAAAGGGTTTTTTTTCTTTCAGGCACTTTGTCAAATTTAACCATCGCTGCGGTGAAAGTGAAAAAAAAACGTGTAGACTGACTGAACAAAATAGTTGACTACAGCTGAACTGCTCTCCACAGCAGATGGGCATACCAAATTTCAGCTGTGGGCAGCGCATGGCACCTACTCCTCTAATTTATTAATTTCTCTAAATCCCACTCATATTACTCGCATGGTCGTAGGACTAAGATTTGCAATTGCCGATATCTACACCATGAAGTCTGAGAGTGCTCACCAACAGATCGAAAAAGGTATTTACCATCGTGTTGTTCAATTGGAATGAACAGAAGAAAACGCTCTACAACAGTTCCACTTTTGAGAATATAGCTGATCCATGTGACTGATAGTCAGGAGTGGAATCGATACTGATTTCATAATATTTAGTATTCTTAATTTCAGACAGTATCTGCATCAATACTTTGGATCCAATTAACTCAATAAATTCATCACATATACTGGCAGAAAGATAAAATACATTCCCCTTTCCGGGGTTTCCATGTCTCTTAACGTGTTCCTTTAGAAAGGGATCAATTTCAGCTAAAAGGTCAATGCAAACAAGCTAATTTATATTGTTATGTAAATGGCTGTCACCGCGAAACACTAAACCTCTTTCAGCAAAAGATCTTATTACAGCAACTATTCTCTTGAGAACATCAGTCCAGCACAATTTTTGCTTCTCCTTTTGCAGTTTTTCGTCAATTCTAGATGCTTGTTGACATTCTAACATCCTTGACAGAGCTGCAATGTGATCATTCGACTTCTCATTTAATGTAATCCTTGCGATGGCGTTTATCCAGTTGTCAAAACCATCGATAAACTGATTTGAAAAACCGGTTTTGTAGTCAAACAGCTTGCACACATAACAAAACACTTAATCCGTTGAAGGAGAACAGAGAAGCCAGTCTCACGTGATAATTTCACCATTTATTAACGTTCTAGCAAAAAATTTTTTGCGTGCATATCTGAGCTTGTCACGAAATTGTCAACCGTTTAATGTAAAATCGTACTGCAAATTTTGTGAAGGAAGAAGTTCAGTATAATAATATAACTTCTTAGATTGCAGTTATCCCCCAATCAGCTGGATAACTTGATTGCCTGTATTCTTTGTCATGCAGCTCATGCTTCAAACCGGCATCTCCTACTGACCCTAATATACAGTCTGAGTCTGTAGGCAAATCAAACACATCAGCTTCAGCATGACCAATAACAGAATTTGCAGACACCTTTCCTTTGTAACACTTGTTTCGGTTGTTTCAATTTTTTTCAGCTCAGTCCGGTTACATTATTTCTGATATTGCGGGATTGTTGGTGTTCATTGTGGCTGTAGAACTAAATGAAATGTCATTATCACTAGTATTACCAGTAATGCAATCAGTATGTGAAGTCCCTGTAAGGATGAAATGAAATCTCTTAGATCCTATAAACCACGAAATGGGACGGTTTTTATGGTGCCCTTCTTTCATCCCCACCATAGCCGATGGCCATGGAGGCACCACGGGAGATATATCGGGAACTTGAGCCAAGACCTGAAAAATTTCCTTGGTCCTCACCGGAGATCGAACCAGGTACCTTCAGGTCGACAGTCGAGCGCTTTACCACACGCCCATCCGTGTGTCTCTGCTCATAAATTGCAGCAACGAACCCCGAAGTTTTTCAATGCTTTTTCCTTTTCCTATTTTCTTCCGCTTCTCAAATCCACTCTCGTGTTTCCTCTTGTATCCATCAGACATGGTTATTTAAAAATACTTTCGTTACTTTTAAAAATTTTGTACGAAAAAAGAAACACGCGATTAACGATAAACAACGTACATGAAGCGCATAATGTAACACTGGAATTACTACGTCATCTCTGCATAGAGTCTGCAGAGAATAATTAACAATTCGGAAAGTTTTGTTTAGACTTCGAATCGCATAGAAGATCGGGTGCATTTTTAAAAATATTAAAAATGAAATCGTGGAGAGCCTATGAGGACCTTGATACGGCCCTGGCGCCAACAATATGATTCGTTTAACAATTTTAGAATTACCGAAAACCCACTATAAGGCCTGGTCCAAAAGTTTGACGAAATTTTTAATTTTCCTATCAATGAAATAAATTGATGGTGTGTAAAATATAAATATGACGTATTTTATATACATTTTAATATACAGTGTACCAGTATATATAAATTAACTCCATTGGAACTAATTTTAGCCTTTACAATTTAAAAAAATGAACAAATTAAATTTTAAAATGTGTACAATATGTTATAAGATGTGAAAAGTCTCAACCGTTCATTGTGAACTTAACATGTCTGATACGATCTAGTGAAACAGGGCTGGCCTTACGAATACGGGGCCCAATTTAACGGATGCTTGCGAGGCCCCTCTTTTATTTTTTTACAATAACAACTATTACTCTTTATTAGATCATGTAAATTGCTGGGCCCTTGCCAGGTCCGGTGTGCATTCTTGAAAAGTATTAAAAATGAATTCAAGGCGGGCTTACGACTTTGAAAGTGCCCAGGGCCTACGATGATCTTAAAACGGTCCTGAGCCAAATAATAAAAACTTCCAGAGACGAAAATTGAAATCCCTATAAATAGAATGAATTCTAACGTTAAGGTAACTCGGATACTGTAATGTTAGTTTTTCAGGCTAGTCAAATGTTATTTTTACAACAGCTAAAAGTCTTACTTGATATATATTAACGCCATCTATAGGTTTGTAAACATAAAAAAAATAAAGTAAAATTGTTTCTAAAACATAAAGAGATAAAATGTACATTGTACAGAGTATAAACTTCTTTATCCTTACGCTGTCTTCAAGTCTACTTAGGTAAATGTCAACTGTTAGCGACTACGCCACATCTTACTACAATGACAGTCGACACCGCACTAGCCACGTCTAACTACTAAGCCTTTCAGCACCGTACGAACTCTGTCCTAGGTAAAAACTATCAATTCAATCCGAGGCCTGGAAGGGGAATAGTACTTAGTGGTACACAGTTGTACATAGTTGTACATTGTGTTAGAAAGTTTATGTATACATACATAAATAGCTACTATTTCGTATTTCCGATTAACAGTGATTAATTATTAATGGTTTCACCTTAAAGACACATTTCTTACTTCATTAATTTTTTGTTTTTGGCAAATTTCTCTTTATCCGTTGCATTTTTGAGATGCTGTTTGTCTACTATAGTAGACTATAGCTATATGAGAATCTATTATTACTACAATATTAAATTGTCAAAGTACGCACCAAATTTAATTCTTGAAAAAAAAAATAGTAATGCACATGATTTCTCACGGTCAACAGTGCACAATGTTTATCACTGCATGTCATCTTTTCAAAGATTAATCTGTATGGTTGTTTTTAGTGCTTCAATTCTTTTCATAGGTATAATGGAAATAAATAGAAAAATTTGACAGATGTAGGTAGATGTATATTGTATGCTTAAACCTGTTTAGATACTATCAGCTACTAAATAAATTGTATACAAAGTGCATATAAAGTGCATATTAAGTGTATATAAAGTGTAGGCCTATATAATGTGTATATAAGGTGTATACAAAGTGTATATAAAGTGTATATAAAGTGTATACAAAGTGTATATAAAATGTATATAAAATGTATATAAAGTGTATACAAAGTGTATATAAAGTATATATAAAGTGTATATAAAGTGTATATAGTGTATACAAAGTGCTCAAATTGGCGGCAGTAGAATGAAATTCAAGGTTATAAAAAAAGCTTTACTGCTGATACTGGACTTTTTAAACCATCTATTCCCACAATTTTCCACATTATTCCACAAGATTTAATTATTTACTCAAATAATTTATAAACAGTATTCAGTCTTCGTGAATACACCAGTGTTAGGAATTTAATACCGTGTAGTAAATGATTAAGTCATCGCACTTTATAGAAAATTTGAGCCCCAATTAATAAAAAAGACTACTAATAATTATTATTAAAACAATCAGACCAAAAAAAAAAAGAAAATAACATTTCAAAGTACAAAAATCAGTACAGATGTTTATCAAAAGGTATGCACAATACTAAATAAAATATCTTATAAAAACGTTTTTCTTGCGTACTAAAAAAGCAGAAAAATAATTTCTGAATAAATTGGTCAAATGGTAATAGATTTACCAAGAGCTTCTAATTTTTATAAAACGAAAAACGTTGGGCGCTATCTGACAGTAAAATTAGTAACTGATAGTAAAGATAGTAGCTGACAGTAAAAGTAGTAGCTGATAGTAAACATAGTAGCTGACAGTAAAAGTAGTAGCTAATAGTAAAAATAGTAGCTGACAGTAAAAAAAGTAATGAACTCGGTGGTTCTCGAGTTGGGACAATAGGTTGAGAAGAGGGATTGTCCGGTCAGATGGAGCGGCCGTCCAAAACTGACCCGTGGTGGGGGCTCACTAGGATTGAGCAGGCACTAATTGCTCAGTTTCGTACTGGACATTGTCCTATAGGTGCGTACTTTGGGAGGTTGAGGCCCAATGTCGATTCCTTTTGCCGACACTGCGGAAAAGTGGAGAAAACCGTGGATCATGTGCTTTTTAAATGCCCCAAGCTAGTGGAGTACAAGGTGGACAAGTCGGTTAGCTCGCTGGCCATTGACCTTTATGGCAGTTCCCAGATGTTGAGGAACATAGCAAGTCTGATCTTACGGGCTTTAAGAGAATAAGTCTCAACCCGCAGTTATCATTAAGAGAGTGAAGAGGAAGATTAAAAAAAATTAGCTGACAATAAAACTAGTATCTGATAATGTAAATAGTAGTTGATAGTTTAAATAGTAGCTGATAGTTTAAATAGTAGATGATAGTTTAAATAGTAGTTGATAGTTTAAATAGTAGCTGATAGTTTAAATAGTAGCTGATAGTTTAAATAGTAGTTGATAGTTTAAATAGTAGCTGATAGTTTAAATAGTAGTTGATAGTTTAAATAGTAGTTGATAGTTTAAATAGTAGCTTATGGTATATACATACTAAAACTGACGGTTATTTATTGTAATGTTGAACTATGTTTCATACATACATGTTCTGTGATCTTCTGTCTGACATTTACGGAAACTACATTACGATATTTCACCCATATAAATACAAATATAAACCACGGTTACAAACGGCTTGGGACCCAGGACCTCCCCCGCTCTCCGGACGTCCTGAAAAAGGGCACACAATAGAGTACAAGGACAAAGACATATAAACATATACACATTGACATCATTTCAGTAGTATACATACACATACGCACACATTGATATCATTTCAGTAGTATACATACACATACGCACACATTGATATCATTTCAGTAGTATACATACACATACGCACACATTGATATCATTTCAGTATGTATACATACACATACGCACACATTGATATCATTTCAGTAGTATACATACACATACGCACACGTTGATATCATTTCAGTAGTATACATACGCATACGCACACATTGATATCATTTCAGTAGTATATTGAACGTTGTAAGTAAAACGAGTAAACATTTATTTACAACGATACAAACAATTTATATTGTTATGTCAATTATGATCAAACCACTGAGTACTTTTTTTAAATTCTCAATTTAAAGCATTGACATGTTGGAGGTATGGCAGTCATTGTTGACTTTAATTGTATTGAAGAGTCAAGTTGGCAAGTAGCATTTTCTTAAATAAATTACACATTTTTAATAACTTGTGATTTTCAGTGAAATTTGGCATTTATAAAAAAAATGTATCTATACTAAAATTATTTTAAAAAAAATATTCAGCCAATAATATTTGAGTTAAATAATATAAATAGAGTCTTCGCGGAACATAATTATTATTGTTTGTAACTGAAATGATGCGCCTGTCTTGGAAATTCTCCCTATGTCATATTTTAAATGTTATTTTTGTTTTAGCTAAAACTGTTAAGTGGATTGGACCAACAGAAAAGTTAAGATGTCAGTGTAGTAGCGACGGATGTGTTTTAACTGGTACCAGCTATTCATGTGACAATAGCTGTAAAACAAATCAATTAGGATATGCATGCCAATATGGTACGTTTTTTTTAATATTTCGAAGATATGTGAGGCATTTTTTTTCATCTAAAGAGGTAAACTAATTAGAGAGAATAGTAGGTAATTTTCTTTAAAGATTTTTAATTCTTTTATGATTAAAATTTGGCTCTCTCATACAAATAATTATTAGAGGTAGAAAACATCTTTTATTCTAAGCCGATTAGCGGTACAACAAGTTTCATTTTCTTCTAAGTAGTTTTACATTATTTTAACTTATTTTACAGTCGATGTGGTCTCAAAGGTGTCCCAAACTTATCCCAGACTAACGGACGACAACTCCAATACATGTCTAGAAAGTGATATTGATGAGGTCAAAATCAACATTTATCCATCCATGATACGATTTGTGCAGGTGACCTTTGCAAAGATAGGTAACGACACAACTACTTTGACAAATTACCTTGCTTATTGTTATTTTAAAAAAAATACTTCTTCCATACTGACAGCATTAGACCACTAAGAAACTTTTGTAGTATCTGCACTTTAATGGATCTTAGCCATTAGGCTATTTTGGTCTGGGAGACATTCCATGGCCTATGGGGAAATTATCATAGGTGTTCTCCTAGCCAGGATAAAAAAAACCCTTTTGCGACGGTGGTGGTATTCTGGTCAATGATGGACTATTAAAGATAAAGGTATTCACAGCTGGCTGTGGTGACGGATGTGGTAGGCACACAACCTCCTCCCAGTCTGCCTAACTTAAGCACATCTTCGCAGCCTGCCATTTCGGGCGGGTGGGGGGGAGTTCATCCACATTAACCCTCCCCTCTGTTCGAGTGGCAGGAAAAAACCCTTGCCTTGCCATACTGCTCGATCGGCAGTACACACCCCTCGCTGGTCTGTCCAGTCTGAACAAGTCTTAAAACCATTTTTTTCTGCCATGCTAGCAGATGATAGTGGGCACTCTCACGCCGCCTCTTTGTAGACATGGCAGACAACATCAGCGCCGCTAACAGGGCTGGTGTGGCAGGCACACGATACCCCGTCATGCTTTGCATGGCGGTTATGCTTTCCATGGTAATGAGATGAAGCCTGCTTTATTTGCGAGATGGATCCATGTTTGTTACGGTGTATATTGTGTGTTTTCAATTCACATTAAACACAAGAATAGATGTTGTCCTCTCCAAATTATTTTCAATATCTTTTTTGCTTTAAGAAATACAATTTAAAAATATACAATATAATAATAGCGGTCTCGCCTCTGCATTATATCGAAAGTTGAAATTAAGAATTCAAAATGGCGTCTTGTCGGCGTCTGGATTCGATACAAGTTTTTTTTTTTAAATCTAGTTTTGAAAATTTTTTGCGGTTTTCAAACATAAAATCCAAAGGCCAAAATGTAAAATAATTCCATTTAAATATCTGTTTGTTTGTTTTGTTTGCATTTCTAAAATATATTGCATCTTTAAATTGTAATAAAATCATGAAAAAATCGGATAAGTCCGAAACCAAAAATAACATAGCCTACTTATCAAACATAAGGGAGTATAACTATATGTAAAGGTTTTGCAGGGAGCTGCTCGTTATAAATATTACAAGGGTTGTGGTGAGCGGGGTGCAATCAAAGCTACCAGGCGCTCGGGAGCTGGACGAAGGTGCGACTTCACACCTTTGACCCCTGACCAAGATCAAAGCCCTACCGGACACATATTTTAAGGAGTCTTGTCTGGATGATATTGGAAATGAAGATGGGGGATATAATGCACTAAGTAAAGAAGTAATTGAGCTTGAGTCCATTTGATGATTAGTTTGAATAAAAGCAATCAGTTTTTGGCACTCAAAATAACTGAAAAATTAGGTATCAAAATTACCAAATATAAGGATTAGCCACTTTTTTTAAAACCGATTTTACTCAATTTCTTTGTCTTAATGTATCCGTGAAATTTTGAAACTCAACATCTAGCAAATATACAGCAATAAAATTTTGCTAATAACTGCTCAGGTAGTAAGTCTAATGTTCAGCTGTGTCTTAAAGGTGGGATCACGAGTGACTTTACGAATTTGAGGTCCGGTGAACATTGCCCGCATGTATCTTTGCTGGTGTTAGAGTGGTCTTGAGCTTCTCTTGAAGATATGCAAAGCCACCCATTTCTTGTCCAGAGCCTTCACAAAATTTTTGAACTGTCCAAGCTTTATGTGATGTAGGGGAAGAAGTATTTTGGTAGGATCAACAAGAGACTCATGTTGTACATTGTATCTGCCAGCGATGTAATCAGTTCTTGCTGGCCAGTCTTTTGCTGTGTAATGATTTTCGTCATCACGGCTGTTCAACAGACATAGAAAGCACATGTACCTTGTGTATCCCAGCTGCAATACAAGAAGAAGGGAAACTACTTTTAGATCCCCACAGAGGCTTCAGTTATGATCTCTGTACTTGATTACGTTGAGGAGCAACTTCATAGAATCATGTCTCATGAAATCCGACTGCGTGTGCTAATGGAATAGATGGCATCACATTCCAGAACTGCTTTAAGACTAACTTTACCTGAGTCTATAAACAGTGCCAGGGATACTGGAATATACTTACAGTCCAGTTCTTTCATTAAACCGTTCATGTCAGTATGATACTGTCATTCTGGTCATAAAATTTAGCAAGCTGTACATGCCTATCATGAAAATGTGAAATTATTGTTCTGCTTTGTAACAAATTCCATTGTTGTAAACAAGATCCAAGCAGTCCTGCCTTCTTCTTTTTTAATCCCAGATACCTCACTAAATCGTTAAATTCAGATAAAATTTAGCAAGCTGTACATGCCTATCATGAAAATGTCAAATTATTGTTCTGCTTTGTAACAAATTCCATTGTTGTAAACAAGATCCAAGCAGTCCTGCCTTTTTCTTTTTTAATCCCAGATACCTCACTAAATCGTTAAATTCATCTTGGCCAATAAGATGAGGTATCTTTTCATCATATAGAGGTTCATGTGAATCACACTCCTGCTCCCTGTGACTTTACCCATCATCATCGTCGCTTTAAGCTATCAAGGCATACTGGAGGATTGGGAACTGGATTTTGTTCATCGTATGGAACAGGTTTCAAAGCAGAGTCACAATTTGGATAATGAATTGCTGATTTGTTTTTTGGAATATCCAGCAATATTTGTTATGCAATAATAGCAGTCCGAATGATGATCTCTTGGCTCTCCCCATATCATTGGTAGCGCAAACGGCATAGACTTCATTTAGCCATTTAGCCACTGGGTGAGCCCCACATAACAAACACTGCAGCGATTATGTGGCGCCCAGGTTCTGTCTTGATCGCATATTTTGACACTGAAGTAGTGATGAAAGGCAATCTTCACTTTTCTTGTAAGTTGTTTCCGCTGATCACTGGGAGTAAAATGTCTACAGACAGACCTATAACAGAAATAGTGTGGATGATTCAAGCAACCCCTTTTAACTTTATTCATATTGTTTTGAAATTAATTCACAATCAGTCTAAAATACAAAAAAAAACATACCATTTAAAGGTAAATCACACAGCACGGCAAGTGTACAACATTTATAACAGCTAGCTACAACACGCAATTTTACCAAAACTTTAAAAGTCATATTATTCAAGAACCTGACGTGCTAGAAAAATTCTGATTGCACCACTGTAATCAGCATGTCAGAATTAGTCAGACTGAAATGTTTTCTCTAAGTTAGCAGACCGAAAAAATGTTTGTTCCCTAGTGTAATATGCCACTTTGATAGAAAGCCACTTTAATAGTATGACACTTTAATAGTATGACACTTTGATAGTACGCCATCTTGATAGTATGACACTTTAATAGTGTAATACTTTAATAGTACGAACCTTTTATTGTGCGACACTTTAATAGTATGACACTTTGATAGTTCAATAATTTGATAATATGACAATTTGATAGTACGACACTTTGTTAGTGCAAGACTTTAATCACCAAGTGTCTGAATTTTAATACTTACTAAGATAAATATTGTCCTAAATTGGTGATGCCAAGCGCCAAGTTTATATGTTCAAGTATTCTGTAATAAAGTCAGCTAAAGGAGACGTGAGAAACGAATTATAAATAATTATAGTAACAGAAACTTAAAGTAAGAATTACTGGTAATAATATTAAAAACTCGTAGAAAAACTAAATTCTTAAACTAATTATTTAATTAGCGAAAACACCATATGTAATCAATATTTAGAAACAGTCAATCAATAAAATGATTAAACTCATCAGAGCATTTTTAATTTCCATTTTAAAATGAAAGCATATAACGTTACATTTGCGAATATTTTAAAACTAAACACAGACATCATAAAATCAATGAGCTGGCTTGTCGCCCTATGTCTGATTTTCGAGCTTACTAGGAGACAAAATGTTTTCATAGGGCGACACACATGATGCCAAGTCATATAGTTGAAATATACTCAGTCAGTTATAAATATATTGATACAATTTTGATCTTGATATGTATACAATAGTTATGCTGTTCGGACTAGTCTCCCTTGAGTAATCTATATAAAACCAAAACCTCTCCCATAATTTTTCGTAATTGATTTATATATTAGTACGCACTATATACTTAATATTGATTTTTTAGTTTTAAGTAGTTTTATCTCAGTAAAAGGAAAATTGATTTCTTTATTAACTAACCACTATTATAAAAAATGTTGAATTCAGAAAGTAATCGTCGATATAACCTTTTGCCATATAGTCTTTTAAAAAGTCAAAAGTCAGTGATTATATTTTTTTGAAACCAAGAGAAAAGAAAAACTCAGATTTATGCTTTAAGTTATTTTATGATATGAATCATTTAGTTCAATGTTGTAACTTTATTTCAGCGGACGTGAAGAACACAATGTTTACATTTGAAACCGTTAAAGGTCGCAAACATTGTTTAGGAAGCTACTTTGTATCTGGTTCTAGATATATGAAGTATGAATGTGTACTCATCTTCAAAGCAACACATGTTATCATTAGCGGATCTGCTGTGAAAAACATATGTGACGTTTTTGTGGTTAAAGGTAAGGACAATCCTAAGATACACACATTGGCTAACTAAGTTTAGTTAAGGCAATCATTACATACACACACTGGCTAACTATGGTTAGTTAAGGCAATCATTAGATACACACATTGGCTAACTAAGGTTGGTCAAGGCAATCATTAGATACACACATTGGCTAACTAAGGTTAGTTAAGGCAATTATTAGATACACACATTGGCTAACTTAGGTTAGTTAAGGCAATCATTAGATACACACATTGGCTAACTTAGGTTAGTTAAGGCAATCATTAGATACACACATTGGCTAACTAAGGTTAGTTAAGGCAATCCTAAGATACACGCATTGGCTAACTAAGGTTAGTTAGGGCAATCATTAGATACACACATTGGCTAACTAAGGTTAGTTAAGGCAATCCTAAGATACACACATTGGCTAACTAAGGTTGGTCAAGGCAATCGTTAGATACACACATTGGCTAACTAAGGTTAGTTAAGGCAATCATTAGATACACACATTGGCTAACTAAGGTTAGTTAGGCAATCATTAGATACACACATTGGCTAACTAAGGTTAGTTAAGGCAATCCTAAGATACACACATTGGCTAACTAAGGTTAGTTAGGGCAATAATTAGATACACACACTGGCTAACTAAGGTTAGTTAAGACAATCATTAGATACACACATTGGCTAACAAAGGTTAGTTAAGGCAATCATTAGATACACACATTGGCTAACTAAGGTTGGTTAAGGCAATCATTAGATACACACATAGGCTAACTAAGGTTAGTTAAGGCAATCATTAGATACACACATTGGCTAACTAAGGTTGGTTAAGGAAATCATTTGATACACATATAGGCTAACTAAGGTTGGTCAAGGCAATCATTAGATACACACATTGGCTAACTAAGGTTGGTTAAAGCAATCAGTAGATACACACATTGGCTAACTAAGGTTAGTTAAGGCAATCATTAGATACACACATTGGCTAACTTAGGTTAGTTAAGGCAATCACTAGATACACACATTGGCTAACTTACGTTAGTTAAAGCAATCATTAGATACACACATTGGCTAACTTAGGTTAGTTAAGGCAATCACTAGAAACAACCAGTGGTTAACTAAGGTTAGTTAAGGCAATCATTAGATACACTCATTGGCTAACTAAGGTTATTCAAGGCAATCATTAGATACACACGTTGGCTAACTAAGGTTAGTTAAGGCAATCATTAGATACACACATTGGCTAACTAAGGTTAGTTAAGGCAATCATTAGATACAAACATTGGTTAACTTAGGTTAGTTAAGGCAATCGTTAGATACAAACATTGGTTAACTAAGGTTAGTTAAGGCAATCATTAGATACACACATTGGCTAACTAAGGTTGGTTAAGGCAATCGTTAGATACAATAATTGGCTAACTAAGGTTAGTTAAGGCAATCATTAGATACAAACATTGGTTAACTAAGGTTAGTTAAGGCAATCATTAGATACTAACATTGGTTAACTAAGGTTAGTTAAGGCAATCATTAGATACACACATAGGCTAACTAAGGTTGGTCAAGGCAATCAATAGATACACACATTGGCTAACTAAGGTTGGTTAAGGCAATCATTAGATACACACATTGGCTAACTTAGGTTAGTTAAGGCAATCATTAGATACACACATTGGCTAACTTAGGTTAGTTAAGGCAATCATTAGATACACACATTGGCTAACTTAGGTTAGTTAAGGCAATCATTAGATACACACATTGGCTAACTTAGGTTAGTTAAGGCAATCACTAGAAACAAACAGTGGTTAACTAAGGTTAGTTAAGGCAATCATTAGATACACACATTGGCTAACTAAGGTTATTTAAGGCAATCATTAGATACACACGTTGGCTAACTTAGGTTAGTTAAGGCAATCATTAGATACACACATTGGCTAACTTAGGTTAGTTAAGGCAATCCTAAGATACACACATTGGCTAACTAAGGTTAGTTAAGACAATCCTTAGATACACACATTGGCTAACTAAGGTTAGTTAAGACAATCATTAGATACACACATTGGCTAACTAAGGTTGGTTAAGGCAATCATTAGATACACACATTGGCTAACTTAGGTTAGTTAAGGCAATCACTAGATACACACATTGGCTAACTTACGTTAGTTAAGGCAATCATTAGATACACACATTGGCTAACTTAGGTTAGTTAAGGCAATCACTAGAAACAAACAGTGGTTAACTAAGGTTAGTTAAGGCAATCATTAGATACACACATTGGCTAACTAAGGTTATTCAAGGCAATCATTAGATACAAACATTGGTTAACTTAAGTTAGTTAAGGCAATCATTAGATAAAAACATTGGTTAACTAAGGTTATTTAAGGCAATAATTAGATACAAACATTGGTTAACTAAGGATGGTTAAGGCAATCGTTAGATACAAACATTGGTTAACTAAGGTTAGTTAAGGCAATCATTAGATACACACATTGGCTAACTAAGGTTGGTTAAGGCAATCGTTAGATACAATAATTGGCTAACTAAGTTTGGTAAAGGCAATAATTAGATACACACATTGGCTAACTAAGGTTGGTCAAGGCAATCATTAGATACACACATTGGCTAACTAAGGTTAGTTAAGGCAATCATTAGATACACACATTGGCTAACTTAGGTTAGTTAAGGCAATCATTAGATACACACATTGGCTAACTTAGGTTAGTTAAGGCAATCATTAGATACACACATTGGCTAACTAAGGTTAGTTAAGGCAATCATTAGATACACACATTGGCTAACTAAGGTTAGTTAAGGCAATCATTAGATACACACATTGGCTAACTAAGGTTGGTTAAGGCAATCATTAGATACACATATAGGCTAACTAAGGTTGGTTAAGGCAATCATTAGATACACACATTGGCTAACTTAGGTTAGTTAAGGCAATCATTAGATACACACATTGGCTAACTTAGGTTAGTTAAGGCAATCACTAGATACACACATTGGCTAACTTACGTTAGTTAAGGCAATCATTAGATACACACATTGGTTAACTAAGGTTATTTAAGGCAATAATTAGATACAAACATTGGTTAACTAAGGATGGTTAAGGCAATCGTTAGATACAAACATTGGTTAACTAAGGTTAGTTAAGGCAATCATTAGATACACACATTGGCTAACTAAGGTTGATTAAGGCAATCGTTAGATACAATAATTGGCTAACTAAGGTTAGTTAAGGCAATCATTAGATACAAACATTGGTTAACTAAGGTTAGTTAAGGCAATCATTAGATACTAACATTGGTTAACTAAGGTTAGTCAAGGCAATCATTAGATACAAACATTGGTTAACTAAGGTTGGTTAGAGCAATCGTTAGATACAAACATTGGCTAACTAAGGTTAGTTAAGGCAATCATTAGATACACACGTTGCTTAACTAAGGTTAGTTAAGGCAATCATTAGATACACACATTGGCTAACTAATGTTAGTTAAGACAATCATTAGATACACACATTGGCTAACTAAGGTTAGTTAAGGCAATCATTAGATACAAACATTGGTTAACTTAGGTTAGTTTAGGCAATCATTAGATACAAACATTGGTTAACTAAGGTTAGTTAAGGCAATCATTAGATACAAACATTGGTTAACTAAGGTTAGTTAAGGCAATCATTAGATACAAACATTGGCTAACTTAGGTTAGTTAAGGCAATCATTAGATACAAACATTGGTTAACTAAGGTTAGTTAAGGCAATCATTAGATACAAACATTGGCTAACTAAGGTTAGTTAAGGCAATCATTAGATACACACATTGGCTAACTAAGGTTAGTTAAGGCAATCATTAGATACACACATTGGCTAACTAAGGTTAGTTAAGGCAATCATTAGATACACACATTGGCTAACTAAGGTTAGTTAAGGCAATCATTAGATACACACATTGGCTAACTAAGGTTAGTTAAGGCAATCATTAGATACAAACATTGGTTAACTTAAGTTAGTTAAGGCAATCATTAGATAAAAACATTGGTTAACTAAGGTTATTTAAGGCAATAATTAGATACAAACATTGGTTAACTAAGGATGGTTAAGGCAATCGTTAGATACAAACATTGGTTAACTAAGGTTAGTTAAGGCAATCATTAGATACACACATTGGCTAACTAAGGTTGGTTAAGGCAATCGTTAGATACAATAATTGGCTAACTAAGGTTAGTTAAGGCAATCATTAGATACACACGTTGGCTAACTTAGGTTAGTTAAGGCAATCATTAGATACACACATTGGCTAACTAAGGTTAGTTAAGGCAATCATTAGATACACACATTGGCTAACTTAGGTTAGTTAAGGCAATCATTAGATACACACATTGGCTAACTAAGGTTAGTTAAGGCAATCCTTAGATACACACATTGGCTAACTAAGGTTAGTTAAGGCAATCATTAGATACACACATTGGCTAACTAAGGTTAGTTAAGGCAATCATTAGATACACACATTGGCTAACTAAGGTTAGTTAAGGCAATCATTAGATACACACATTGGCTAACTAAGGTTAGTTAAGGCAATCATTAGATACAAACATTGGCTAACTAAGGTTAGTTAAGGCAATCATTAGATACAAACATTGGCTAACTAAGGTTAGTTAAGGCAATCATTAGATACACACATTGGCTAACTAAGGTTAGTTAAGGCAATCATTAGATACACACATTGGCTAACTAAGGTTAGTTAAGGCAATCATTAGATACACACATTGGCTAACTAAGGTTGGTTAAGGCAATCATTAGATACACACATTGGCTAACTTAGGTTAGTTAAGGCAATCATTAGATACACACATTGGCTAACTTAGGTTAGTTAAGGCAATCACTAGATACACACATTGGCTAACTTACGTTAGTTAAGGCAATCATTAGATACACACATTGGCTAACTTAGGTTAGTTAAGGCAATCACTAGAAACAAACAGTGGTTAACTAAGGTTAGTTAAGGCAATCATTAGATACAAACATTGGTTAACTTAGGTTAGTTAAGGCAATCATTAGATACAAACATTGGTTAACTAAGGTTATTTAAGGCAATAATTAGATAAAAACATTGGTTAACTAAGGATGGTTAAGGCAATCGTTAGATACAAACATTGGTTAACTAAGGTTAGTTAAGGCAATCATTAGATACACACATTGGTTAACTAAGGTTAGTTAAGGCAATCATTAGATACTAACATTGGTTAACTAAGGTTAGTTAAGGCAATCATTAGATACACACATTGGCTAACTAAGGTTGGTTAAGGCAATCATTAGATACACACATAGGCTAACTAAGGTTGGTCAAGGCAATCAATAGATACACACATTGGCTAACTAAGGTTGGTTAAGGCAATCATTAGATACACACATTGGCTAACTTAGGTTAGTTAAGGCAATCATTAGATACACACATTGGCTAACTTAGGTTAGTTAAGGCAATCATTAGATACACACATTGGCTAACTTAGGTTAGTTAAGGCAATCATTAGATACACACATTGGCTAACTTAGGTTAGTTAAGGCAATCATTAGATACACACATTGGCTAACTTAGGTTAGTTAAGGCAATCCTAAGATACACACATTGGCTAACTAAGGTTAGTTAAGACAATCCTTAGATACACACATTGGCTAACTAAGGTTGGTTAAGGAAATCATTAGATACACACATAGGCTAACTAAGGTTAGTTAAGGCAATCATTAGATACACACATTGGCTAACTAAGGTTGGTTAAGGAAATCATTTGATACACATATAGGCTAACTAAGGTTGGTCAAGGCAATCATTAGATACACACATTGGCTAACTAAGGTTGGTTAAAGCAATCAGTAGATACACACATTGGCTAACTAAGGTTAGTTAAGGCAATCATTAGATACACACATTGGCTAACTTAGGTTAGTTAAGGCAATCACTAGATACACACATTGGCTAACTTACGTTAGTTAAAGCAATCATTAGATACACACATTGGCTAACTAAGGTTATTCAAGGCAATCATTAGATACACACGTTGGCTAACTAAGGTTAGTTAAGGCAATCATTAGATAAACACATTGGCTAACTAAGGTTAGTTAAGGCAATCATTAGATACTAACATTGGTTAACTTAGGTTAGTTAAGGCAATCATTAGATACTAACATTGGTTAACTAAGGTTAGTTAAGGCAATCATTAGATACACACATTGGCTAACTAAGGTTGGTTAAGGCAATCATTAGATACACATATAGGCTAACTAAGGTTGGTCAAGGCAATCATTAGATACACACATTGGCTAACTAAGGTTGGTTAAGGCAATCATTAGATACACACATTGGCTAACTTAGGTTAGTTAAGGCAATCATTAGATACACACATTGGCTAACTTAGGTTAGTTAAGGCAATCACTAGATACAAACATTGGCTAACTTACGTTAGTTAAGGCAATCATTAGATACACACATTGGCTAACTTAGGTTAGTTAAGGCAATCACTAGAAACAAACAGTGGTTAACTAAGGTTAGTTAAGGCAATCATTAGATACAAACATTGGTTAACTTAGGTTAGTTAAGGCAATCATTAGATACAAACATTGGTTAACTAAGGTTATTTAAGGCAATAATTAGATACAAACATTGGTTAACTAAGGTTGGTTAAGGCAATCATTAGATACAAACATTGGCTAACTAAGGTTAGTTAAGGCAATCATTAGATACAAACATTGGTTAACTAAGGTTAGTTAAGGCAATCATTAGATACTAACATTGGTTAACTAAGGTTAGTTAAGGCAATCATTAGATACACACATTGGCTAACTAAGGTTGGTTAAGGCAATCATTAGATACACACATTGGCTAACTAAGGTTGGTTAAGGCAATCATTAGATACACACATTGGCTAACTAAGGTTGGTTAAGGCAATCATTAGATACACACATTGGCTAACTTAGGTTAGTTAAGGCAATCATTAGATACACATTGGCTAACTTAGGTTAGTTAAGGCAATCATTAGATACACACATTGGCTAACTTAGGTTAGTTAAGGCAATCATTAGATACACACATTGGCTAACTTAGGTTAGTTAAGGCAATCACTAGAAACAAACAGTGGTTAACTAAAGTTAGTTAAGGCAATCATTAGATACACACATTGGCTAACTAAGGTTATTTAAGGCAATCATTAGATACACACGTTGGCTAACTTAGGTTAGTTAAGGCAATCATTAGATACACACATTGGCTAACTTAGGTTAGTTAAGGCAATCCTAAGATACACACATTGGCTAACTAAGGTTAGTTAAGACAATCCTTAGATACACACATTGGCTAACTAAGGTTGGTTAAGGAAATCATTAGATACACATAGGCTAACTAAGGTTGGTTAAGGCAATCATTAGATACACACATTGGCTAACTAAGGTTGGTTAAGGAAATCATTAGATACACATCATAGGCTAACTAAGGTTGGTTAAGGCAATCATAGATAAGAGCAGAAAAAAAGAGACAAATCACAGAATAAAAAACTCAGCGTCTGAAGTTGTTCCCTGTAAAGTCGAGGGCCCCAGACTCGCACCTATAGTTAAATTCTCCTCTTGATACACAATAACATTTACAATAATATATTTTATATTAGAAAAAAAAGATACTTAAATCAAACAGATAAAAAATACCACTTTGTTGAAATTAATTTTGTATTTAAGTAAAAAAGGTTTGTCGCGCTGATTCATGACATGACATTACCCTTTGTTTCAGGCATGTAAATCAATTTATACGGACGACCAGCAACTATTTTTCTTAAAAAGACAGTTTTTTGTATACTTCCAGTTAAATATATTCACAAGAATATTTCAACAAAATAGAAAAATATTATTTGTTACATTAAATGGGGATCAGTATGCTTTGAAATGTTCTAGCTGTGGGATGGGGATCAGTATGCTATAAAATGTACAAGCTTTAGGATCGGGTTCAGTAGGCTATGAAATGTCCTATGTGTTTAATAGGGTTCAGTTTGCTATGAAATGTCCTATGTGTGGGATGGGGATCAGTATGCTATGAAATGTCCTAGGTATTGGATGGAGTTCAGTATGCTATGAAATTACAAGCTGTGGGATGGGAATCAGTAAGCTATGAAATGTCCTATGTGTGGGATGTTGATCAGTATGCTATGAAATGTCCAATGTAAGGTATGGTGATCAATATGCTATGAAATGTCCTATGTGTGGCATGGGGATAAGTATTCTATGAAATGAACAAGATTTGGGATGGGGATCAGTATGCTAAGAAATGTACAAGCTGTGGGTTATTTGAATAATAATGAGATGATAGACCTACATTTATGAACATTAACATAACAATGACAGCAGTGTCTATGATAGACCTACATTTATGAACATTAACATAACAATGACAGCAGTGTCTATGATAGACCTACATTTATGAACATTAACATAACAATGACAGCAGTGTTTATGATAGACCTACATGTATGAACATTAACATAACAATGACAGCAGTGTCTATGATAGACCTAAATGTATAAACATTAACATAACAATGACAGCAGTGTCTATGATAGACCTAAATGTATAAACATTAACATAACAATGACAGCAGTGTTTATGATAGACCTACATGTATGAACATTAACATAACAATGACAGCAGTGTTTATGATAGACCTACATGTATGAACATTAACATAACAATGACAGCAGTGTCTATGATAGACCTACATGTATAAACATTAACATAACAATGACAGCAGTGTCTATGATAGACCTACATGTATGAACGAACATTAACATAACAATGACAGCAGTGTCTATGATAGACCTACATGTATGAACGAACATTAACATAACAATGACAGCAGTGTCTATGATAGACCTACATGTATGAACATTAACATAACAATGACAGCAGTGTCTAGATCGCCGTGACCTAATAATAAGACCAGGCCTCTTGTTCCTAGGGACCACTTGGGGTACGTTAATTTGCTTTTTATTGTTTACAAAATAATTTATATTTGGTGGACTTAAATATAGTTCACAAATATAAACTCCATCTGCATGCTTGAACCTGTCTGGGTACCCGGTACCGTATTCTGGCTTCTATTACAAAATTTTAATTCAGTAGACATAAAGAAATAAAATGTTTTACAATGTCAACTATTTTTTTTTCTAGAAAGCTTCCGCGAAATTCAAAAACTATATTAAAAAAATATATACAGATCATTGAGGGTTAAAATCTGCAGTGAAAAAGTGTATTACTAAAAAATATTTTTGTGCCGATCTGAAGCAGAAGAAAACGTCAATTTATATTACTAATTTGTACTATCATGACTGTTGTGTCTAATATACCCCATATAGCTAAATATGTGTCAAATACCAATCAGCAAACAATTTGTATTACAAAATGTCTCTTTTTATCTAAGACCAATAGAGAGGCATTAGCTAGAATCACAGTGAGTCTTTTAATACAAACAAGTCATATGACTAGCCAGAGATATACATATGACAAGTCCGTCTTTACTCGATTTGGGTCATGGGCACTTTTGCTTAAAATTGTAAATGTGAACCTTTGCTTGAGAGTTTGTACATTCGGCTAGACAAATATGCTAGAGAGTATGTACATTCGGCTAGACAAATATGCTGGAGAGTATGTACATTCGGCTAGACAAATATGCTAGAACGTATGTACATTCGGCTAGACAAATATGCTAGAACGTATGTACATTCGGCTAGACAAATATGCTAGATAGTTTCTACATTCGGCTAGACAAATATGCTAGAAGTATGTACATTCGGCTAGACAAATATGCTAGATAGTTTCTACATTCGGCTAGACAAATATGCTAGAAGTATGTACATTCGGCTAGACAAATATGCTAGATAGTTTCTACATTCGGCTAGATAAATATGCTAGAACGTATGTACATTCGGCTAGACAAATATGCTAGAGAGTATGTACATTCGGCTAAACAAATATGCTAGAGAATATGTACATTCGGCTAGACAAATATGCTAGAGAGTTTGTACATTCGGCTAGACAAATATGCTAGAGAGTATGTACATTCGGCTAGACAAATATGCTAGAACGTATGTACATTTGGCTAGACAAATATGCTAGAGAGTATGTACATTCGGCTAGACAAATATGCTAGAGAGTATGTACATTCGGCTAGACAAATATGCTAGAGAATTTGTACATTCGGCTAGACAAATATGCTAGAAGTATGTACATTCGGTTAGACAAATATGCTAGAGAGTATGTACATTCGGCTAGACAAATATGCTAGAGAGTATGTACATTCGGCTAGACAAATATGCTAGAACGTATGTACATTCGGCTAGACAAATATGCTAGAACGTATGTACATTCGGCTAGACAAATATGCTAGAAGGTATGTACATTCGGCTAGACAAATATGCTAGAGAGTATGTACATTCGGCTAGACAAATAAGCTACAAACATCTTGCAATATGTAAGGGTAAAAACATTTCGCAATATGTAAGGGTAAAAAAATTAATCTGCTGGGCTGGAACTGAGCTACTTCTTATAGAAATTATTAAAACAATAAAATCAAACAATTGGAATATTCCAAGCATTTCATCCGTCATATGTGACGAATTCATTTGTATTGAAAGGTGAAAGGTGAAACAAATACTTTCCGTGTCAAATGTTAAATATTATGGAATAGGCATCAAATCAAATCGGGAATGAAGTCATTTAGATAAGATTACCATTGCAAAATTCACTATGTTCTCAAAATGGTATCGCTGTTACGAGCTAGAGTAGATTCTCAAAATGGCATCGCTGTTACGAGCTAGAGTAGATTCTCAAAATGGCATCTCTGTTACGAGCTAGAGTAGATTCTCAAAATGGCATCTCTGTTACGAGCTAGAGTAGATTCTCAAAATGGCATCGCTGTTACGAGCTAGAGTAGATTCTCAAAATGGCATCTCTGTTACGAGCTAGAGTAGATTATCAAAATTGCATCGCTGTTACGAGCTAGAGTAGATTCTCAAAATGGCATCTCTGTTACGAGCTAAAGTAGATTCTCAAAATGGCATCTCTGTTACGAGCTAGAGTAGATTCTCAAAATGGCATCTCTGTTACGAGCTAGAGTAGATTCTCAAAATGGCATCGCTGTTACGAGCTAAAGTAGATTCTCAAAATGGCATCTCTGTTACGAGCTAGAGTAGATTCTCAAAATGGCATCTCTGTTACGAGCTCGAGTAGATTCTCAAAATGGCATCGCTGTTACGAGCTCGAGTAGATTCTCAAAATGGCATCGCTGTTACGAGCTAGAGTAGATTCTCAAAATGGCATCGCTGTTACGAGCTAAAGTAGATATAGAGACAGAGACAATCCACTTGGACTTTTAAGTTATGACGCGCGATTGAATCTATCGATTCTAATTTGATCAGGATACTATGTAATAATTTCAATACCGAACCTAGTCTAATTGATAAGTTGTCTGTTTTTAAATGTGTTTCTAGTTTTTCATCTCGTAATCTCTCTCTGTTGTCTAACTGCACATTTACATGTTCTCTTCTCACTCTTTCATTCTCTAGCGTCAACTCGTCATTTGTCACCTGTATTCTGTCGTCATTCTTCGACCTTTCCGTTTCTTCGTGATTTTACTCCAACATATATGACTTTATCATCGGGTCTTCATCTCTACTAATGATGGAGTTTTCTTTGCCTATTTCCATTCGTGAAATGCCTTTGCAACTTCCCTTGTAAGACCCAGCCACCAAATCTTTTCAATGTTACCATTTTCACTTGACAGTTCTTCTAGTCTCTCTTCCCTCTCCTGATCCTCCCTCTCGCGTCTCTCTTCTCTCGCCCGATCCTCCCTCTCGCGTCTCTCTTCCCTCTCCCGATCCTCCCTCTCGCGTCTCTCTTTTCTCTCCCGATCCTCCCTCTCGCGTCTCTCTTCCCTCTCCCGATCCTCCCTCTCGCGTCTCTCTTCCCTCTCCCGATCCTCCCTCTCGCGTCTCTCTTCCCTCTCCTGATCCTCCCTCTCGCGTCTCTCTTCTCTCGCCCGATCCTCCCTCTCGCGTCTCTCTTCCCTCTCCCGATCCTCCCTCTCGCGTCTCTCTTTTCTCTCCCGATCCTCCCTCTCGCGTCTCTCTTCCCTCTCCCGATCCTCCCTCTCGCGTCTCTCTTCCCTCTCCCGATCCTCCTCTCGCGTCTCTCTTCCCTCTCCCGATCCTCCCTCTCGCGTCTCTCTTCCCTCTCCCGATCCTCCCTCTCGCGTCTCTCTTCCCTCTCCCGATCCTCCCTCTCGCGTCTCTCTTCCCTCTCCCGATCCTCCCTCTCGCGTCTCTCTTCCCTCTCCCGATCCTCCCTCTCGCGTCTCTCTTCCCTCTCCCGATCCTCCCTCTCGCGTCTCTCTTCCCTCTCCCGATCCTCCCTCTCGCGTCTCTCTTCTCTCTCCCGATCCTCCCTCTCGCGTCTGTCGTCCTTCTCCTGATTCTCGATCTTGTGTCTCTCGAGACTATTAGAATTAGAATCGATAGATTCAATCGCCGCATCACAACTTAAAAGATGAAAGGGATTATCTCTGTCTCCAAATCTACTCTAGCTCGTAACATTCACCATGATTGAAATATTTATTTGATGTGGCTTTTCGTTCAACAGTAGTAAAAAAAAACAATGAATGGTAAAATGCACTTAACCAATGGTTGAGGGTGTCTGTATGTGTGTGACAATGCATGATATCGATTAATTATATATTAGACAATAAGTTAAATAGCCGATCTATAATACAATTATACAAATGAATACACAATTTTCATATCGCTAGTTTTTATTACTTACACTAATGAAGATGGCCCGACAAATAAAATGAACCCATCAGTTCTACAAAGATTGTCACAAACAACGTAATTTGCTTTTGTTAAATAATTTGAAGTTCGTTTAGCACTGTTTTTTTTTGGCTAGCAACAGCTACCTGTAGCTGTTTATTTTGTGAGTAAATGATGTGACTGGAGAATAAATGAGACTGACTGTTGATTTATCTATACGATAGATCTTGACCCAAAGTTAGGCATAATAATACAGTATATACTTGTAGCGTTTAGAATTTACCCCCACCTTCTCCGCCCCTCTCTACACCGACAGGTGAAACTTTCCTCTCCCAAACGAGTGACCCATCAAGGTCATGGTCATGCCAAACTCCCAACTTACTTTGTTGCCCGTAATGACACAAGCACAGCAAGCGTGATCAGTGATCACCCACTACCCCCCGACCTTTATAAAGTTAAGTTAGAAGAAGTTGGTATTCAGTAGAGAGTAGATATTAGATGAGAGAAAGGTGCTCTAGAGAATAGTGCTGACAGGCTTAGAGTAGACATAGGTAGATCTAAGTAGTTTGTTATAGTAGAAGTAGCTAGGAGATCTTTATATAAGCAAACTAGTATTATAGTAAGTAAAAGTAAAGTAAAGTTCCATTAACCCTAACGGGCCATCGGGGCAGATGAAGTGTATAATTCATCTGTTTCTATAACCTCGGCATATAAAAGGGATTGTGTGGTTAGCACAACGCCCAGCCGCTTTTACTTCCCCAACTTAAGTCAGGTACCCATTTAAAGCTGGGTGAACTTGTGTGACGACTTTGCACCTAACCGAGGATCGAACCCAGGACTCTCAGGTCCACAGTCGAGTATCTATTATAGTTGTATTATAGTATTTGTTGTATTGTGTACTGCACTGAGTTCTGTTTTATATATCAGTCAGTAAAGTAAACATAACATATTTATCACATATAAAAGTTGACGTTAATCTTTGGTGAGCGTATTAAAAAACACCGTCATATAATTGGCGAGCCTGACCTCAGCTTATAACATTATAACGTCACTATACTTTAGGACTCATCAAGAATTCAGACATAACCTTACATGATTAACTTTAAATTTTATCCCGAAAGGAAGACATAATCAGACAGTGTAAGCTTTTGCCATAAATGCATACATGATTATTAAGTGAAAAAGTTTTAACTTTATAAATCTAATCTAACAGCATAAAATTTTTACTTCGTCCCGAAGGAAGCCCTGGTCCTAAAATAGGTTTCTTTGTTCTAAAGGGAGAACGAATCCTGTAAGTGATATTTCCAACTTCGTCTTGAAGTAAAATATCTTACATCTGTAATCTTTAAAATAGCCCTAACGGCAATCCGAACCAAACCAATACTGTAAACCTTTTTTTAATATGTCATGTTTCTAGGTTTAAAAATAAATCAATGAAGATTCTAGTAATCTTTATTGCACAAAGTTATAAGTTTTCTCATTATTTAAATTAAATAAATACAGGAAGAAATGTGGCCACTAGAGCTTCAGTCGGACAAACTGGGTCAAATTTCACACTATCTCGTGACTGGGCGATGACAGATGGAGATCTGTCTCGGGAAGACCAACTGTGCACTAAAGTATCATTGTCGAAGACCAATCCTATTGTCTTTATAACATTTGACTTCCCAGTGGTGGTTTACAGTATTGACTTAACTATGGGTTCAGGTAAGGCAATGAGAGATTGATTGACATAAATAAAATAAACGCATTTACAGTGAAAACTCTAACGTCGGTGAATGAAGGTTTTAAGACACATAGCGAGTATTTACAGTACCCAGCGAATGTCAAGTCGAAATGTCAACACAAAACTTTAAAGGTCTGAATCCACCAAGACGAAACACTTTCGAGGAAATTCTCACCGGTGTACATGTTCTCATTAGAATATCATTGCAGCGAAACAGAGACGAAATTCGCAATTCCCTTAGATACCGGAGTTTCGTGTTGGTGGATTCATACCTTAACAATTCGTTCTATGCCATAGGGTTCTCAAAATTTGAATTTTTTGCTAGTCGCTGTAAAAAAAAATAAATAGATTTAAATGTCGATAATCTATGTATGTGTTATAGAAATCAATCATGGAACCTAAACTGTTGTGAGAGAAGCGTTCAAATCTGATACACGATGGCCTAAGGTTATCTCTGGAGTTTATACACAAGTGTCAGTGGCTGGACTCACCTAGTAATTGACATATGTTGGTTGATATAGGCGACATTGATGAGAACAAAAAAACAACAATGTTATATTTAGGAAATCTTTAGTACTTTCAGAGGTTCAGTTTTAATCACATCCACTTTGATATTTCATATCGCATATAATTTTGTATTTTTTTTTAGTTAATATATTTCCTGTTTTTTTTTTAACAATTGTTTGAACTTTTTTTTTTGTTTCAAATATTGATGCAGATACTGAATTCAATAAACGCTTTGGAAATGGACAGTTTTTTTGTATAAAGATTATATAAGCAAACTAGTATTATAGTAAGTAAAAGTAAAGTAAAGTTCCATTAACCCTAACGGGCCATCGGGGCAGATGAAGTGTATAATTCAACAATACTGTTTCATTTTGTACCAGTGCTATTTTTCTAAAAAAATAAAAAAGTTCCGTATCGCCGTGGTGTCATAAAAAAACAATCAAAATAGTGCAGTAAATAAAAGTCTACGGAAAAAATGGTGCCAAACGCCAGAAATAAAAAAGGACTGTTTATTACTTTAAAGCATTGGTGGGTCTTCGTAAATGAAAACACACATTTTAAAAATGACGATCAAACGGCCAGTGGTGACTTTACTGACGATCAAACGACAAGTGGTGACTTTACTGACGATTAAACGGCAAGTGGTGACTTTACTGACGATCAAACGGCCAGTGGTGACTTTACTGACGATCAAACGACAAGTGGTGACTTTAGTGACGATCAAACGGCAAGTGGTGACTTTACTGACGATCAAACGGCAAGTGGTGACTTTACTGACGATCAAACGACAAGTGGTGACTTTACTGACGATCACACGACAAGTGGTGACTTTACTGACGATCACACGACAAGTGGTGACTTTACTGACGATCACACGACAAGTGGTGACTTTACTGACGATCACACGACAAGTGGTGACTTTACTGACGATCACACGACAAGTGGTGACTTTACTGACGATCACACGACAAGTGGTGACTTTACTGACGATCACACGACAAGTGGTGACTTTACTAACGATCACACGACAAGTGGTGACTTTACTGACGATCACACGACAAAGAGAGGGATATCCCTTGTTCTATCCCTGAGTCTCCCACTAACGACAACACATGTTAAGGGGCAAAGATAGTTTGTTTAATAACACAGTGTAACAAAACAATTTTTTTTCTCTGTTTATCTAAATTTTTTATGTTCCTTATTTAATTTGAGTGGCTGAGTCTGCATATGACATTGGTTTTTTTATTGCATCAAGCGTTTGATCGTAAAACCAAAAATTCAATTAAACATATAATTAATATTAATCGTATTGCATGAGATACAAATTTAGTCAATATTTAACATTTTCTAGTTCAAAAATGTTATGTTACAAAACGTCATGTTACATCACGTTACATACATATATTACAAAATGTTACATTATGTTCTAATGTAATAGTCTCTCAAAATAAAAAAAAAAAGCACTAGAAGTGAACAGTAGAACGTGGTTTTCTTTTATGAAGTTTGTCGTCATCGCGTATCAAACACCAGATGTAGTTACCCATCATAGCTGCATCCCATCTGCACTGGTATCTTTTCTCCATTGCATGGATATCCTGATGAAAACGTTCTCCATGCTATTCACTCACATCACCCACATTTGGTCTGAAAAATTCCAGGTGTGAATGAAGGTAATGCATCTTTAGTGACATTCTGCATTTCATATCTGCTTACCATACAATTAAGTTTTCCACTAGTTATTAATAGTTATCACTCTTATTCCTGCCTAAAAACTATGAACAAAATGTCTAAACGCAATCCATGCTTCTTTTTCAACATGTCTTGTCTTGTTGGTTAGGGCAATTAGGTGAATCATTCAGTTCCTTGAAATCACAGTCATCACGGAGTTCATCCGGTGTGTCTACATCAGAATGATATGCAGCTGATTCTTCGGATTGAGGTGGGTTAGGAACGGGCAATTCATCACTGCGTGGAACTGGCTCAATAGAAGAGGGTATACTTGGATAAAATAAAGTCAGCCTATCTTTCGGCTTTTTATACTTTGAAATGTCAACCATGCAGAAATAACAGTCATCATGATGATTCGTCCGTTCTCTCCATATTCTCGGAATCACAAAGGGCATTGACTTTTGGATTTCACCCAGCCATCCATCCAGAGTTCATCTGCAGCTGCTACAACTGATTTGTCCTGATCTCCCGTAGCCATGCCAAAATAAGCATGATATGCAGTAAAGAATTGTGTACCACTGACAACTATGTGTTTAGTTTGTGTTGGACTAATATAGTAACCACAAACATAACAGAATGGTCAGGACAAAGCTTGCAGGATCTACTATACATATAACAGTTGTAATTAGTTTAACTGAAAATAAACAAAAGAATATAGCTAACTCATTCTCTCAGTAGTATTTGTTAAAAAAATCGTACACAAAATGTGCTAATATTTATAAAAAAAAAATGATTTACCTGAATACCTAAAAAAAACTAAAATCTGGATAAGTAATATTAAAAGTGGGATTATACAAAAAAGACACAAAATATACAAAGCCACTGACAGTGGCTCGCCGGAGAGAAAAACAAATCCACGAGCCACTGTGTTATAAATGCATCACACATATAGGAAAAACTCCAAAATATATTTTACGCTTTTTCTCAGGAAATCTTGAAGATAGAGCAAAACCAATGGTGCCACTGAAATCAGCATACCAAAATTATGTAACAAACATTTAAAAATTAACATAAACAAAAATGTTGTTACATTGTGTAATTCATGTCTTCTCGCTATGGTAGCCACATTATCGAAATCTTCGGTCGATGCAAGCCAAAGGAGCTTCAGATAAAAATGTCTTCTCTTTTTTACAAACTAAAAATAAAGCAACTTATAATATCAAATCTATCTTGCAGACAATCGACATAAACTTTAAATATGGGGGCTATTTACAAAATGGTCGCAAGATGTCTATTATTCAGATTCAGACTATTTCAGGCTAGGTCGCAAGAAGTCTATTGTTAAGGTTCAGACTACCTCAGGTAGGTCGCAAGAAGTCTATTGTTCAGGTTCAGACTACCTCAGGTAGGTCGCAAGAAGTCTATTGTTCTGGCTCAGACTACCTCACTCTAGGTCGCAAGAAGTATATTGTTCAGGTTGAGACTATTTCAGGCTAGGTCTCATTGACCATTGCTTTGTCAACACTTTCATTTACGGACAGTTTTTTTTTCTGACACCAATAATTCTGTGCATCTGTTATACAAAAAAAATGTAAATAAAAAAAAATATTCGCCATCATTGCAAATATCACATTTCGTCCAGATAATAAAACGATAAATACATACTTTCATGTGTTGGTTAGGATCAGAAAAAAAAAAAGGAATCGTTAAACCGGCGAACTTTGCGCACATCTCAGCCGATATTCGCTTAACGATCATGTCGACTCACGCAGTTTTATTTGTTTAAGTGCCCGATGTGTTGCGGAAGTATCACTGATAAAAATGAGTCCTCCCATTTTTTATCGCAAGAAAGGATTGCATTCATTATGGGAGACATTGAACATTATTTGTAAAATAAAGGGATTGCATTCATTATGGGAGACATTGAACATTATTTGTAAAATAAAGGGATTGCTTTCATTATGGGAGACATTGAAAATTATTTGTAAAATAAAGGGATTGCATTCATTATGGGAGACATTGTACATTATTTGTAAAATAAATGGATTGCATTCATTATGGGAGACATTGTACATTATTTGTAAAATAAATGCAATGGAATTTAAAATATATAAATCTAGGATAAATGTCATACTATAAAACGAGTAATACAATTTTTTTCAAAAATAAATATAAACTTTTTCTTTTTGCAACATTGACTTTAGGAACAAATGGAAGCATGATGAAGTATCAGATAAGTACTGGGTATAAAAATGGAGAGACAATTTGGACTGAAGAAACCCCAGCATTTTTCGGAAGTTCTAAAACCTTCTTTCATGATGAAGTAGCGGGTGTGGTCGCCAAGATATCCACTCGGTTCATAGGCTCATTAAAAACTACTTCAGAATTTTACATCTGTGAGCTAGAGGCTTTTGGAGGTCAGTATTTGTATCTGTTACGACCAATGTTTGCTTACAGGGCAATGTTTGCTGGCCGGTCAATCTCAAACATTGGCTAGCGATATCGGCTACTTCTGTTTCTATAACCACTGCATGGGAATGGGTTATGTGGTTAGCACAACGCCCTGGCGCCTTAACATCTTGGCACCCATTTAAAGCTGGGTGGTCTTGAGGGAATTAAAAACCATCCTTTACCTGGACCTGGGAAAATTCCTTGGTTTTTATCGAGGGTCAAACCAAGGGCTCTCAGGTTGAATGTCGAGTTGTCTAGACCTCTCCACCAGTAGTTTCGCTAATTTGTTGGGACTATTTCCCTCCATAGCTTTGATCTTTCCTCAGACGGTGTCGGTTAGTTTGCTATGTGGATGTGTTCCTCTTACATACGAAACGGACGATTTTGACCGCAGGACACAACACATGAAATGTTCTTTGGTCCACCAGCCCTTTGGTCTACCCACCCCCTTTTTTAATATCTTTCCCTGGGTTGATGATGGAGAGTCAAGATGAAAGATAATGGTGATTTTACTTCAACTTCAAAGAAATTGTGACAATTCGCATATTTTGTACCTCATATATAAATAAACAGTTGTATTAAATTAAGTATACAATGATTCTAAGTTTTTTAATTACATTTTATAAATTTGTCATGGACCACGTTAAACTCGCCCGAGACCCACCAGTGTGACCTGACCTCCCCACTTTGAGAAACATTGCGATTGACGAACTATGTCGCGATGCCATATATGAGCTGGTGTTTTTAGACACTCAGACGATTCGATCAAATTATAAATGAGAACAAATGGATTCTAAAATACAAAAGATAAATTAGACCAAATAATTCTATTAAACTATTGACCAAATGACTTCATGAAACAATAGACCAAATAATTATGTAATAATATTGACCAAATGACTTCAAGATACAATAGACCAAATATTCTATAATACTATTGGCCAAATAGCTTCATGATAGAATATACCAAATATTCTATAATACTATTGACCAAATGACTTCATGATACAATTGACCAAATAATTCTATAATACAGCTGACCAAATGACTTCATGATACAATTGACCAAATAATTCTATAATACTGCTGACCAAATGACTTCATGATACAATTGACCAAATAATTCTGTAATACTATTGACCAAATGACTTCATGATACAATTGACCAAATAATTCTATAAAACTATTGACCAAATGACTTCATGATACAATTGACCAAATAATTCTATAAAACTATTGACCAAATGACTTCATGATACAATTGACCAAATAATTCTATAATACTGCTGACCAAATGACTTCATGATACAATTGACCAAATAATTCTGTAATACTATTGACCAAATGACTTCATGATACAATTGACCAAATAATTCTATAATACTGCTGACCAAATGACTTCATGATACAATTGACCAAATAATTCTATAATACTGCTGACCAGATGACTTCATGATACAATTGACCAAATAATTCTATAATACTGCTGACCAAATGACTTCATGATACAATTGACCAAATAATTCTGTAATACTATTGACCAAATGACTTCATGATATAATTGACCAAATAATTCTATAATACTGCTGACCAGATGACTTCATGATACAATTGACCAAATAATTCTGTAATACTATTGACCAAATGACTTCATGATACAATTGACCAAATAATTCTATAATACTATTGACCAAATGACTTCATGATACAATTGACCAAATAATTCTATAATACTATTGACCAAATGACTTCATGATTCAATGTGTGAAGTCTTTGAAAGGATGGGATGTTTTATTTCCTAGATCCTACATAAACCACTAAAAGTAATTTGTTTGTACTACCAGTCTTTCATTTTCACAACACCCGAGAGTGCTAAGGTCACAACGTGAGTCATAGAGGGAACATCTACTACGACGTGAATAAATCCCTTAATTTCCTTAAACATCGAACCCGATATCTGTGTAACCCCTTTTAATTTTCGAAATAATGAGTACCCCTAGAAAAAAAAACAAAACAACACAAACTTGCATTTTGTTTTTTACGATTGTAGTCCCCCCCCCCCCAGTACATGTTTACCCATCATTCTCAGCCCTGCTCAGCGCGTACCACGCCTAACTCCTCGCTTAGCCTATGGGGTACAGGGAGCACATTTGGGGAAACTCTGGAAGAGTCCAACTGAATTCTCAATACAAGAGACGAAATGATGGATACATTGGATACCATATTTATTGATGCAATAGATAATCTGAAGCCATGATATGACAGAGGAACTGATAATAGTCATACTAATTATGACGTAATGCAATAGATTAACTGATGTCGATATTTCATTTTTTATTTAGAAAGCTTTAAGCTTAGTTCACCAAGTTTCTATTGTATAATGGTTATCTGATATATTTTTTTTTTGCGGAAAGTAAAAGGGGCTAGGCGTTGTACTAGTTACACTCTCCAATAGAAAATACATTGACCACAGAAACAGAAAGTTTTTATCTCAATTAACTCATATGGTCTGCATAGGTTTAAAAAGATTAAAGCCATAGCAGATTTGTGTTTTGACAGATTGTGCTCATAATTATCATGGACTAGAATGTGAACACATCTGTAGTCAGCTATGTAAAGACAGAGTATGTAATGTAGAGGGACTATGTTTTCAATGTAGGTCAGCCGACATGACAGGACCTATGTGTAAGTAATTTTCAAAATAGATGTAAGTAAAGACAAATTATTAAAGTCCAGAGACTCTGTTTTCGTTGTATATCAGGACACCTTGACAGAGCCTAGATGTAATTAAATACATAATAGATAATGACTTATGTATTACAATGAAAATTTTATTAAAATGAAGTTTGTATTACAATGAAGTTTGTATTACAATGAAGTTTGTATTACAATGAAGTATGTGTTACAATGAAGTATGCATTACATGACAGCATTTAAATTGCAATCAGTCAACATCTATCTGCTGTTAGACTTTTTTATTTTCATACAAGAAAACGCTTGGTAACAAATGTATGTGGACCCCCAATAGTGACCAAAGCTTGGCGGCAAAGTTTTTCAGGTGTGGAAATGTCGCTGCGGGCAAACATCCTTAAAACTCAAGCAAAAGAACAGCCTTGTACTTCTCATTCATCTCATAATCTGCTTGTAGGTCAATCAGCTTTGACAAATATTATTGAGCCGTTTTAATATCCCTAGATTCGAATCAACTAGTCGGAATACAATTTCAAAAATTTAGCGAAAACTCTAAACAAAGAAAATTAACATCGACACAGGATCGCAACATGTACGGGCCGCATAATATACTCTGAAGGGCCGCATGCGGTCCGAGGGCCGTAGTTTTCCCGCCCCGGTATCAGTTGAACTACGGTATATATCTGTATGCAAAGGTTTTGCAGGGTACGGCTAGTTATTAAATATTACTTTTTTTTCAGTATTAGTGTTAATCTTTGAATGAATATGTGACGTCGGAACTCGGAATCGAAATAGAGAATCAATGTTTTAATTATAGAATCGGAATCGTTAAAATTTCTGGTATCGTCTCATCAATACTTAAATTATTGTTTTGTTGATTTTTACGACACCGTTTTTATAGTAAAAAAACATTTATAACTGAGTCACGACAATTGATTTATAATAGTTAACTAGTCTCTATTTATTTCTGAGTAGGTTGTAGTATTAACTGTGGAGGCGATCAAAATTGTCAACCAAATGGTACATGTACCATGGGGTGTGTTGTTGGATACTATGGATCGGAATGTAAAAACGGTAAAATTTCGTTTCTGTAACTTTTGTATTCCCATTGGCTTCTTTTACTCATTCTGTGCGACAAATTATTGTTTCTTTCCTCGTTTCAATAAATTACCTATTGACACAATACCCATATTCTTGATACCTACATTATTTCCATAACACATTTTTACCTAAACACATTTTTACCTAAACACATTTTTACCTAAACACATTTTCACCTAAACACATTTTCACCTAAACACGTTTTCACCTAAACACATTTTTACCTAAACACATTTTGACCTAAACACATTTTCACCTAAACACGTTTTCACCTAAACACATTTTTACCTAAACACATTTTTACCAAAACACATTTTTCCTTTCGCTAAAACTTTTCTCTTGCCGCAGAACGATTTCCTTAATGTAATATATTTTATGTTTAGAATATTCTTTTATTTGACATAACTTCTCTTCTTTCAACATAACTTCTCTTTCTTAACAGAACTTGTCTTTCTTTGATATAACTTCACTTTCTAAACATAACTTCTCTTTTATGACGTACTATTGCTTCTCTGGTAACTGTCCGTTGTCTCTTCAATGCGTCACGTACTATATTCTCTCTTGAATATGTGATCAAATCAATGGGCCCAGCTGATGCGCTGAAGTGTGCATTAATTAATTTCCAGAAAATAGATGATTAATAGTGAAGGCAGATGTTGTCTGTACGTTTATTATATGTGCAGCCAGATACTGTTATTGAGTTCTATAATTTATCATCAATCACTTCAAACATTTTTTAACTACACCCATAAAGTAAAATATTTCCTCAATACTTTTAATTTTATTAAACCATACATCTCATAAAAAGTATATTATAAATCTATAGAAATGACATTTAGAACAACCACTACATAGGATAATGCTCATTTAAATATATTTCAATTAAACAAAAGAGAACGTTTTTTTTTTTGTGCTTGGTCGCTTAAAATGTATTCAATAATTTCAGTGTGCAGTGTCAACTGTGGTGGAAATAGACAGTGTGAAATGAACAGTGGCCATTGCACCACAGGCTGCAGAGCCGGATATTATGGGAGCTCCTGCTCAGACAGTATGTAATGAGATGTCTGTATATTAGTTAGGGACGAGATGCCTGTATATTAGTGATGTCACGATGAGATGTCTGTATATTAGTGACGGAACGAGATGTCTGTATATTAGTGACGGAACGAGAAGTCTGTATATTAGTGACAGAACGAGATGTCTGTATATTAGTGACGGGACGAGATGTCTGTATATTAGTGACGAAACGAGATGTCTGTATATTAGTGATGTCACGATGAGATGTCTGTATATTAGTGACGGAACGAGATGTCTGTATATTAGTGATGTCACGATGCAATGTCTGTATATTAGTGACGGAACGAGATGTCTGTATATTAGTGACGGGACGAGATGTCTGTATATTAGTGACGGAACGAGAGGTCTGTATATTAGTGACGGAACGAGATGTCTGTATATTAGTGACGGAACGAGATGTCTGTATATTAGTGACGGAACGAGATGTCTGTATATTAGTGACGGAACGAGATGTCTGTATATTAGTGATGTCACGATGAGATGTCTGTATATTAGTGATGTCACGATGAGATGTCTGTATATTAGTGACGGAACGAGATGTCTGTATATTAGTGACGGAACGAGATGTCTGTATATTAGTGACGGAACGAGATGTCTGTATATTAGTGACGGGACGAGATGTCTGTATATTAGTGACGGGACGAGATGTCTGTATATTAGTGACGGGACGAGATGTCTGTATATTAGTGATGGCACGATGAGATGTCTGTATATTAGTGACGGAACGAGATGTCTGTATATTAGTGACGGGACGAGATGTCTGTATATTTGTGATGTCACGATGAGATGTCTGTATATTAGTGACGGAACGAGATGTCTGTATATTAGTGATGTCACGATGAGATGTCTGTATATTAGTGACGGAACGAGATGTCTGTATATTAGTGACGGAACGAGATGTCAATATATTAGTGACGGAACGAGATGTCTGTATATTAGTGATGTCACGATGAGATGTCTGTATAGTAGTGACGGAACGAGATGTCTGTATATTAGTGACGGGACGAGATGTCTGTATATTAGTGACGGAACGAGATGTCTGTATATTAGTGACGGAACAAGATGTCTGTATATTAGTGATGTCACGATGAGATGTCTGTATATTAGTGACGGAACGAGATGTCTGTATATTAGTGACGGGACGAGATGTCTGTATATTAGTGACGGAACGAGATGTCTGTATATTAGTTACGGAACGAGATGTCTGTATATTAGTGACGGAACGAGATGTCTGTATATTAGTGATGTCACGATGAGATGTCTGTATATTAGTGACGGAACGAGATGTCTGTATATTAGTGACGGGACGAGATGTCTGTATATTAGTGACGGAACGAGATGTCTGTATATTAGTGACGGAACGAGATGTCTGTATATTAGTGACGGAACGAGATGTCTGTATATTAGTGATGTCACGATGAGATGTCTGTATATTAGTGACGGAACGAGATGTCTGTATATTAGTGATGTCACGATGAGATGTCTGTATATTAGTGATGGCACGATGAGATGTCTGTATATTAGTGATGGCACGATGAGATGTCTGTATATTAGTGACGGAACGAGATGTCTGTATATTAGTGACGGAACGAGATGTCTGTATATTAGTGACGGAACGAGATGTCTGTATATTAGTGACGGAGCGAGATGTCTGTATATTAGTGATGTCACGATGAGATGTCTGTATATTAGTGACGGAACGAGATGTCTGTATATTAGTGACGTAACGAGATGCCATTGCACCACAGGCTGCAGAGCCGGATATTATGGGAGCTCCTGCTCAGACAGTATGTAATGAGATGTCTGTATATTAGTTAGGGACGAGATGCCTGTATATTAGTGATGTCACGATGAGATGTCTGTATATTAGTGACGGAACGAGATGTCTGTATATTAGTGACGGAACGAGAAGTCTGTATATTAGTGACAGAACGAGATGTCTGTATATTAGTGACGGGACGAGATGTCTGTATATTAGTGACGAAACGAGATGTCTGTATATTAGTGATGTCACGATGAGATGTCTGTATATTAGTGACGGAACGAGATGTCTGTATATTAGTGATGTCACGATGCAATGTCTGTATATTAGTGACGGAACGAGATGTCTGTATATTAGTGACGGGACGAGATGTCTGTATATTAGTGACGGAACGAGAGGTCTGTATATTAGTGACGGAACGAGATGTCTGTATATTAGTGACGGAACGAGATGTCTGTATATTAGTGACGGAACGAGATGTCTGTATATTAGTGATGGCACGATGAGATGTCTGTATATTAGTGACGGAACGAGATGTCTGTATATTAGTGACGGGACGAGATGTCTGTATATTTGTGATGTCACGATGAGATGTCTGTATATTAGTGACGGAACGAGATGTCTGTATATTAGTGACGGGACGAGATGTCTGTATATTAGTGACGGAACGAGATGTCTGTATATTAGTGACGGAACGAGATGTCAATATATTAGTGACGGAACGAGATGTCTGTATATTAGTGATGTCACGATGAGATGTCTGTATAGTAGTGACGGAACGAGATGTCTGTATATTAGTGACGGGACGAGATGTCTGTATATTAGTGACGGAACGAGATGTCTGTATATTAGTGACGGAACAAGATGTCTGTATATTAGTGATGTCACGATGAGATGTCTGTATATTAGTGACGGAACGAGATGTCTGTATATTAGTGACGGGACGAGATGTCTGTATATTAGTGACGGAACGAGATGTCTGTATATTAGTGACGGAACGAGATGTCTGTATATTAGTGACGGAACGAGATGTCTGTATATTAGTGATGTCACGATGAGATGTCTGTATATTAGTGACGGAACGAGATGTCTGTATATTAGTGATGTCACGATGAGATGTCTGTATATTAGTGATGGCACGATGAGATGTCTGTATATTAGTGATGTCACGATGAGATGTCTGTATATTAGTGATGTCACGATGAGATGTCTGTATATTAGTGACGGAACGAGATGTCTGTATATTAGTGACGGAACGAGATGTCTGTATATTAGTGACGGAACGAGATGTCTGTATATTAGTGACGGAGCGAGATGTCTGTATATTAGTGATGTCACGATGAGATGTCTGTATATTAGTGACGGAACGAGATGTCTGTATATTAGTGATGTCACGATGAGATGTCTGTATATTAGTGACGTAACGAGATGTCTGTATATTAGTGACGGAACGAGATGTCTGTATATTAGTGATGTCACGATGAGATGTCTGTATATTAGTGATGTCAAGATGAGATGTCTGTATATTAGTGACGGAACGAGATGTCTGTATATTAGTGACGGAACGAGATGTCTGTATATTAGTGACGGAACGAGATGTCTGTATATTAGTGACGGAACGAGATGTCTGTATATTAGTGATGTCACGATGAGATGTCTGTATATTAGTGATGTCACGATGAGATGTCTGTATATTAGTGACGGAACGAGATGTCTGTATATTAGTGACGGAACGAGATGTCTGTATATTAGTGACGGAACGAGATGTCTGTATATTAGTGACGGGACGAGATGTCTGTATATTAGTGACGGGACGAGATGTCTGTATATTAGTGACGGGACGAGATGTCTGTGTATTAGTGATGATACGATGAGATGTATGTATATTAGTGATGACCAGTGTTCGATTTAAGAAAAAAACCAGTGCAAGGGAGAAAAAAAAATTCTGCAGAGCCGGGAATAAATGTGACTTTTATAATACATTCTTTTTGTTTAGACATATATTCTAAATAAGCAAATTATTACTTAAATTTTGTAAGACCAACTATTGGGTCCTGACGCACATTATTAGAGCCACCAATTTAGGTAGTGTATCAATGGTATTCATGTCGTTTAGACAACTCTACGATCCAAAAGACAAAGTCTCACAACATTTATTTTCAGCGAACAAATTGACTTATATTTATTAGCGTTTATTAGGAGTTCTATTTTTAAACGTTTTGAATATCAATGTTTATGTTTAATACTATTAATTTTTTGAATGAGTTAATCTAATGTAGGTATAATATAATCATTTTTAAAATAAATCACAAACTTAAAATTAACCTTGTGTTGCTCGAAAATTCAATGTTTCACTTTGTGTAGTTACAGAGAAGCGTAAAAAGTAATCAGGAACGGGAATGACAGAGACTTTAGTAACACGGTTGTACAATTTTGTGCTGAATCTTTACGATCTCTGTTGACATATATTGTCTGTGGCGCTCTCTTACGCTTGTTACTCAATATAAAAACAATAAACCATTAAATCATTTCTAGTTTAGTCTTACTTTATATATCAGCATAGTCAATGGACTATGGTTCATATTATTTTCACAACAGGTTGCAGCAATAATTGTGGTGGAAATGGAAGCTGTGATGTAAACAGTGGTCATTGTACAGCATGCAGGACAGGCTATTGGGGACCAACATGTTCAAAAAGTTTGTATGAATACGTGATGATAAATGATTTAAATTACGCATAGCCTTTAAGAAGAACCAGAATAGTGAGTTACTTATTACAATTCTACGCGGGTAATTTAGTTAAACATAAACATATAAGTGATTGACTTATCTATCATGCATACATAATGTACGATTTACAGGACTTGTTAACAATATACCTTTTTATACATAAACCCGGTCTTTAGAGGGGAAATATTTGACAAATTGTCATACATCGTTTTTTTTAAAGACTTTGTAGCTTTCGTGCAATGATAATTCATTTAGTGTCGAATTAATCGAATGTTATAGAATAAAAACAAAAAAAAATACCAATAAAAAAAATTGAAAAAAAAAAGTAAACAGATAAAAAACTGTTTTATTCACAATGCAAAAATCCCAAGATGTCTTCATTAATTGACACATTTGTACATCGCCTTTGAAATACCCCATCTGTTGAAAGTGTTGATCCCAAAAAAATTAGAAATGTCGACACTTTTAGAAAAATCTGCCACTTTTTTTACGAGGGACTGAAACCGCTCTATTTGAAACAATTTTCTGTAGCCATATCTTTCTCTCATGGCTTCAAAAAAATTCCATCTTGTTCTACTTTTCATTTCTAAGAATTAAATGATTAAATCGATTTCTATATAGTTTTATAATTCAATTCTCTTTGTTTCAGTTAGAAATGTTCATTTGAAAATAATTTTGTTTGTTTTATGTGGTTTTTTTTTTTAATGTTCTTTTTCCATTTTCTCTAAAAAAAAATTTTGCTCTAGTATTTTTTCTTTAAAACCTACTTCTTTATTTATTAATGGATAGTTTTGGAATTATAAGTTTATATTTCTTTACAATAATATATCTTCTATGGGAGTATTTTGGCAATATAAATATTTCATTTTTGGGAAACAATGGAAACAAAATAATAATGAATTTTTTTTTTAAATTAAAAAAAAATTCATGTATTTTAAAAATCTCTCACATAATTTGATTACAACTCATCTTAAAAACATATTATTATTACCGAAAATCATATATATATATATATATATATATAAATATATATGTTAATTTTCTTAAAAAAATAGCTTTTAAAAGTCTTCCTAAAATTAATTTGTTTAGGGCCCACACATGATTCTTCTCTAGGGCCCCTTAATGTTCCTTCCTCAAGTGATCGATAACGAACGTAGTTACATTTTGCAGCGCTCCGGAGAAGGTATATATGGGGATCTATCTAAAATTCAGGAATGCATCTCGCAAATGAAAGTACATTTAGTAATAACATCAAACTAGTTATTGACAGACTTAATTTTCCTGAATAATTTTACCTGACACAATATAAAATATTTAATAGCTGATTGGGTTTCTGGCAGGGGTAAGAATACATTATTCGTACATACTCATTTAGATATTTCTAATCAGTATGTAACGGCACTTGCGGTGGAAACGGAAGCTGTGACATAAAGAGTGGTCATTGTAATGAAGGATGCAAGCCAAGTTATTGGGGATCAGCTTGCATACAAAATAGGTTTACATTTTGATTTACTCTTACTGAAAAAAAAAAACAACAACATAAAGGCAAATCTGCTTTTAGCCCATGTCTCCTCCCTCCAACTCTCAACCCCGGTACAGGGGGCTAGAGTCATTGAAGACTGACTTACAAAAAAAAAATTGCCAATGGCGAATTTAATAAAAACTAAGAATTTTTTTTTTATAAAAAGAAGACGAGTTATATTCTATTCAATTATATTGCATGTAATTAATAGCAGTACAAATCAATAGCAGTACAAATCAATAGCAGTACAAATCAATAGCTGAACAAATCAATAGCTTACAAATCAAAAGAAGTACAAATCAAATCAATAGCTGTAAAAATCAATAGAAGTACAAATCAATAGAAGTACAAATCAATAGAAGTACAAATCAATAGAAGTACAAATCAATAGAAGTACAAATCAATAGAAGTACAAATCAATAGAAGTACAAATCAATAGAAGTACAAATCAATAGAAGTACAAATCAATAGAAGTACAAATCAAAAGCAAACCAAACAGATGTATTAAAGCTTACAAAGAAAGAAGAAGCCCAAATTGAGCGCTTTGTAGTTTGGTGCACTAATTTACACCAAGAATTGGGAACTGGTGCTCGTGCAACTGAAGCTTCATTCAGTGATTTAAAGCTGTGGACTGATCTCAGCAGTTACATCAATCTTGACATCAGTTCAGATGCAAGAAAAGTCCTTGAAAATCATCTCTGGTATCTTTCACACGAGCTTGTTGGATTAGCACTCTTCTCAGATCATGTGACAGCAGGGAATCACCAGTGAAGCTGGCAAATTAAAAGTGCGTGGAGATCCATCAATTCTTAAGAAACCAGGTATATGTTTAGGTGACTTTGCAACTACCGAAATGGGAACCTTCTTTGTTGTTATAACATTGACAGTGCCTTTCTTGATTGGCCACCACAAGAGTGGCCTGCACGTGAGCAGTATCAATATGGCCAGACAAGATTCAAGTCATTACGTGTTGTGAAGGACACTACAGAGCGAGAAGTGAAGCTTATTGAAGAAGACAACACACTGCTTATTAAAGACGAAGAAGAAAAAAAAACAACTCTTATTGAAAGTAGTGGAAGTAAACCGCAAGGCAGTTCCAACACAAATCACCAAAAAGTTTGCTGTTCAGGCCTTAATGTCAGAATGACAATAACATTGACTTATAATGCATGCTTTTGTGATCTGATTTTGAGATGGTTCAATTTGTAAGTTTTTTGATGGAATAGCACAATTTGACCTTTTAATTGTGACAAATGCCAATAGCCATATGTTTAAGCTAGATGGTTAATTTGCAAAAGAGTGTTGAACTGTTGATATTAAAAAGCTATTGCTGGTTGTAATTTTAAAACACTCAACATATGCGTATTTTTTCATTTTGCTAGAATTTCGTAAAATTTAGATATTATATTGCTCTTGAGCACCGTCTTGTAGTTGGAATTTAAAGCTAAAACTTTACCAAAACATTACTATTAGCAGATGTAAAAAATTGGGAGGGTGTCTTGCTCTATAGCACACATTTCATTTTTTGCCATATCTAAATGAACCACCCTAATATTATATATATATATATATATATATATATATATATATATATATATATATATATATATATTAGCAGAATAAACTACAAAACATTTGTTAAAGAATATTGTGTTGGCAAATGCACCGTCATGGTATTATTTCAAAATATAAATCGATTTAACTATAATTAAAAAAAAATGTGAAAAATGACACGAGTGCCTCTATTAATAAAATAATCAATTAAAAAAACTGACAAAATCCACCATATAATTGTTAATGAACCCAAGCCTTATAATTGTATATAGAGTTCATGCATTCTATTTAATTCGTTGATGTTTGCTTAGAACATCAGTGCAATAATGTTAATATTTAATTTGATCTTAATATTTTTTTGATAAAAAAAGATAACCATTTGAATAATTATTTATCCCCTACAATTTTTGAAAAGTTTATCTTTCGTTTTTAAAAAAAAAAACGTACACAATTTTTTGATTTATACTAGTTATCAAAGGCCCGGTACCCGGACCGGCGAGTAGGCACACAGTTGGAGTTGAAAATGGTGATATATATTTTAGCGCGTTAACAATCAGTCTATATCAGAGGTGTGCGGATCTTGAAATTTAGCGTCCGCGTCCGTCCGCGGATTTCTATCAATGATCCGCGTCCGCAGAATCTTACAACATTGGTCCGCAGTCAGTCCGCGCGTCCGCATTGCTGAAATTTATCTGTTTAAATGACTTGAAATTTTTTATGGTAACGCTAAAGAAGATCCGCGTCTGTCCGCGAGTCCGCAACTTAACCATACGAAGCATCCGCTGTCTGTCCGCTGATTCGGAAAAGTCTGCGGATCTGCGTCCGCAAGCGGACGCGTCCGCTGTCCGCTCATCTCTGGTCTATATACTTGCAGTGGCCCCAAGGAAATGAACAGGTTATTGTAGCCAAAATACATTTGAGAATAGGGACACCTAATAATACATCAAATAAAATTCATATGTTAAATAGTTCCTCCCAAAAAAAATAATCCTCACTATGGGTAAACATAAACAACAACTCTTAAAATCATATTCCTTCATAATATTTTAATGGACTCCTTTCCAAACAGTTATTCATTTAATGTTTTATGACGTTCAACATGGCGTATTTAAAAAAAAAAGAGAGACGTGAGTGAGTGCTTGTGTTAAGCAAAACGCTACATGTTTAACAGGTGGTTTATTTACTGTTTTACATTGTAGCATAGTACAATTAACTAAGAAAAATTGCCGACCCGGCAGTGCAGAACCTAGGGATTTACGGGCCCGGTGGCTTGGCCTCTTTGGGGGCTGCCCCTGCATTTTGGCATGAGATAATTTTTTGACGCTTCTCAAGCTTGGTCCCGAGACTAAAGAATCGTTGTGTAGCAGAAAACATTAGGCCTCTTAAAAAAGAAAGACATATCAAAGCTTTCAACATTATAGTTCTGTGAAGCCAATGCCGAACCAAGGGATTTTAGGCATCTTCGGGAGCCACTACATTTTGACATGAGATAATGTACTTCATATTTAGTTTAAAAAATATTTTGGGGGCCCTCCTCAATCTGGGCCCCCTCCATACACCCTCTGTGTGAAGCCCCCATCATAAATGGGTTAGTTTGCATTGTAAACGTTGTGTACGGCGCTACTCAATCTCAACCCTTATTCAATTCATTCATGTGACGTAATAGTCAACAAATGAAAAAAAAAGTGACGTATTTTTTTTTAGGTTAGTAATAAAGGGAAATAATTGTACATTAGAAATAGACATATTTTAGAAATAATAACAATTTAAACAATATAAATATTACATTATATTTAGGTATCCATAATTTTGGTTTAAAATTGAGATTGTGGAACATAACACAGAATATTAATTGAACGATTTCTGTAAATATTTCTTTTACGATCGCTTCTCATTTAATAACAAATTGAACACCATAGATTTATTACGTTACTGTGAGATATAGATAGGCCTTTGGAACCACTTTTCGTTTTTTAAATTTGTTTCGGAGAGTATCACAGAATATTTGGCATGATTTTGTGTTACTTCTCCTAAGATCGCTTCTTGCCCTTTGGTAATGATTGAGGCGGTCGAAAACAGTATCACATTGTGATTGCCATTTGGCATTCACGATCTTACCTGCCGTATGTTAGTGTACAGTGTTTTGTCACCTCGGCACTAAACATATGGCTGGTCCAATGTCAATTCTGGCAGCCATGTAGGAAACTATTCTTACTCGGCTGGCCAGTTGGTAGCCGGATTATGCATGTTAAGAAGAAAACAGTAAATGTTTCTGCCATCTTTGAATTGTCTATACCGCCATCTTGGATGAAATGTTTATGCCGCCATGTTGGATGACAGACGGAAGTCGCGATGACAGACGGAAGTAGCGATGACAGACGGAAGTCGCGATGACAGACGGAAGTAGCGATGACAGACGGAAGTCGCGATGACAGACGGAAACCGGAACACATGATGTAAAATTTGTATTATAGATTTCTTCTACTTGAAAATCTTTTCACTAAGAGTGCTCCTTATTTTGTGATAATGATGGCTCCTGTGATAGAAATGGCTCCTGCATACATGGATGCAAGACAGGATATTACGGCGAGGAGTGCAATAAACGTAAGGCCATTCATTTTTTCACACAGTTAATGTAAGGAAATATGTTTTTTAAGATATATACAATAAACGTAAGGCAATAGTTCGCTTAAGATATTTACAACAAACAGTAATAAATGGTCTGTTAAAAAAATTGTATGTACTGACTGTTTATATTCTCGATAACTTGTAAGTACTTGCTGGCTTTGTACTTGGTGTCTGTACTGGGTGACTATGTACATGGGTGACTATGTACTGTGTGAATATGTACAGGGGTGACTATGTACTGGGTGACTACAGAGGATTACTTCTGACTCCCACCAGTGGTATAACTAAAACATCATATTATGAAAAGAAGTGTATGGCTATCATGATCTAGGGTCACTAAATGGTGACAATATTTACGGCTGGATGTCCATGTTCTCCAGTGCTGCCATCGGTACACGGCTGCCAGAAAGCAATTCAAACATTTTCGTTTTTCTGTATCACCTGTATTTCAGGAGGCATGCCGTATGTGGACGGCAAATGGACATGCCACTGTGCAGAAGGAAATTGTTCTGATGAGACCAACATGTGTCCCACGGACCAATGTATCAAAGGATGGTTCGCCCAGTCTTGTGAATACCGTGAGTACTTATATTTCAGTACAAATATGACAACAAACTAACAACTGATTGGTTACATCTTGTAGACATGTGTTAGTACTCAAATACATTCAATTTTTTTTTCTATATTACTGTACTGTGATTTAATTTATTACTCACCGTTAATTCAAGATACATTAAAATTTGCAAGTTGCCAGAATGGAAATGAAAGACTATGGAATAATGCATTGATCAGTATATCGATAAGTAACTGATGATTACGGCCAGATCAACTTACTTTAATGTCTTAAAGACTTGGTCCCCAACCCCCGGGCCGCGGACCGGTCCCTGGATCAAATGATTATGGGCCTTCCAAGAAACACTAAATTATTGCCTTTTTATATACTGTGGTATATTTTTCTCAAGATTGTGCGACTTTCTATGGACGAAAAATAATCAACGTCCATTCCCCCCTTCCAGATGGCCGCGGCGAAATATCCAACATTGACCGGTCATTGGCGACAAAAAGGTTGGGGAACACTGTGTTAAAGCATAAACTGATGTTGGTGTGTCTGTCCCCTTCCTCACCTGCCTTTACAAGTTTTCATTAGGACTGCATATTATTTAGCACTCATTGACTATAACTAAAATCTTTAGATTTTTTATTTTAAACCACGTATATGTTATGAAGAATAATAAATAACTTGTAGAGCTTTTGTTGCTCAAAGCCCCAAATGTTATTAATGTAAAGATATAAAGGGTATATTAAGAACTGAACTATTTCTACGATGCCCATGTAAAAGGGTATGTTTGGATAAGAACTATTTCTGACATGCCCCTTCTTCCTTTGATGCCCAAAGCAAACATGCTTATAACGATTATAGATCAATACACCTTTACTGATGCCCTATTTATTATTTGTGTGTGTGTCTGAAATATCGTGGTACATTATTCGTAGGCACAATGTATCAAAAATAAAACCAGCGCACCAACAAAAACAGATAATATGTGTCCATTTATTACTGACAAAGAAAAACTAAGAGTTGACTTAACGAGCAGTATACAGTAAAACTGTTTACAAATTAATTTTATTTTCATTTGTAGGTGATGCCGGTGTTTTTGCTAAAATGTCCCACCCAGCACTAAATGATAACAATGACTCGACATGTTATGAATCACCTAATAACACAGCAACGGCCAGTTGGGACAAAGATTTTCAAGTTTCATGGGTTCGACTTGCTTTCCACTCCAGAGGTACATTAACAAATAAAAAAAAATCATTAATTTATTCCAAACAAGTTTCCCCGTGGCCAGAAGACCCCAGTGATCTTTTCCGCACCAGGTAAGCCAAAGGGCTAAAATATTCCATGTGCATAAATATTTTAGTTATCTCTGGTACTGTTTTATGTAAGGGAAAGGTGGATGTCATGTTTGACTCATGTTAAAGAGTGGATGGTATTTGACTAATATTTTACGATCATGTGTTTATAAGTTCAAAAATAATGTATCCCTATGTGCGGGAGGTTGTTTGAGGGTGGGATGGCGGTGAATGTTTCATAATTATGGGGGCAGAGGTCATGGATTCTGCTGTAGGCTTACAATACTATTATCGGGATGTAAGAGGGCAATTGTTTGAACAGAAGTACTATTTAAAAAGTAACAAGAAAAATATCAACCGCTTAATTTTACAGCAACCGTCAACCGTTTTGAAATTCTGTATGACTTGCAGCAAAAGAGAAAATTGTGTACCTCACCAAACGCTCTGCAAGTACCCTTCATGCATAATGTGTTTGACTTGGATTGTTTTGTATTTACCTATGCCAGAAAAGTCTCTGTGACCTGGTATGGGCAAGGGTCATTGTGTACATTTAATATATGTAATGGTTAGTGGCTTATAGTTTTACTGATCTTTTTTTACCAATTACATACAAAAAAAACAATTATCTATGTTGAAAAAAAAATAGAACTAAATACCAAAAACGTATCTTCAATGCTATTTCATTATCTATTAATAAAAATACTTACATATATTCGGGATGTATTATGACACAGATTACTTATTAGTATATTTTAGCCCGTAATGTGACGAAGCAGTCTTTTAAAATATGAACAGGTCGAAATATGGCTGAGTTTGCTGTACCGTTTGTTCAAGGACAGAAATTAAACATGTCCCTCCCTTCATTGACTGACGGTGACATCTCTAACTGCAGCACATTTGATAAAGACAGAGATGGTATCTTAAGCCTTGACTTTAGGCGGCCAGTTTCTATAAGCCTTATAACTTTTTACATAAGTGAGTAAATTTCTCAATTGAACTGTGTTAAAAATCTGTTTGATGTCAAAAGTAATGGTTAGAGATTTAAATAATAAACATTGATTCATGTGAAAATTACAAAATAAAATTGGAAATGAAAAAAAAAAACTTTTGAAAATAAATTAGTTGAGTTTATAAATAATGTAATAATTATCATTTTTTAACTGTTTAGTATCAGACTTAACAGTTGTAAAGTTTTATGTCTAACCTTGGAAGTTATCAGTTTTTACCCTTAGACCGACGCAATTATAATTTGAAAGAAGGGAATGACTATTGTTTAACGAAAAAAAAGTTTTATAAATGGACAGGCTTGCGTTTAAATACGTAATAAATTGGGTGCAGATATGTTTACAATCAGTTATTTATCCATTACTAACTCAATGATGGTAATTGAAGTCATAGCATACAGAGTGCAGATATGTTTACAATCAGTTATTTATCCATTACTGACACAATGATGGTAATTGAAGCCATAGCGTACAGAGTGCAGATATGTTTACAATCAGTTATTTATCCATTACTGACACAATGATGGTAATTAAAGCTAAGAATACAACAACATTACAAATCAACACAGATCATATTAAAATGAAAATCAAGCTCACTTTAATATCCTAATTGTATTCGATAAATGAGTTGTTGCCAGATGAAACTTAACTCAAATCGGTCAAAATGCAGAATCTTTAAACTTTCAGCTCCAGGTGTCAATGATGTAGTCATTGAAGTGCTATTTTTGAGAAGCTATATTGGAGTAGAAAGCAAAATGACATTTACATTGGTGAGCAATACAACGGAACATGCAATACGCTTGGACGCTGTAACACTGGTCATGCTTCAAATACGTTTTCTTGTTGGCCAGTCAAGTATTTGTGAAATCGAACTAGACGGAGGTCAGTCTGTTTGTATGTACGTTATGCATTTGTTTGAATGACCGCTAAGGTTTCTAAAATTTGAAAGAAGGGCTAAATAAAGGATGGGGGTTCGAAAGACATAAAATAGATTGGCTGTGCTGGGATTCCTTTTCTACGCCATGGAGAGCTAAGTGCCGCTTGAATCAAAGCCAAACAGGCATTGCTTTTTTATGTTAATTTATAATGGGTGTCGGAAAAAGCTTTCTACTAGAATCGAAAAGTTTAAAAACCACTACATTAGAGCATAATATTAGAACACTATATTAGACCACTTTATTAAGTCACTTTATTAGACCACTATAAGATCATTATATTAGACCACTATATTAGACCACTATATTAGACCACTATATTAGAAAATTATATTAGACCACTATATTAGACCACTATATTAGACCACTATATTAGACCACTATATTAGACAATTATATTAGACCACTGTATTAGACAATTATATTAGACCAATATATTAGTCCACAAGATTAGATCATTTTGTTAAGCATACATTGTTGGAATCTTTAAGTAGATGCATATCAGTTTGGTATTTCAACTCCTGACGTAATATTTTTTTGAATTTAATTCGTGTACATTCTTTAAGATCGAAGTAAGTGGTTCCGTCGCCATTTTGTATTACTGGAACATATGCCATGGTTCTCAACGGATTAATGATGCATCACGTTCTTGTAACAGAACGAAATCTTTTCTTTCTTCGCATTAGTGGGACATCAATGCGGCACCAGATCGCGAGCTTCTAGACGAATATCTGATTCATTCCCGAAGTTACTTCTAAATATAAGTGAATATGGACTTGTACAGTCGTTGTTTTAATTTTCCTACTAATAAAATAGCTATCTAGTCGTCGATCCGGTATGGGAATGCCGTCGCTATAAATAATCTATGACGTCATTTCCCGATGGTACATTTTTTTTTTGCAGAATGGGAATGCCGTCGCTATAAATAAAAAAATCTTCTATGACGTCATCTCCCTGTGGTACAGTTTTCTATTTTCTTATTTATAAAGCCGGATTCAACTTGCGCGCGGGTGCTGTATCGTGCCACACGAAATTGGCTTTGCGCTGCAGAATGGCATAATGAATTAGTTATTTTTTACATTACAGTGCTTTTTTATAAAGGCTTTTTAATGCTTCGTTTTGATTTTAACATTGAGAGAATTATGGGTAAAACGTAACGGGTGACATAAATCATTACCTAATGGTGTTTAGTTTAGTTTGGTTTGTTGGTTGGTTCGGTTTGTTTGGTTTGGTTGGTTGATCGGTTGGTTTGGTCTATTAGCGTTGACGTGTAAAACGTAATTTGTGACGGATAAAATGTACGTCATTTCTGAACATTAGGAAGGTGGCATAAATCATTACCTAATTAACCTAATTAATCGTATTTAAAAATTCAGTAGTTAAATTGATAAGGAAAGGGATTTTCACATTAACCTAGATTTCCCGAGCAACGCCGGGCTTAATATCTAGTAAATAATAATTATGAAAGCTTTTTGGGTATATATATAATACCTTTTTGTAACCAATCGTAGTGTTTTTATATAACATTTATCATGTTGTTTTAAAAACATTTATGAAATTGATGACTTTATAATTTTCCATTTTTTTAAAGTATGTAACTGATAATAACCTAACTGATTTATGTTATGATGGAAAAAAATAGCTTTCTCCAACTTTATCACATGGTCTTCTGGAAGGATACTCTATACAAAGCATGTATAAATCACTAGTATCTATTATATCAACTTTACTGTTTACAATTTTTACTCTACAGAATGTCATCAAAACACTTACGGATTGAAATGTCAAGAATTTTGTCGATTTACCTGTTTTAGAAATAGATGCACCTATGATGGAAGATGTTTTGACTGTGTGCTTGGTAAAACTGGAATACACTGTGAGAATGACTATACTGAGCCGGTATCTGACGATGGAGAGTCAACAAATGAGACCGGTAGATTTGAAATTTCCAAAGACTTGAATACGGTTACTAAAACTATGACGGAGACATATGTATACGTTATTTCATTGGCCGCTTGGGCTGTCTTTTTGACTTTCATCTTCTGCAAGAGATCTTCGAAATTTTGGTGAGGATTTGTTTTCGGATTTTTTGTTGTGGATATTACATATATATTATGTTTTATTTCTGTAATAAACTACATTGTTCATAAATACAGCTAAGGACACCATCAATATACTTTTAGATTATGGAGATAAATGCATTAAACCAGAATAGATCTTAAAATCACCCGAGGCTCCTTCCAGGAGCGGTGCATAGGGGCAGTTTCGCCAGTTGCAATCCCAAATACCGGATCTGTATCATATTTATTGAAAAACTATACTAAATCAAGATTTTTATTTTTTTTATCTCGCAACTCTGTGGCTTTCTAGTTTCCTTGTATTACACTCTCAATAAACGATTGCTATTTTTTGGTACACTGTGATTTGAGCATTTTCTGCATTCTAGTGACTCTGTAATCGTTAATGGTGTACATATCTCATGTAAACAATGTACTTGATACTGTTTTGAACGGTTTGTCAATTAACTTTCTACTGGTTTACTTATTTTAGGTTTAATCAATGGTCATCAATTAATACATTATGAAATATTCGAATAACTAAAACACCTGTTTATGTTTGTTTTTATCACTACAGTGTTAAGCTTTAAAATTGATATTGAAATATTGATATTATTATTTCTAAGCAACTTTGCCTTTATGATCTTCATTAGAAGCCGACGTTTGAGGTTTTGTTCATCGGTTTAAAAAGAAAAATAAACAAACATCTGATGACACATTTCTTTGTTCCAGATGACAATTCCTAACACATAATGACACATTTCATTGTTCCCACTGACAATGCCAAACACCATAATGACACATTTCTTTGTTCCAGATGACAATGCCAAACACATAATGACACATTTCTTTGTTCCAGATGACAATGCCAAACACCATAAGGACACATTTCATTGTTCCAGATGACCATGCTAAACTTCATAATAACATATTTCTTTGTTCCAGATGACCATGTTAAACACCATAATGACATATTTCTTTGTTCCAGGTGACAATGTGTCTGAAAGTGAAATGTTCACAGAGTAGCTGGCAGAAGTCTGGTGCATTATGCTCTATTTACCTTCAGATTCATTTCGGCAATATTCGGGAAGTCAAACTACGCCTTCGTTTATTTCGGAGTTATTATTTTTATAAAGTTATTTTCATTTTGTTAGTATATTTTGTACGCATATGATGTAAATTAGAATATTTGTACATGTCTCGTGAAACTGTCCACACACAGACCCATCATGTTATGCATAATCCACACACAGAGCCCATCAATGCTTTAGACTGTTGACATCTCTTACCATACAGACCATACGTATCTTATCCTAAATACTTGATATTTTGACACTAAAAAGCTGTCTCGTTATATATACTGATTTTCAATGTATATTAAATGAAGACAAAACAATCATCCGTTCTGTTCTGCGTTTTATCTTATTTTTGTAAAATCTTTCGCCGTCTATTGACATTTAAGTGTAAATATACTTAACAAAGATTTACTATAAAATCTGCTCTTTGTAATGGATTTTGCTCGACGAAAAAAATCCATTTTACAGTACTGCCTAAAATAATATATTTATGCTAAATAACAGACATACACACTTGATTTTAAATAATTTCAATAATTATTCAATATGTAAAAATAATTTCACAAAATGTATAAATAAAAGTGTTCTTTTCACTGTCAAAAAATTTCGTGTTTGGTTTTAGTTTTTATGTTATTTGAAAGAGAAATACATAACTTTAAAATATGTCTATGCTAATTTATTGATTTAGCTAACAGAAAATATGACGTGTGCAAGAGTACAAAATACAGAAGACTAGAGAGAATATATATATATATATATATATATATATATATATATATATATATATATATATATATATATATACTAGTTGCAAGTACCCGGCTTTTGCCCGGGTTTAAAATAAGGTTTTCTGTTTACCTTTTGTTTTCTCCCTACCCCCTCTCTCCCTTCCCTCTCTCCCTCCCTCCCATCTCTCCCTTTCCCCCCTCCCTCTCCCATCTATTTCTCTCCCCTTCTCCACCCCTTTCTCTCCCCCCTTTCCATCCCTCTCCTTCCCTCTCTCCCCTTTCCTCCCTTCCTCCTTCCCTCTCTCTCTCCCTCCCTGCCCCCTCTCACTCTTTATCTCTCATCCCTCCCATTTTCTCCCATCCTCCCTCCCTTCCCTCCCTTCTTTCTCCATCCCTCCCTCTCCCATTCCCCTCTCTCCCTCCCCCTCCTCCCACTTCCCTTCCACCCTAGTTTCCTCTCTCTCCCTCCCCCCTACCCCCTCTCTCCCTTCCTCCCTCTCTCCCTCCCTCCCCCTCTCTCCCCTTTCCCTCCCTCCCTTTCTCCCTCCCTCTCTCCCATCTCTCCGTCCCTTTCCCATCTCCCTCTATCCCCTCTCCCCCTCCTTCTCTCCCCCGTCCATCCTCCTCCCTCCTCCTTCCCTCTCTCTCCCTCCCTGCCCCCTCTTTCTCTTTATCTCTTCCTCCCATTTCTTTCATCCTCTCCCTCTCTCCTTCCCTCCCCTCTCTCTCCCTCCTTAACCCCTCTCTCCCTTCTTTCTCCCTCCCTCCGCTTTCCACCTTTCCCTCCCTCCCCCTCTCTCCCCCTTCCTCCCTCCCTCATTCCCTCTCTCTCCCTCCCCCCCTCTCTCTCTCTCTTTATCTCTCTCTCTTTATCTCTCTCCCTCCCCCCCCTCTCTCTCTCTCTCTATATATATATATATATATATAGAGAGAGAGAGAGAGGGAGGAAGAGAAAGATAAATAGAAAGAGATAGAGGGAGCAGGAGGAGAGAGAGGAGGGTAGGAGGGAGGGAGGGAGGGGGAGAGAGGAAGGAGTGGGATGGACGGGGGGAGAAAAGGAGGGAGAGGGAGCAGGATGGAGATGGGAGAGGGAGTTGGAGGGAGAGAGAGGTGGAAAGGGGAGGGAGGGAGAAATGAGGGAGAGAGGGGTTAGGGAGGGAGAGAGGGAGGGAAGGAGAGAGGGAGAGGATGGGAGAAAATGGGAGGAAGAGATAAAGAGAAAGAGGGGGCAGGGAGGGAGAGAGAGGAAGGAGGAGGGAGGAGGATGGACGGGGAGAGAGGGAGGGGGGAGAGGGGGAGAGAGGGAAGATGGGAGAGGGACGGAGAGAGAGATTTGAGAAAGGGAGGGAGGGAAAGGGAGAGAGGAGGAGGGAGGGAGGGAGAGAGAGAGGAAGGGAGAGAGGGGGTAGGGAGGGAGAGAGAGGGGAGGGAAGGAGAGAGGGAGAGGATGGGAGAAATGGGAGGAAGAGATAAAGAGAAAGAGGGGGCAGGGAGGAGAGAGAGGGAAGGAGGAGGGAGGAGGATGGACGGGGGAGAGAAGGAGGGGGAGAGGGGAGAGAGGGAGATGGGAGAGGGACGGAGAGAGATTTGAGAAAGGGAGGGAAGGAAAGGGAGAGAGGGGGAGGGAGGGAGGGAGGGAGAGAGGTAGGGAGAAAACAGAAGGTAAACAGAAAACCTTATTTTAAACCCGGGCAAAGCCGGGTACTTGCAACTAGTATATATCTATATTTATAAGACGCATTTGTTGTCTGTCGGTCTGTCTGTCTGTCTGTCTGTCTGTTTTCTTATAACTCAAGATCCAGACAATCAAATAGCGTGAAATTTGGTACAAGTACAGATAATTACATGGGGAAGGTTATAGGACAGGTTTCGTTTCATCTCGATGGGTAGTTTAATTGTAATAAATTATTTTTATTTTAGTATATTTTACTATATAAAAGTAATCTCGACGGCGCCATAGATAAAACTCTTCTGTGACGTCATTTCCCGATGATCGAATAGAACTTGCGCGCTGGTGCTGTATTGTGCCTTTGTGATGCGAAGAATTGTTGATGTTTTTTCATGCTTCCCGATTTTTACAGTTTGAGGAAGATAAATGAATGAGGAAGGATTTTAGAAGAAGTGTGAAGCCATAATAATATGTGTATATATATATATGGGGATGTATGAGAACTGACCCACACGCAGTTTATTGAATCAAAGATATTAATGTACATATTAAAGTGTATATTGACAAAAACAAATCAATTGTCACAGACGATAACATTCAGAATGTATGACATTGTTTGTGATGGAACAAGGAACTGTTAATTAACAAGCTTGAAATTATTTAAATTATGGATCTAGTGATATGAGATCCTACATAGACAACAGTCGTTCATGAAATGTAACTTTTTAGATAATTAATAAGCATGTTTGACATACACTTACATACATACACACAAATATATATATATATATATATATATATATATATATATATATATATGTATGTATGTATATATATATATACTAGATAATAAGCCCGTCGTTGCCCGGGAAATTAGGGAATAATGTAAAACCCCTTCCTGATCAATTTAACTACTGAAGTTTTAAATACGATTAATTAGGTTAATTAGGAGCTTATTTATGCCACATTCATAATGTGCAGAAATTACCTACATGTCATACGTCATAAATTACGTTTTACCCGTCAACGCTAACCAAACAACCAACCGAGCCCACTAGTCATACCAAACAACCAACCAAACCAACTAACCAAACCAGCTAACCAATCAACCAAACAAACCAACTGAGTCAGCCAATCAAACCCATCACAAATTACGTTTTTCCCGTCAACGGTAACCAACCCAACCAACCGGTCAACCAACCAAACCAACCAAACAAACCGAATAAACCAAATCAATCAAAGCAAACCAACTAACCGAACCAAACCAAACTAAACACCATTAGGTAAAAGATATGAGTTCTAATTTATCTCACCCGTTACGTTTTGCCCATAATTCTCTCAATGTTAAAATCAAAACAAAGCATTAAAAAAAGTTTTTATAAAAATGCACTGAAAAGTAAAAAAAAAAAACTATTTTATTATGCCACTTTGTAGCACAAAGGCACGATACAGCACCCGCGCGCAAGTTCAATTCGGCTATATTACTTAAACAAGTAATATTTAAACAAGTAATATTTAAACAAGTAATATTTAAACAAGTAATATTTAAACAAGTCATATTTAAACAAGTAGGCCTATTTTCAATAAACAATGATTATTATTGATTTCGGTTTAAAATCTTCTTTCTTCATTAATTTATTGATTTCGGCTAATTTCTCTTTATCTGTTTGTCTAATGTTTTCATAAAAAGATAACATTTTCTAATAAGGGGAATGTATTTTTACAATAAATTATACAATATTCAATTTTGAAGGTGCGCACTAAATTTAATTAAAAAAAAAAAAACTTCAGTAATGCACAAGATTTCTCACGGTCAGTAGTGCGCAAAGTTTATCACTTCATGTTTTCATTTCAAAGATCTTTCTCACACGACTTGAATATATCAATGTGATTAACTGTTGTTTTTAGTACGTCAATTATGTTCATAGGTATGATAAAAATAAATAGAACAATTAACGGATGTAGTTAGATATATGTATATTTTATGATTAAACATGTTTAGATTTTAATTTAGAATTGTATATACGTTCTGACTAATATTTGCATTTATTTTTGTACTTTGAAATGCTATTATTTTTCTTTGTCTGGCTGGTATAGTAATATTGATTTATCTTACTTTTTAATTTTGGCTTGATATTTCTATAAATAGCGATGGCTTAATTATTGACCACATGGGGGTTACATTTTATAAAACGTGTGTATTCACGATGATAGTACACTGTTTATAAATTATTTGAGTAAATGATTAAATCGTGTGGCATAATGGGGAAAATTGCGGGAATGGATCGTCACAATTTAAAGCCTGGTATCAGCTGTAAGACATAATAAAAGTTTTTTTTTGTAAGCCTTGAATTTACATTATTGCAGCCAGTTTAACCACTTTATTTTCACTTTATATTTACTTTGTATACAATATATAAACAAAATCAAGTAGAATTTATATAACATAAAAGATCATAAAAATAAATTAATATAATACAATAAAAATACTTGTTTAGTAAATACTTTTTAGATAATTAATAAGCATGTCTTACATACACTTACATACATACGCACACAGACACACACACACATGTATATATATATATATATATATAAGAATTTAGTAAATGACCTTCGTTCATCAATAAATAAAAAGCCATATAAATGAATGAATCAATAAATAAAAAGCCAGATAAATGAATGAATCAATAAATAAAAAGCCAGATAAATGAATGAATCAATAAATAAAAAGCCAGATAAATGAATAAATCAATAAATAAAAAGCCAGATAAATGAATGAATCAATAAATAAAAAGCCAGATAAATGAATGAATCAATAAATAAAAAGCCAGATAAATGAATGAATCAATAAATAAAAAGCCAGATAAATGAATGAATCAATAAATAGAGATTGGCGCCCAAATGTTTTATTTCCTAAAGTGATTAAAATTTCTAAAAGTGTTTTGTTAGTTCTAAAGATAATATTTTTTTAGAGAGCAACACTATTTTATAACACTTTTTATTTAAGTAAATTAAGATCAATTCTGAAGACATATTTCGTCCTGGCTAACCTCTTTCTTTGGCGTGACTTACGGTCTGTCAGCTTTTAAGTGGAAGTGTGTCGTCTGCTGAATATACGTTAGAGGTTATAATTTAAGTCACAAAAATGAAACAAAATTTCCCTCGATATTCGGCAAGGCAAACTATGCCCCCCCCCAACCTTTGGTGAAACTTGACACATATATGAATCTAAAAGTGTGACACGAAATAATGATAAAAGATAAGATATATCAAGAAGCTGGCCTAATAGATGATCGAGCTGTATACCCTTGAAATCTGTAATCAGCTATTTATCCACGCGAATTTCTAAAATGAGCCAATAAGTGAACAAGTTATCCTATCTGCATGTCTTTCTTTTTTTTATATTTAATTTAATTATTTTTATCTGTAATATATCTTTATACATTTTTCTTATGTATCTAAATATAGTCTTCTTTTTTATACACGTACCTATGTCAAAAATACCCACATTTGAAATAATTCACAAATAAAAACAAATAATGAATCATACATAAAAAAAAAGTTAACTAAGCCCTTAAGGGTCATAGGGGCAGATGAAGTGTAGAATTCATCTGTTTCTATAGCCTCGGTATATGAGGCCTTTTCTTCACCAACTTAAAGTCAGGTAACCCATTTAAAGCTGGGTGGACTTGTGGGACGACTTTGAAACACATTTCACCTGGAAAAATTCCCATATTTCTCACCGAGGATCGAACCCAGGACTTTCAGGTTGACAGTCGAGTATCTACACCACTCGTCCATCCATCCCACATAAATCATACATGCGATCCTTATATAATCATTATGTTTTTTTTTTTCATTTGAAATAGTACAATTAGTAGCTGATAGTCAAAATAGTAACTGATAGTGAAACTATATGCATACTAAAACGTTCTGTGGGACTCTGTCTGACATTTACGGAAACTTTCTCACGACAATTCATTAAAATATATAAACATTTTGACCACGGTTACAGGAGGCTTGGGACCCCGGACAATCGTTTGGGAATTCCAACCCCCCCCCCAAAAAGGTCCTGAAAAAAGTGCAAACAAATGTGTAATGATATATATTTCAAATTTATATACAACACAGTGAAGTACAAGGACACAGACATACGAAATATTTTAAAATATAATTTAATTAATTTTATTGTTTCATGTAATTTTGTTTGCAAAGTATTTAGCCAATCAGAAATCCTGTTCAATGTATCCTCCTTGCTTATCAACAACTTTCTCTAAGCCTAGACGCCACTCCTTTATGCTACTGTCAATACATCGCTGTCCCAGATTTTTCCACTCTTCAATTATTGCCAACTTCAGCTACTCCACTGTGGTAAATTTTCGTCGAAGGTAGACTTTTTCTTGCAAAGTATCCCATATGGCATAATCTACTGGGTTTCAATCAGGAATGTTCGTCGGGCACATGCCTCGCTCAATGAAGTTAAGATTCTCCTGACGAAGAAAGTTGATCTTATTTCTGGCTGTGTGAGAAGGAGCTCCGTCTTGCTGTAATGTCCAGTTTTGACGACCACATTTCGCTTAAATTACAGACAACAAACCTTCTCTCATAACATGTTCACAAAATTCACTGCTTACTTTGGCACCTGGTTCAACAAACACAATATAAGTTTTGCCATTAGAGAAACACCAACTGATACCATGATACTGCGGCTGAAATGGTCACGTTCTCGTATAAGCCGATTTTCCTGAAATTGTGCTTTCTTTGTTTCAGCGGAATAAATAGATCATTTTGAAAATTAACTGGAGTGGCAAGTGTGAATGTCTTTTCATCTGTAAACCAGATGTTTCGTACACTTCGCTAATTAGGAAACCGCTCAAGTAGAAGTGGACTGCGTTGCAAGCGTTTCAATTTGACATTTTGATTCAGCTTCAGACCAATCACAAGCTTGTACGTTTTGAGTCTTAAATCATGTTTTACAATACGTCGAATTTACGAACGTGATTAACCAGTTTCTCTTTCAATTTCCCGTGGAATTTTTTGGCTGTGAGGATCACCAACTTGACTGCAGATAAGCTCACTCACCCGCTCAATATTCAGTTGTGTTATGACAGATTTTGGTCTACCACTTCCGGGTTTACGTTCTGTTGTACCGTTGTAGTTAATTTTATGTATAACTCGACTGACACTAGCTATACTCCAGGCTTTGTTGAGAAACTCATTGACGATTCTCCTAGCACTCCACTGTTTTTCCATTCGCTAATTTATAATCAGAATAGGTCGTCCGTGGTAATTTTTGTCATTCTTGTGAAAAAAACTTTTTTTTTTGTAAACAATTGTCATATTAAAATCCAAAATGGCGCCCGGAAATTGTCGAACTAATGACGTCATGTGTGCACTAATACATATATTTGTGAACTAAAAAATAATTTCAGTATTATACCGAGAACTGTAAATTAAAAAAATCATACGAGAAAAACAATTAAAACAATTGTCCAAATAGAAGTACTTTTGTTTACAACGATATATACAGTTTCTTCTGTTTTGTTAATTATGATTAATTCACAAATTCATTCTTTTTTTTTCATGCTCAATTTAAAGCGTCGATATGCTGTTTATATGGAATCCACTGTTGACTATACTTGTATTAAATACTCAAGTTGGCAAGTAACATTTTATTTTTAAAAAATTACAAATTTTAAATAACTTTTAAGTGATTTAAAAACTCAGAACATTTGTTTTTAAATTAACTTTTCAGTTCCTTTTAGTTTAATTTGGCAGCTATAATAAATCTGTTTTTACACTAAAATTAATAATAACACTTGCTATTTATTTTTTAAATTCAGCCAATAATATTTGAGTAAAATAACATAAATATAGTCTTCACAGAACATAAACATAGTCTTCACAGAACATAAATATAGTCTTCACAGAACATAAATATAGTCTTCACAGAACATAGATATAATCTTTAGAGAACATATAGTAGTCACAGAATATAGATATAGTCTTCACAGAAAATAAATATAGTCTTCACAGAACATAAATATAGTCTTAACAGAACATAGATACAGTCTTCACAGAACAAAAATATAGTCTTCACAGAACATAAATATAGACTTCATATAACATAGATATAGTCTTCACAGAACATAAATATAGTCTTCACAGAACATAGATATAGTCTTCACAGAATATAAATATAGTCTTCACAGAACATAGATATAGTCTTCACAGAACACAAATATAGTCTTCACAGAACATAAACATAGTCTTCACAGAATACAGATATAGTCTTCACAGAACATAAATATAGTCTTCACAGAACATAGATATAATCTTCACAGAACATAAATATAGACTTCACAGAACATAAATATCGTCTTCACAGAACATAAATATAGTCTTTACAGAACATAGATATAGTCTTCACAGAACATAGATATAGTCTTCACAGAACATAAATATAGTCTTCACAGAAAATAAATATAATCTTCACAGAACATAGATATAGTCTTCACAGAACATAGATATAGTCTTCACAGAACATAAATATAGTCTTCACAGAACATAGATATAGTCTTCACAGAAAATAAATATAGTCTTCACAGAATATAGATATAGTCTTCAGAGAACATAAATATAGTCTTCACATAACATAGATATAGTCTTCACAGAACATAAATATAGTCTTTACAGAATATAGATATAGTCTTTACAGAACATAAATATAGACTTCACATAACATAGATATAGTCTTCACAGAAAATAAATATAGTCTTCACAATACATAAAAACAGTCTTCACATAACATAAATATAGTCTTCACAGAACAAAAATATAGTCTTCACAGAACATAGATATAGTCTTTACAGAACATAGATATAGTCTTCATAGAACATATATATATAGTCTTCACAGAACATAAATATAGTCTTCACAGAACATAGATATAGTCTTTACAGAACATAGATATAATCTTCACATAACATAAATATAGTCTTCACAGAACATAAATATAGCCTTCACAGAATATAGATATAGTCTTCACAGAAAATAAATATAGACTTCACATAACATAGATATAGTTTTCACAGAAAATAAATATAGTCTTCACAGAACATGAATATAGTCTTCACATAACATATATATAGTCTTCACAGAACATAGATAGTGTCTTCAAAGAACATAGATATAGTATTCATAGAACAAAGATATAGTCTTAACAGAACATACATATAGTCTTCACAGAACATAAATATAGTCTTCACAGAACATAAATATAGTCTTTACAGAATATAGATATGGTCTTCACATAACATATATATAGTCTTCACATAACATACATATAGTCTTCACAGAACATAAATATAGTCTTCACAGAACATAAATATAGTCTTTACAGAATATAGATATGGTCTTCACATAACATATATATAGTCTTCACATAACATAGATATAGTCTTCACAGAAAATAAAAATAGTCTTCATAGAACATAAATATAATCTTCACAGAAAATAGATAGTGTCTTCACAGAACATAGATATAGTCTTCATAGAACATAAATATAGTCTTTACAGAACATAGATATAATCTTCACAGAACATAAATATAGTCTTCACAGAAAATAAATATAGTCTTCACAGAACATAAATATAATCTTCACAGAACATAAATATAGTCTTCACTGAATATAGATATAGCCTTCACAGAAAATAAATATAGACTTCACAGAACATAGATATAGTCTTCACAGAACATAAATTTAGTCTTCACAGAACATAGATATAGTCTTCACAGAACATAGATATAGTCTTCACAGAACATAAATATAGTCTTCACAGAAAATAGATCTAGTCTTCACAGAACATAAATATAGTCTTCACAGAACATAAATATAGTCTTCACAGAATATAGATATAGCCTTCACAGAAAATAAATATAGACTTCACATAACATAGATATAGTTTTCACAGAAAATAAATATAGTCTTCACAGAACATGAATATAGTCTTCACATAACATAGATAAAGTCGTCACAGAACATAGAAAGTGTCTTCAAAGAACATAGATATAGTATTCATAGAACATAGATATAGTCTTCACAGAACATAAATATAGTCTTCGCAGAACATAAATATAGTCTTCACAGAATATAGATATAGTCTTCACAGAACATAAATATAGTCTTCACAGAACTTAAATATAGTCTTTACAGAATATAGATATAGTCTTCACATAACATATATATAGTCTTCACATAACATAGATATAGTCTTCACAGAAAAAAAAATAGTATTCACAGAACATAAATATAACCTTCACAGAACATAGATAGTGTCTTCACATAACATAGATATACTCTTCACAGAACATAGATAGTGTCTTCATAGAACATAGATATAGTCATCATAGAACATAAATATAGTCTTAACAGAACATAGATATAATCTTCACAGAACATAAATATAGTCCTCACAGAACATAAATATAGTCTTCACAGAAAATAAATATAGTCTTCACAGAACATAAATATAGTCTTAACAGAACATAGATACAGTCTTCACAGAACAAAAATATAGTCTTCACAGAACATAAATATAGACTTCATATAACATAGATATAGTCTTCACAGAACATAAATATAGTCTTCACAGAAAATAAATATAGTCTTCACAGAACATAAATATAGTCTTAACAGAACATAGATATAGTCTTCACAGAATATAAATATAGTCTTCACAGAACATAGATATAGTCTTCACAGAACACAAATATAGTCTTCACAGAATTTAAACATAGTCTTCACAGAATACAGATATAGTCTTCACAGAACATAAATATAGTCTTCACAGAACATAGATATAATCTTCACAGAACATAAATATAGACTTCACAGAACATAAATATCGTCTTCACAGAACATAAATATAGTCTTTACAGAACATAGATATAGTCTTCACAGAACATAGATATAGACTTCACAGAACATAAATATAGTCTTCACAGAACATAAATATAATCTTCACAGAACATAGATATAGTCTTCACAGAACATAGATATAGTCTTCACAGAACATAAATATAGTCTTCACAGAACATAGATATAGTCTTCACAGAAAATAAATATAGTCTTCACAGAATATAGATATAGTCTTCAGAGAACATAAATATAGTCTTCACGTAACATAGATATAGTCTTCACAGAACATAAATATAGTCTTTACAGAATATAGATATAGTCTTTACAGAACATAAATATAGACTTCACATAACATAAATATAGTCTTCACAGAACAAAAATATAGTCTTCACAGAACATAGATATAGTCTTTACAGAACATAGATATAGTCTTCATAGAACATATATATATAGTCTTCACAGAACATAAATATAGTCTTCACAGAACATAGATATAGTCTTTACAGAACATAGATATAATCTTCACATAACATAAATATAGTCTTCACAGAACATAAATATAGCCTTCACAGAATATAGATATAGACTTCACAGAAAATAAATATAGACTTCACATAACATAGATATAGTTTTCACAGAAAATAAATATAGTCTTCACAGAACATGAATATAGTCTTCACATAACATATATATAGTCTTCACAGAACATAGATAGTGTCTTCAAAGAACATAGATATAGTATTCATAGAACAAAGATATAGTCTTAACAGAACATACATATAGTCTTTACAGAACATAAATATAGTCTTCACAGAACATAAATATAGTCTTTACAAAATATAGATATGGTCTTCACATAACATATATATAGTCTTCACATAACATAGATATAGTCTTCACAGAAAATAAAAATAGTCTTCATAGAACATAAATATAATCTTCACAGAAAATAGATAGTGTCTTCACAGAACATAGATATAGTCTTCATAGAACATAAATATAGTCTTTACAGAACATAGATATAATCTTCACAGAACATAAATATAGTCTTCACAGAAAATAAATATAGTCTTCACAGAACATAAATATAATCTTCACAGAACATAGATATAGTCTTCACAGAACATAGATATAGTCTTCACAGAACATAAATATAGTCTTCACAGAACATAGATATAGTCTTCACAGAATATAAATATAGTCTTCACAGAATATAGATATAGTCTTCAGAGAACATAAATATAGTCTTCACATAACATAGATATAGTCTTCACAGAACATAAATATAGTCTTTACAGAATATAGATATAGTCTTTACAGAACATAAATATAGACTTCACATAACATAGATATAGTCTTCATAGAAAATAAATATAGTCTTCACAATACATAAAAACAGTCTTCACACTTAACATAAATATAGTCTTCTACAGAACAAAAATACTCGTCTTCTCGAGCCACTCTAGGTATCCTAGTCTTTACAGTTTACTAGATATAGTCTTCATTGAACTATATATATATGATCTTCACACAGAACATAAATATAGTCTTCACAGAACATAGATATAGTCTTTACAGAACATAGATATAATCTTCACATAACATAAATATAGTCTTCACAGAACATAGATATAGTCTTCACAGAATATAGATATAGTCTTCACAGAAAATAAATATGAGACTTCATAACATAGATATAGTTTTCACAGAAAATAAATATAGTCTTCACAGAACATGAATATAGTCTTCACATAACATATATATAGTCTTCACAGAACATAGATAGTTGTTCTTCAAAGAACATAGATATAGTATTCATAGAACAAAGATATAGTCTTAACAGAACATACATATAGTCTTCACAGAACATAAATATAGTCTTCTGAGGAACATAAATATAGTCTTTACAGAATATAGATATGGTCTTCTACATAACATATATATGGGTCTTCACATGAACATGAGATATAGTCTTCACAGAAAATAAAAATAGTCTTCATAGAACATAAATATAATCTTCACAGAAAATAGATAGTGTCTTCACAGAACATGAATATAGTCTTCATAGAACATAAATATAGTCTTTACAGAACATAGATATAATCTTCACAGAACATAAATATAGTCTTCACAGAAAATAAATATAGTCTTTTTTCACAGAACAGTAAGGTATGATATAGTCTTCACAGAACATAGATATAGTCTTCACAGAACATAAATTTAGTCTTCACAGAACATAGATATAGTCTTCACAGAATATAAATATAGTCTTCACAGAACATAGATATAGTCTTCACAGAACAAAAATATAGTCTTCACAGAACATAAACATAGTCTTCACAGAATACAGATATAGTCTTCACTGAACTTAAATATAGTCTTCACAGAAAATAGATATAGTCTTCACAGAACATAAATATAGACTTCACAGAACATAAATTTAGTCTTCACAGAACATAAATATAGTCTTCACAGAACATAGATATAGTCTTCACAGAACATAGATATAGTCTTCACTGAATATAGATATAGTCTTCACAGAACATAAGAAATAGTCTTCACATAACATAGATATAGTCTTCACAGAAAATAAATATAATATTCAGAGAACATAGATAGTATGTCTTCAATTCACAAAACACAGATATTGTCTTCACAGAACATAAATATAGTCTTTACAGAACATAGATATTATCTTCACAGAACATATAGTATTTAAAGAACATAGATAGTGTCTTCACAGAACATAGATATAGTCCTCACAGAACATAAATATAGTCTTAACAGAACATAGATATAGTCTTCACAGAATATAAATATAGTCTTCACAGAACATAGATATAGTCTTCACAGAACACAAATATAGTCTTCACAGAACATAAACATAGTCTTCACAGAATACAGATATAGTCTTCACAGAACATAAATATTGTCTTCACAGAAAATAGATATAGTCTTCACAGAACATAAATATAGACTTCACAGAACATAAATATAGTCTTCACAGAACATAAATATAGACTTCACATAACATAGATATAGTCTTCACAGAACATAAATATAGTCTTCAGAGAAAATAAATATAGTCTTCACAGAACATAAATATAGTCTTAACAGAACATAGATATAGTCTTCACAGAATATAAATATAGTCTTCACAGAACATAAGAAATAGACTTCACATAACATAGATATAGTCTTCACAGAAAATAAATATAGTATTCACAGAACATAGATAGTGTCTTCAATTCCATAACACATATTTATCTTCACAGATCATAAATATAGTCTTCACAGGACCATAGATATTATCTTCACAGAACATATAGTATTACAAAGAACATAGATAGTGTCTTCACAGAACATAGATATAGTCTTCACAGAACATAAATATAGTCTTCACAGAACAAAGATCTAGTCTTCACAGAACATAAATATAGTCTTCACAGAACATAAATATAGTCTTCACAGAATATAGATATAGTCTTCACAGAAAATAAATATAGACTTCACATAACATAGATATAGTTTTCACAGAAAATAAATATAGTCTTCACAGAACATAAATATAGTCTTCACATAACATAGATATAGTATTCACAGAACAAAGATAGTGTCTTCAAAGAACATAGATATAGTCTTTGTAGAACATAAATATAGTCTTCACAGAACATAAATATAGTCTTCACAGAACATAAATATGGTTTTTTACAGAAAATAGATATAGTCTTCAAAGAACAGAAATATAGTCTTCACAGAACATATATATAGTCTTCACAGTTTATAAATATAGACTTCACATAACATAGAAATAGTCTTCACAGAACATAAATATAGTCTTTACAAAATATAAATATAGTCTTTATAGAACAGAAATATAGACTTCACATAACATAGATATAGTCTTCACATAAAATAAATATAGTCTTCACAATACATAAAAATAGTCTTGACTTAACATAAGTATAGTCTTTACAGAACATAAATATAGTCTTCACAGAACATAGATATAATCTTTACAGAACATAGATATAGTCTTCATAGAACATAGATATAATCTTCATAGAGCATAAATCTAGACTTCACAGTACATAAATATAGTGTTCACATAACATAAATATAGTCTTCACAGAACATAGATATAGTCTTCACAAAACATAAATATATTCTTCTGAGGAACATAAATATAGTCTTTATATGTATATAAAATAGTCTTCACAGAATATAGATTTAGGTCTTCACAGAGCATAAATATGAGACTTCACATAACATAGATATAGTCTTCACAGAAAATAAATATAGTATTCCACATAACTATTGTATTCAATTCACATATCATTGTTATGGTCTTCATAGCAATAATAGTCTTTAGAGAACATATAGTGGTAGTCTTTCAGAACATAGATATAGTCTCTCAAAAAAAACAAATAATTTGACAGAAAATAGATATACTCTTCACAGAATATAGAAAATAATCTTCATAGAACATAGATATAGTTTTTTACACAGAACATTAATATAGTCTTTAAAGAATATGATCATAATCTTTCATGTGAACATAGAATATAGTCTTCACAGAACATAAATATAGTCTTACAGAACATAAATAGTAGTCTTACATGTTTATAAGCCCTACAAAGTCATACAGATATAATTCTTCTACATTTCATATATATTGTCTTCTGAAGCATAACTATAGTCTACAAATATTATATATATCACTAAACCTAAATATAGTCGGTTCACTAAAGCACCATATCTATTCTCATACAGAATATTTAGTTATATCGTATTCACATAACACTATAACTATAGTCTTCAAGTAACATGAATACTGAGTCTTCATTATACGTGATATTAGTAGACTCATTACAAAATAGGTATAAGCCCCCTCTGATTTCATACATATAGCTTCACGAACATAAATATCTACAGGGCACCATATACTGATAGTCTTCAGAACATAACATAAATAAGATAATACCAGTGCACTAAAATAAAAAATAATAACATAGTGTTTCTTCACCCAGAACATAGATCTAGTCATCATAGAACATAAATATAGTCTTAACACAAACATAGTATATAGATATCATCTTCCAGGAGTTAAAATAAATATAATCTCCACAAATATAATGCATTCTTTATAGGAATTCAATTTTTAGAGTTCTTTTACCTGATATATCTTTAAGAACAGTCTCTACAAAGGATAGGCCCTTTTCAGGCAATCAAATGATATGGTCTTCCACCCGTTTACATATAGTCTTTACACAGAACATAAATATAGTCTTCCCTGTATACAACAGCCAGTCTTCTGAACATAAATATAGTCTTCACATAACATAGATATAGTTCTTCACAATTTCTATAGATATAGTTCTTAACAGAACCTTAGATATAGTCTTCTACAGAACATGCAGACATAGTCTTCATAAAACATAAATATAGACTTCATATAACATAGATATAGTCTTCACAGAACATCAATGCCAGGCTTCAAAGAAAATAGGTATAGTCTTCACAGAACATAAATATAGACTTCATATAATATAAGATGCTGAATTCTTCATAAAAGTTATATCGTAGTCTTCACAAGTACATAAAAATAGTTCTTGACCAAAACATAAATATATGTTCACAGAACATAAACATAGTCTTCACAGAATATAGACATAATTTTACTGACCATAGATATAGTACTTCAGAGAACGTGTGATTGATAGCCAATCATTTACAGTTTCAATATGGTACTTCTGGAACATAAATATATTCTTTACGTGAACTGCAATATAAGTCTTTAACACAGATATGATCGATCTTTACAAAAAATGAATATAATCTTGATAGAACATAAATATAAATCTTAAAAAATATAATATAGTCTTTCCATAGAACTATTAGATCTAATTCTTTGACTTTATGTAAAGATAGACTTCACATAACATAGATATAGTCTTCAAAGAAAATAAATATAATTCACAGAATATAGATAGTAGTCTTCAATTAATAAGGCACGATAGCCCCTTCTTTTAAGAACATAATGCAGTGTTTCTGAGCACAATCATAATCTTGAAAACCTTATAATAATCACAGAATTCGAATATAATTCTATGGTTTCATACATATAGTCTTCACGAACATAAATATAATTCTTCCCAAAGCCATAAATATAGTCTTCACATAACCACTAAATGAACTTCTGCTAGATGTAGTCTTTACAGAACATATTAATCTTATCACTACAGAAAAAAAATATGGTGCTAAACTGAACATAAATAGTGATCTTAACAGATTTTTGTGGTATAAGTCTTCAGTGAACATCAATATAGTGATCTTAGCAAATTTTCATTATCAGACTTGCGCCCCCAAAGATATAGTCTTCACGGACATATAATACTAGTCTTTACGGAAAATATAATATAGTCTTTATGGAACATCGTTATGGTGTCCCCAGTGCATAAATATATTATTAAGAATACAAATATGAATATTTATAAAAAATTAAAAATAGACTTCAAATAACAAAGTTATGGATCTTGAAAGAAATATCAATACAAAAACCACAGACGTACAAAAATTAAATTTAACGATTCACATTTATTGTAATCACCATCATACATTTCATCTGTCTTCATGGACCATAGATATTATCTTCACAGAACATATAGTATTCAAAGAACATAGATTAGTGTCTTCACAGAACTTTAGATATAGTCCTTCAGAGAACCTAAATATAGTCTTCACAGAACAAAGATCTAAGTTCTCCCAGAACATAAATATGGTCTTCACAGAACATAAATATAGTCTTCACAGAATATAGATATAGTCTTCACAGAAAATAAATATAGACTTCATAACATATGATATCGTTTTCACAGAAAAATAATATAGTCTTCACAGAACATAAATATAATTTTCACATAAAATAGATATAGTTTTCACAGAACAAAGATAGTGTCTTCAAAGAACATAGATATAGTCTTTATAGAACCTAAATATAGTCTTCACAGAACATAAATATAGTCTTCACAGAACATAAATGTAGTCTTAAGCAGAATATAGATATAGTCTTCAGTGCAATGATAAATATAAGTCTTCACAGAATATAGATATAGTCTTCACAGAACATAAATATAGACTTCACATAACATAGAAATAGTCTTCACAGAACATAAATATAGTCTTTACAAAATATAAATATAGTCTTTATAGAACAAAAATATAGACTTCACATAACATAGATATAGTCTTCACACAAAATAAATATAGTCTTCACAATACATAAAAATAGTCTTGACTTAACATAAGTATAGTCTTTACAGAACATAAATATAGTCTTCACAGAACATAGATATAGTCTTCACAGAACATAGATATAGTCTTCATAGAGCATAGATATAATCTTCACAGAGCATAAATATAGACTTCACAGAACATAAATATAGTTTTCACATAACATAAATATAGTCTTTACAGAATATAGATATAGTCTTCACATAACATATATATAGTCTTCACATAATAATGAGATATAGTCTTCACAGAAAAAAAAATAGTATTCACAGAATATAGATATAGTCTTCACAGAACATAAATATAGTCTTCACAGAACATAAATATAGTCTTTACAGAATATAGATATAGTCTTCCACATAACATATATATAGTCTTTACATAACATAGATATGGTCTTCACAGAAAATAAAAATAGTCTTCATTGAATTTGTATAAATATAATTTTCACTGAATATAGACATAGTGTATTAACTTCACTTAATTTCAGATATGAGTCTTCACAGAACATAGATCATTTATATTTCTTTGAACATAGATATAGACTTCATGAACATAAAATATGTCTTTACAGACATGAGATATAAATCTTCATTAGAACATAAACAAAGTCTTCACAGAACTGTCATAGATATAATTGTTTTCACGGAACATAAATATAGTCTTTAGAACATTTAAATATATTCTTACTGAGACATAAATATGTCTTCATAGCACATAATCCATTTGCATAATATAGATATTGCTCTCTTAGAACATAAATATTGATCTTATAGAAAAAATATGTCTTAAGAAATATAGATATTGTCTTTACAGAACTATTGATATAATCATATCAAGACAAATATAGTTTTTTCTGAACATAAATATAGTCTTTTCAGAACATAAATATAGACATCACATAAATAGATATAGTCTTCACAGAACATAAATATAGTCTTCACAGAAAAAAAATATAGTCTTCACAGAACATAAATATAGTCTTAACAGGACATAGTTATAGTCTTCACAGAACATAAATATAGTCTTCACAGAACATAAATATAGACTTCACATAACATAGATATAGTCTTCACAGAACATAAATATAGTCTTCACAGAAAATAAATATAGTCTTCACAGAACATAAATATAGTCTTAACAGAACATAGATATAGTCTTCACAGAATATAAATATAGTCTTCACAGAACATAAGAAATAGACTTCTCATAACATAGATATAGTCTTCACAGAAAATAAATATAGTATTCACAGAACATAGATAGTGTCTTCAATTCACATAACACAGATATTGTCTTCACAGAACATAAATATAGTCTTCACAGACCATAGATATTATCTTCACAGAACATATAGTATTCAAAGAACATAGATAGTGTCTTCACAGAACATAGATATAGTCTTCACAGAACATAAATATAGTCTTCACAGAACAAAGATCTAGTCTTCACAGAACATAAATATAGTCTTCACAGAACATAAATATAGTCTTCACAGAATATAGATATAGTCTTCACAGAAAATAAATATAGACTTCACATAACATAGATATAGTTCACAGAAAATAAATATAGTCTTCACAGAACATAAATATAGTCTTCACATAACATAGATATAGTCTTCACAGAACAAAGATAGTAATCTTCAAAGAACATAGATATAGTCTTTATAGAACATAAATATAGTCTTCACAGAACATAAATATAGTCTTCACAGAACATAAATATAGTCTTTACAGAATATAAATATAGTCTTCAAAGAACATAAATATAGTCTACAGAACATAGATATAGTCTTTACAGAACATAAATATAGACTTCACATAACATAGAAATAGTCTTCACAGAACATAAATATAGTCTTTACAAAATATAAATATAGTCTTTATAGAACAGAAATATAGACTTCACATAACATAGATATAGTCTTCATAAAAATAAATATAGATCTTTACATTATATAAAAATAGTCTTGACTTAACATAAGTATAGTCTTTACAGAACATAAATATAGTCTTCACAGAACATAGATATAATCTTTACAGAACATAGATATAGTCTTCATAGAACATAGATATAATCTTCACAGAGCATAAATATAGACTTCACAGAACATAAATATAGTTTTCACATAACATAAATATAGTCTTTACAGAATATAGATATAGTCTTCACATAACATATATATAGTCTTCACATAACATAGATATAGTCTTCACAGAAAAAAAATAGTATTCACAGAATATAGATATAGTCTTCACAGAACATAAATATAGTCTTCACAGAACATAAATATAGTCTTTACAGAATATAGATATAGTCTTCACATAACATATATATAGTCTTTACATAACATAGATATGGTCTTCACAGAAAATAAAAATAGTCTTCACAGAACATAAATATAATCTTCACAGAATATAGATAGTGTCTTCTCTTCACATAACATAGATATAGTCTTCACAGAACATAGATAGTGTCTTCATAGAACATAGATATAGACTTCATAGAACATAAATATAGTCTTTACAGAACATGGATATAATCTTCACAGAACATAAATAAAGTCTTCACAGAACATAGATATAGTCTTCACAGAACATAAATATAGTCTTCACAGAACATAAATATAGTCTTCACAGAACATAAATATAGTCTTCACAGCACATAAATATAGACTTCACATAACATAGATATAGTCTTCACAGAACATAAATATAGTCTTCACAGAAAAAAAATATAGTCTTCACAGAACATAGATATTGTCTTTACAGAACATTGATATAATCTTCACAGAACATAAATATATTCTTCACAGAACATAAATATAGCCTTCACAGAACATAGATATAGTCTTCACAGAACATAAATATAGTCTTCACAGAACATAGATATAGTCTTAACAGAACATAAATATAGTCTTCACAGAACATAAATATAGTCTTCACAGAATATACATATAGTCTTCATAGAACATAAATATAGACTTCACATCACATAGATATAGTCTCACAGAACATAAATATAGTCTTCACAGAACATAAATTTAGTCTTCACAAGACATAAATATAGTCTTTACAGAACATAGATATAATCTTCACAGAACATAAATATAGTTTTCACAAAACATAGATATAGTCTTCACAGAACATAAATATAGTCTTCACAGAACATAGATATAGTCTTCACAGAACATAAATATAGTCTTCACAGAACATAAATATAGTCTTCAAAGAATATAGATATAGTCTTCACAGAACAAAAATATATACTTCACAAAACATAGATATAGTCTTCACAGAACATAGATATTGTCTTCACAGAAAATAAATATAGCCTTCACATAACATAGATATATTCTTCACATAACATAGATATAGTCTTCAGAGAACATAGATATAGTCTTCATAGAAAATAAATATAGTTTTCACAGAACATAGACATAGTCTTCACATAACATAGATATAGTCTTTGCAGAACATAAATATAGTCTTCACAGAATATACATATAGTCTTCACAGAACATAAATATAGACTTCACAGAACATAAATATAGTCTTCACATAACATAAATATAGTCTTCACAGAACATAGATATAGTCTTCACAGAACATAGATATAGTCTTCATAGAACATAAATATATTCTTCACAGAACATAAATATAGTCTTCACAGAATATAGATATAGTCTTCACAGAACATAAATATAGACTTCACATAACATAGATATAGTCTTCACAGAAAATAAATATAATATTCACAGAACATAGATAGTGTCTTCAATTCACAAAACACAGATATTGTCTTCACAGAACATAAATATAGTCTTCACAGAACATAGATATTATCTTCACAGAACATATAGTTTTCAAAGAACATAGATATAGTCTTTGCAGAACATAAATATAGTCTTCACAGAACATAGATATAGTCTTCACAGAACATAAATATAGTCTTCACAGAACATAAATATAGTCTTCACAGAACATAAATATAGTCTTCACAGCACATAAATATAGACTTCACATAACATAGATATAGTCTTCACAGAACATAAATATAGTCTTCACAGAAAAAAAATATAGTCTTCACAGAACATAGATATTGTCTTTACAGAACATTGATATAATCTTCACAGAACATAAATATAGTCTTAACAGGACATAGTTATAGTCTTCACAGAACATAAATATAGTCTTCACAGAACATAAATATAGACTTCACATAACATAGATATAGTCTTCACAGAACATAAATATAGTCTTCACAGAAAATAAATATAGTCTTCACAGAACATAAATATAGTCTTAACAGAACATAGATATAGTCTTCACAGAATATAAATATAGTCTTCACAGAACATAAGAAATAGACTTCTCATAACATAGATATAGTCTTCACAGAAAATAAATATAGTATTCACAGAACATAGATAGTGTCTTCAATTCACATAACACAGATATTGTCTTCACAGAACATAAATATAGTCTTCACAGACCATAGATATTATCTTCACAGAACATATAGTATTCAAAGAACATAGATAGTGTCTTCACAGAACATAGATATAGTCTTCACAGAACATAAATATAGTCTTCACAGAACAAAGATCTAGTCTTCACAGAACATAAATATAGTCTTCACAGAACATAAATATAGTCTTCACAGAATATAGATATAGTCTTCACAGAAAATAAATATAGACTTCACATAACATAGATATAGTTTTCACAGAAAATAAATATAGTCTTCACAGAACATAAATATAGTCTTCACATAACATAGATATAGTCTTCACAGAACAAAGATAGTGTCTTCAAAGAACATAGATATAGTCTTTATAGAACATAAATATAGTCTTCACAGAACATAAATATAGTCTTCACAGAACATAAATATAGTCTTTTACAGAATATAGATATAGTCTTCAAAGAACATAAATATAGTCTTCACAGAACATAGATATAGTCTTCACAGAACATAAATATAGACTTCACATAACATAGAAATAGTCTTCACAGAACATAAATATAGTCTTTACAAAATATAAATATAGTCTTTATAGAACAGAAATATAGACTTCACATAACATAGATATAGTCTTCACATAAAATAAATATAGTCTTCACAATACATAAAAATAGTCTTGACTTAACATAAGTATAGTCTTTACAGAACATAAATATAGTCTTCACAGAACATAGATATAATCTTTACAGAACATAGATATAGTCTTCATAGAACATAGATATAATCTTCACAGAGCATAAATATAGACTTCACAGAACATAAATATAGTTTTCACATAACATAAATATAGTCTTTACAGAATATAGATATAGTCTTCACATAACATATATATAGTCTTCACATAACATAGATATAGTCTTCACAGAAAAAAAAATAGTATTCACAGAATATAGATATAGTCTTCACAGAACATAAATATAGTCTTCACAGAACATAAATATAGTCTTTACAGAATATAGATATAGTCTTCACATAACATATATATAGTCTTTACATAACATAGATATGGTCTTCACAGAAAATAAAAATAGTCTTCACAGAACATAAATATAATCTTCACAGAATATAGATAGTGTCTTCTCTTCACATAACATAGATATAGTCTTCACAGAACATAGATAGTGTCTTCATAGAACATAGATATAGACTTCATAGAACATAAATATAGTCTTTACAGAACATGGATATAATCTTCACAGAACATAAATAAAGTCTTCACAGAACATAGATATAGTCTTCACAGAACATAAATATAGTCTTCACAGAACATAAATATAGTCTTCACAGAACATAAATATAGTCTTCACAGCACATAAATATAGACTTCACATAACATAGATATAGTCTTCACAGAACATAAATATAGTCTTCACAGAAAAAAAATATAGTCTTCACAGAACATAGATATTGTCTTTACAGAACATTGATATAATCTTCACAGAACATAAATATAGTCTTCACAGAACATAAATATAGCCTTCACAGAACATAGATATAGTCTTCACAGAACATAAATATAGTCTTCACAGAACATAGATATAGTCTTAACAGAACATAAATATAGTCTTCACAGAACATAAATATAGTCTTCACAGAATATACATATAGTCTTCATAGAACATAAATATAGACTTCACATCACATAGATATAGTCTCACAGAACATAAATATAGTCTTCACAGAACATAAATATAGTCTTCACAAGACATAAATATAGTCTTTACAGAACATAGATATAATCTTCACAGAACATAAATATAGTTTTCACAAAACATAGATATAGTCTTCACAGAACATAAATATAGTCTTCACAGAACATAGATATAGTCTTCACAGAACATAAATATAGTCTTCACAGAACATAAATATAGTCTTCACAGAATATAGATATAGTCTTCACAGAACAAAAATATATACTTCACAAAACATAGATATAGTCTTCACAGAACATAGATATTGTCTTCACAGAAAATAAATATAGCCTTCACATAACATAGATATATTCTTCACATAACATAGATATAGTCTTCAGAGAACATAGATATAGTCTTCATAGAAAATAAATATAGTTTTCACAGAACATAGACATAGTCTTCACATAACATAGATATAGTCTTTGCAGAACATAAATATAGTCTTCACAGAATATACATATAGTCTTCACAGAACATAAATATAGACTTCACAGAAAATAAATATAGTCTTCACATAACATAAATATAGTCTTCACAGAACATAGATATAGTCTTCACAGAACATAGATATAGTCTTCATAGAACATAAATATATTCTTCACAGAACATAAATATAGTCTTCACAGAATATAGATATAGTCTTCACAGAACATAAATATAGACTTCACATAACATAGATATAGTCTTCACAGAAAATAAATATAGTATTCACAGAACATAGATAGTGTCTTCAATTCACATAACACAGATATTGTCTTCACAGAACATAAATATAGTCTTCACAGAACATAGATATTATCTTCACAGAACATATAGTTTTCAAAGAACATAGATATAGTCTTTGCAGAACATAAATATAGTCTTCACAGAACATAGATATAGTCTTCACAGAACATAAATATAGTCTTCACAGAACATAAATATAGTCTTCACAGAACATAAATATAGTCTTCACAGCACATAAATATAGACTTCACATAACATAGATATAGTCTTCACAGAACATAAATATAGTCTTCACAGAAAAAAAATATAGTCTTCACAGAACATAGATATTGTCTTTACAGAACATTGATATAATTTTCACAGAACATAAATATAGTCTTCACAGAACATAAATATAGCCTTCACAGAACATAAATATAATTTTCACAGAACATAGATATAGTCTTCACAGAACATAGATATAGTCTTCACAGAACATAAATATAGTTATCACAGAACAAAGATCTAGTCTTCACAGAACATAAATATAGTCTTCACAGAACATAAATATAGTCTTCACAGAATATAGATATAGTCTTCACAGAAAATAAATATAGACTTCACATAACATAGATATAGTTTTCACAGAAAATAAATATAGTCTTCACAGAACATAAATATAGTCTTCACATAACATAGATATAGTCTTCACAGAACATAGATAGTGTCTTCAAAGAACATAGATATAGTCTTTATAGAACATAAATATAGTCTTCACAGAACATAAATATAGTCTTCACAGAACATAAATATAGTCTTCACAGAATATAGATATAGTCTTCACAGAACATAAATATAGTCTTCACAGAACATAAATATAGTCTTTAAAGAATATAGATATAGTCTTCAAAGAACATAAATATAGTCTTCACAGAACATAGATATAGTCTTCACAGAACATAAATATAGACTTCACATAACATAGATATAGTCTTCACAGAACATAAATATAGTCTTTACAGAATATAAATATAGTCTTTACAGAACAAAAATATAGACTTCACATAACATTGATATAGTCTTCACAGAAAATAAATATAGTCTTCACAATACATAAAAATAGTCTTGACATAACATATTCATAGTCTTTACAGAACATAAATATAGTCTTCACAGAACATACATATAGTCTTTACAGAACATAGATATAGTCTTCATAGAACATATATATAGTCTTCACAGAACATGAATATAGTCTTCACGGAACATAGATATAGTCTTTACAGAACATAGATATAATCTTCAAAGAACACAAATATAGTCTTCACAGAAGATAAACATAGCCTTCACAGAACATAAATATAACCTTCACAGAACATAGATATAGTCTTCACAGAACATAGATATAGTCTTCACAGAACATAAATATAGTCTTTACAGAACATAGATCTAGTCTTCACAGAACATAAATATAGTCTTCACAGAACATAAATATAGTCTTCACAGAATATAGATATAGTCTTCACAGAAAATAAATATAGACTTCACATAACATAGATAGTGTCTTCTCTTCACATAACATAGATATAGTCTTCACAGAACATAGATAGTGTCTTCATAGAACATAGATATAGTCTTCATAGAACATAAATATAGACTTTACAGAACATAGATATAATCTTCACAGAACATAAATATAGTCTTCACAGAACATAAATATATTCTTCACAGAACATAAATATAATCTTCACAGAACATAGATATAGTCTTCACAGCACATAGATATAGTCTTCACAGAACATAAATATAGTCTTCACAGAACATAGATATAGTCTTCACAGAACATAAATATAGTCTTCACAGAATATAGATATAGTCTTCAGTAAACATAAATATAGTCTTCAAAGAACATAAATATAGTCTTTACAGACTATAGATATAGTCTTCACAGAAAATAAATATAGTCCTCATAGTACATTAAAATAGTCTTCACATAACATAAGTATTGTCTTCACAGAACATAAATATAGTTTTCACAGAACATAGATATAGTCTTCACAGAACATAGATATAGTCTTCAAAGAACATAAATATAGTCTTCACAGAACATAAATATAGTCTTCACAGAACACATATATATATTCTTCACAGAACATAAATATATTCTTCACAGAATATAGATATAGTCTTCACAGAACATAGATATAGTCTTCACACAACATAAATATGGTCTTCACAGAATATAAATAAAGTCTTCACAGAATATAGATATAGTCTTCACAGAACATAAATATAGACTTTACATAACATAGATATAGTCTTCACAGAACATAAATATAGTCTTCACAGAACATAAATATAATCTTCACAGAACATATAGTATTGACAGAACATAAATATAGTCTTCACGGAATATAAATATAGTCTTTACAGAACATAGATATAGTCTTCACAGAACATAAATATAGTCTTCATAGAACATAAATATAGTCTTCACAGAACCTAGATAGTGTCTTCAATTCACATAACATAGATATTGTCTTCACAGAAAATAAATATAGTCTTCACAGAACATAGATATTTTCTTCACAGAACATATATTATTCACAGAACATAGATATAGTCTTCACAGAACATAAATATAGTCTTCACAGAACATAGATATAGTCTTCACAGAACATAAATATAGTCTTCACAGAACATAAATATAGTCTTCACAGAATATACATATAGTCTTCATAGAACATAAATATAGACTTCACATCACATAGATATAGTCTCACAGAACATAAATATAGTCTTCACAGAACATAAATATAGTCTTCACAGAACATAAATATAGTCTTTACAGAACGTAGATATAATCTTCACAGAACATAAATATAGTCTTCACAGAACATAGATATAGTCTTCACAGAACATAAATATAGTCTTCACAGAACATAGATATAGTCTTCAGTAAACATAAATATAGTCTTCACAGAACATAAATATAGTCTTTACAGACTATAGATATAGTCTTTATAGAACATAAATATAGACTTCACATAACATAGATATAGTCTTCACAGAAAATAAATATAGTCTTCACAGTACATTAATATAGTCTTCACATAACATAAGTATTGTCTTCACAGAACATAAATATAGTTTTCACAGAACATAGATATAGTCTTCACAGAACATAGATATAGTCTTCAAAGAACATAAATATAGTCTTCACAGAACATAAATATAGTCTTCACAGAATATATATATATATTCTTCACAAAACATAAATATAGTCTTTACAGAATATAGATATAGTCTTCACAGAACATAGATATAGTCTTCACACAACATAAATATAGTCTTCATAGAATATAAATATAGTCTTCACAGAATATAGATATAGTCTTCACAGAACATAAATATAGACTTTACATAACATAGATATAGTCTTCACAGAACATAAATATAGTCTTAACAGAACATAAATATAATCTTCACAGAACATATAGTATTGACAGAACATAAATATAGTCTTCACAGAATATAAATATAGTCTTCACAGAACATAGATATAGTCTTCACAGAACATAAATGTAGTCTTCACAGAACATAAATATAGTCTTCACAGAACCTAGATAGTGTCTTCAATTCACATAACATAGATATTGTCTTCACAGAAAATAAATATAGTCTTCACAGAACATAGATATTTTCTTCACAGAACATATATTATTCACAGAACATAGATATAGTCTTCACAGAACATAAATATAGTCTTCACAGAACATAGATATAGTCTTCACAGAACATAAATATAGTCTTCACAGAACATAAATATAGTCTTCACAGAATATACATATAGTCTTCATAGAACATAAATATAGACTTCACATCACATAGATATAGTCTCACAGAACATAAATATAGTCTTCACAGAACATAAATATAGTCTTCACAAGACATAAATATAGTCTTTACAGAACATAGATATAATCTTCACAGAACATAAATATTGTTTTCACAAAACATAGATATAGTCTTCACAGAACATAAATATAGTCTTCACAGAACATAGATATAGTCTTCACAGAACATAAATATAGTCTTCACAGAACATAAATATAGTCTTCACAGAATATAGATATAGTCTTCACAGAACAAAAATATATACTTCACAAAACATAGATATAGTCTTCACAGAACATAGATATTGTCTTCACAGAAAATAAATATAGCCTTCACATAACATAGATATATTCTTCACATAACATAGATATAGTCTTCACAGAACATAGATATAGTCTTCATAGAAAATAAATATAGTTTTCACAGAACATAGACATAGTCTTCACATAACATAGATATAGTCTTTGCAGAACATAAATATAGTCTTCACAGAATATACATATAGTCTTCACAGAACATAAATATAGACTTCACAGAACATAGATATAGTCTCACAGAACATAAATATAGTCTTCACAGAACATAAATATAGTCTTTACAGAACAAGGATATAATCTTTACAGAACATAAATATAGTCTCCACAGAACATAAATATAGTCTTCACAGAACATAAATATAATCTTCACAGAACATAGATAAAGTCTTCACAGAATATAGATATAGTCTTCACAGAACATAAATATAGTCTTCACAGAACATAGATATAGTCTTCACAGAACATTAATATAGTCTTTACAGAACATAAATATAGTCTTCAGAGAATATAGATATAGTCTTCACAGAACATAAATATAGTCTTCACAGAATATAGATATAGTCTTCACAGAACGTAAATATAGACTTCACATAACATATATATAGTCTTTACATAACATAGATATAGTCTTCACAGAAAATAAAAATAGTCTTCACAGAACATAAATATAGTCTTCACAGACATAGATAGTGTCTTCACAGAACATAGATATAGTCTTCATAGAACATAAATATAGTCTTCACAGAACATAGATATAGTCTTCACAGAATATAGATATATTCTTCATAGAACATAAATATAGACTTCACAGAACATAGATATTGTCTCACAGAACATACATATAGTCTTTACAGAACATATATATAATCTTCACAGAACATAGATATAGTCTTCACAGAACATAAAAATAGTCTTCACAGAACATAGATATAGTCTTCACAGAACATAAATATCGTCTTTACAGAACATAAATATAGTCTTCACAGAATATAGATATAGTCGTCACAGAACATAAATATAGTCTTCACAGAATATAGATATAGTCTTCACAGAACGTAAATATAGACTTCACATAACATATATATAGTCTTTACATAACATAGATATAGTCTTCACAGAAAATAAAAATAGTCTTCACAGAACATAAATATAGTCTTCACAGAACATAGATAGTGTCTTCACAGAACATAGATATAGTCTTCATAGAACATAAATATAGTCTTCACAGAACATAGATATAGTCTTCACAGAATATAGATATATTCTTCATAGAACATAAATATAGACTTCACAGAACATAGATATAGTCTCACAGAACATAAATATAGTCTTTACAGAACATATATATAATCTTCACAGAACATAGATATAGTCTTCACAGAACATAGACATAGTTTTCACAGAAAATAAATATAGTCTCCGCAGTAAATAAATATAGTCTTCACATAACATAAATATAGTCTTCACAGAACATAAATATAGTCTTCACAGAACATAGATATAGTCTTCACAGAACATAGATATAGTCTTCACAGAACATAAATATAGTCTTCACAGAACATATATATAGTCTTCACAGAACATAAATATAGTCTTCACAGAACATAGATATAGTCTTCACAGAACATAGATATAGTCTTCACAAAACATAAATATAGTCTTCACAGAACATACATATAGTCTTCACAGAACATATATATAGTCTTCACAGAACATAAATATAGTCTTCACAAGACATAAATATAGTCTTTACAGAACATAGATATAATCTTCACAGAACATAAATATAGTTTTCACAAAACATAGATATAGTCTTCACAGAATTTAAATATAGTCTTCACAGAACATAGATATAGTTTTCACAGAACATAAATATAGTCTTCACAGAACATAAATATAGTCTTCACAGAATATAGATATAGTCTTCACAGAACAAAAATATATACTTCACAAAACATAGATATAGTCTTCACAGAACATAGATATTGTCTTCACAGAAAATAAATATAGCCTTCACATAACATAGATATATTCTTCACATAACATAGATATAGTCTTCACAGAACATAGATATAGTCTTCATAGAAAATAAATATAGTCTTCACAGAACATAGACATAGTCTTCACATAACATGGATATAGTCTTTGCAGAACATAAATATAGTCTTCACAGAATATACATATAGTCTTCACAGAACATAAATATAGACTTCACAGAACATAGATATAGTCTCACAGAACATAAATATAGTCTTCACAGAACATAAATATAGTCTCCACAGAACATAAATATAGTCTTCACAGAACATAAATATAATCTTCACAGAACATAGATATAGTCTTCACAGAATATAGATATAGTCTTCACAGAACATAAATATAGTCTTCACAGAACATAGATATAGTCTTCACAGAACATTAATATATTTTTTACAGAACATAAATATAGTCTTCACAGAATATAGATATAGTCGTCACAGAACATAAATATAGTCTTCACAGAATATAGATATAGTCTTCACAGAACGTAAATATAGACTTCACATAACATATATATAGTCTTTACATAACATAGATATAGTCTTCACAGAAAATAAAAATAGTCTTCACAGAACATAAATATAGTTTTCACAGACATAGATAGTGTCTTCACAGAACATAGATATAGTCTTCATAGAACATAAATATAGTCTTCACAGAACATAGATATAGTCTTCACAGAATATAGATATATTCTTCATAGAACATAAATATAGACTTCACAGAACATAGATATTGTCTCACAGAACATACATATAGTCTTTACAGAACATATATATAATCTTCACAGAACATAGATATAGTCTTCACAGAACATAAAAATAGTCTTCACAGAACATAGATATAGTCTTCACAGAACATAAATATAGTCTTTACAGAACATAAATATAGTCTTCACAGAATATAGATATAGTCGTCACAGAACATAAATATAGTCTTCACAGAATATAGATATAGTCTTCACAGAACGTAAATATAGACTTCACATAACATATATATAGTCTTTACATAACATAGATATAGTCTTCACAGAAAATAAAAATAGTCTTCACAGAACATAAATATAGTCTTCACAGAACATAGATAGTGTCTTCACAGAACATAGATATAGTCTTCATAGAACATAAATATAGTCTTCACAGAACATAGATATATTCTTCACAGAATATAGATATATTCTTCATAGAACATAAATATAGACTTCACAGAACATAGATATAGTCTCACAGAACATAAATATAGTCTTTACAGAACATATATATAATCTTCACAGAACATAGATATAGTCTTCACAGAACATAGACATAGTTTTCACAGAAAATAAATATAGTCTCCGCAGTAAATAAATATAGTCTTCACATAACATAAATATAGTCTTCACAGAACATAAATATAGTCTTCACAGAACATAGATATAGTCTTCACAGAACATAGATATAGTCTTCACAGAACATAAATATAGTCTTCACAGAACATATATATAGTCTTCACAGAACATAAATATAGTCTTCACAGAACATAGATATAGTCTTCACAGAACATAGATATAGTCTTCACAGAACATAAATATAGTCTTCACAGAACATATATATAGTCTTCACAGAACATATATATATAGTCTTCACAGAACATAAATATAGTCTTTACAGAATATAGATATAGTCTTCACAGAACATAAATATAATCTTCACATAACATATATATAGTCTTCACATAACATAGATATAGTCTTCACAGAAAATAAAAATAGTCTTCACAGAACATAAATATAGTCTTCACAGAACATAGATAGTGTCTTCACTTCACATAACATAGATATAGTCTTCACAGAACATAGAAAGTGTCTTCACGGAACATAGATATAGTCTTCATAGAACATAAATATAGTCTTCACATAACATAGATATAGTCTTCACAGAACATAAATATAGTTATCACAGAACATAAATATAGTCTTCACAGAATATAGATATAGTCTTCACAGAACATAAATATAGACTTCACAGAACATGGATATAGTCTCACAGAACATAAATATAGTCTTCACAGAAAATCAATATAGTCTTCACAGAACATAGAAAAAGTCTTCACAGAAAATCAATATAGTCTTCACAGAACATAAATATATTATTTACAGAACATAGATATAATCTTCACAGAACATAAATATAGTGTTCTATTTTTTAATGTTATATATATATATATATATATATATATATATATTTAAGTTACTGGTCTTAAGTGGATAGGACCAACAGAAAAGATAAGATTTCAGTGTTGTAACGATGCATGTCTATATGGTTATGACGGATATCATTGCAACAATAGGTGTAAACTAAATCAAATAGGATATGCATGTCAATATGGTAAGTTTTTTTTAAATATCTCGAAGATAAATGTGGTCTTTCTTTGCATCTTAACAGATAAAATAATTTTGGAGATTATTAAGTACCGTATTTCCCCATGTATAAGCAACCCCCTTTATATAAGCCAACCCCCCCCCCCAATTTTAGGACTATGAAGTTTTGAAAAAAAATTTTTTTATTAGAGAAACAAGTTATAAAGTATCAAAATTTATAAAGAAACAAAATTCAAGATTCATAATAATCACTCATACACTCCATCCCCCTTACTTTTTAGGCTTGAAAATTTTTGAAAAAAGGGGTGGGCTTATACATGGGGAAATACGGTAATTTTCTATAAGGATTTTTAATTCTTATGTGATTAAAATTTGGCCCTCTTTTACAAAGAATTAAAGCTAGAAAACATCTTTTCTTCTTAGCTATGTAGCGGTATAAAAAGTTACATTTCAAAAATTTTAAACATATTACGCAGTCGATGTGGTCTCAAAGGTATCTTCAACCTATCCCAGGCTAACGGACGAAGACTCCAATACTTGTTTAGAAAATGATACGAATGAGATCAAAATCAGCATTCATCCATCCATGATAAGATTTGTGCAGGTGACCTTGGCAAAGATAGGTAACGACACAACCACTTTGACAAATTACCTTGCTTTTTGTTATTTATTATAATTATTTTTTTTTTAAATACTACTGACATACTGACAGCATTAGACCAGTGGCCCTCAAACTATTGTGATTCACGTTCCACTAAGAAACTTGTTCGATTTCTGCTACCGAAACGAATGCGAATCATGCTGTGTTTTATAATAATGAAACGGTGTGAATCATGGAAATCTAGATATAGCATCAGGAAGCACAACCAATATTTTAAAAAATACGTTTTAGGCTGACACACAATCAAGTGTTTAGCGTTAGTCTTCATGTTTTATAGCAGTTTTGTATATTTGGTACTTATGTTTTTATGAAATAAACACAAACGCAATTAAAGTTTGAAAACTTTCAATAACAAATTTTTTAATTTAAAATCTTTATTTTGTCAATTTAATTATTTTCGTTTTTTCATTGGTTTTTCACGAACGGTCTCGTTTAATTGCTTAACATAATTTTTAGACGAACAATTAAAAAATTTAACATAAATAAGTTCTTTTAAATTATGATTGAAATAAAAAAATAATTTATTCAATCAGCAATGACTCATCAATTTTTACTCTATCAACAATTTAAACAATTTTTTTTTTATTTGTTTGTCCTAGAAATAGTTTCAGACTACTTGCTGATCTTTTCAATGAATTGAATACTTTCCAATTTAGTAGGCAAGTAGAGAAGGTGTACTCAGATGGCTGCAATAGCCCTCCTCTGTTGACATTGTTAAAAAAAAAACATCCAGCTTTTCAATCTTAATTCGTCAATGTCTTTAAAATTTTTATCGACTAATATTTCTCTAAAGCTTTTATTTTAAAAATTATGTTATTATAGTATATATATGAAAATATAGTAAATTGTAAGGGCTTTTTAACAATATATGTTTCAAAGTGATATTATTATGCAAGTATTTTATTATTTTTAAAAAAGTTTAGATGAAAAAAAATAAACAAAAATAAATAAATTAAACAATTCACAAACTCAAAGAAGAAAAAAAATTCATTATTATTCATTTCAATAAAAGTTACTTTTTATTAAACTACATTCAATTCTCTGTGTGTAGGATGTTTTTGAAGACATTATATTCAGAAAAAAAATAAATTAATTAAACAATACACAAACACAAAGAAGAAAAAATTCCTTGCGTCAGCCTAAACCGTACACAGCTAGAATGAAATTTTGTTTGGTTGTCTATCCTGGTATCTAGATATCCATGGTGTGAATCATGCTGTGTTATATAACAATGAAACGAGGTCTGATGTATTTGGGACAGGGATCCACGTTTGTTGTTACTCTGCATGTTGTATATTTTACACTCACATTGTATCATAGTAAATTTATTTACATTTAACAAAAGAATTGACGTCTACCTCATCGTCTCCAATTTGTATTCATTGTCTGTTGCGCCTTTAGAAATACACTTTAAAATATCATAAACATTACAAAAACTTGATGTGAAGCTATATCAGAGCAGATCCATTATGACTCGTTTGCGACGGTGGCTTTACCCAGACTTAATATATTTCTCCCAATCGGACCCCGCATCCAAGGGTTACCTAGTAGCAGCCCCGTAGCCAAGGGGGGGTGGCACTGGGGGTCCGTGCCCCTCGCTAGGTATGGAGTGCCCCCCCACCCCGCTTAAAAAAAGAAGAAAAGAGGAACAATAAAGAAAAAGTAAAGGTGCCCCCTTGCTGGGTATTGGTGCCCCCCTGCTTACTTTGACCTGGCTACGGGCCTGCCTAGTAGGATTGTTTTTTATACTCGGCTTGACAACCAGGCACACAGCTCTGCCGATATTAGACCGGACAGCCCGTTTATGTTTGACAAAGAATAAATTTATATGATAGACAACAGCCTAAAGAATAAAAAAGAAGTTTTAATAAACATATATTGAAGAAAGTAAAATAATCATTGTAGCTAATAGCGTTGTATACTTGGGCAAATTTTCAGGCAGTTTTCTCTGTAGAACTTTGGAAAGGAAGGTGAGGGAGGGGAGGAACATAATGAACTAAGTAAAAATAAATGATAAAATGTAACACAAAAACACTTATACACTGTTTTTCAAACGTAATTAAATGAGCTTGAGTAGAATTTATAAGTAGTTTAATTTTTTTAAAAATGTTTTTAGCAGTCTAAATTACTGAAAAATATGGTAGAGAAATGACTGAGAATAAAGAATAACGATTTTTTTATCGATTCTACTAAAATTTTTTTTCGTTTTTATGAGCCCATGAAACTTCTAAACTTCAAAACTCAACAACTAACAAAGATACGGCCATAAAACTTCAAAACTCAACAACTAACAAAGATACGGCCATAAAACTTCAAAACTCAACAACTAACAAAGATACGGCCATAAAACTTCAAAACTCAATAACTAACAAAGATACGGCCATAAAACTTCAAAACTCAACAACTAACAAAGATACGGCCATAAAACTTCAAAACTCAACAATTAACAAAGATACAGCCATAAAACTTCAAAACTCAACAATTAACAAAGATACAGCCATGAAATCTCAAAACTCAAAACTAACAAATATACAGCCATGAAATATCACTAATTGACTACAACTGCTTATGCTCTAAGTCTATGTTTCCATGTCAAATTTTCAAACAAATTCCTTCAGCGGATAGCATAGGGGTGGTAACACCTCGTCTTGCAGCACAATGCCAGCTAAAAACGATGATCTGCATTAAAGGCCGCAATTTAAATATTATCCTTCTATTAGCCTAATATCGGCCTATTACCAACTAATATCAACCTAATAACAGCCTAATACCATCCTAATACCTGCCTAATACCAGCCTAATACCAGCCTCATACCAGCCTCATACCAGCCTAATACCAGTCTAATACCAGCCTAATACCAGCCTATTACCAACTTATATTAAACCAATACCAGCCTAATACCAGTCTAATACCAGCCTAATACCAACCTGATACCAACCTAATTCCAACATAATACCAGCCTAATTCCAACTTATATTAACTTAATACCAGCCAAATGCCAACCTAATGCCAACGTAATACCAGCCGAATGCCAACATAATACCAGTCTAATACCAGCCTAATACCAGCCTAATACCAGCCTAATACCAGTCTAATACCAGCCTAATACCGTTTTTTGGCTGCCGATACATTGTTGTTTTTTTTTTCACAAATCTAGTAACTCTAAATTGGTTTTGGTTTACAGAGTTAAAGTTTACTTACAGATTTCCAGTTAACTGTTCACCTGAATGAAGTGATTTACTGATATAATATAATTAAGTGTTTTTAATTTTTCAAACTTTAAAAAAAATCTGCTATAAGTAAATTCAGTAAAAATTACAAAGATTAACGAAGAAAATTATTTTAATTTCATCACAACTTTCACAAGTTAAAATTACAAAAAACAATTAATACATTTTTACTTTGTTTAGTTTGACATTTATTATTTACAACTTTATCTTACTTTCTGTTTGTGTACAAGTAAAAAGTAAAAACAACAAATTGTTTGTTATAAGTTTAATTTTAAACAATAAACATGCAGATTTCTGAGATTATGCAGGCGTGGTTTGTGTGTCTGTCTTCGGTCTTCCGGTCTGTCTTTTCATATCTTTTGTTCTTCTAATCTTCTTCATCTGCAAGACACCCTTTCATTAATAGCAAAATATCGGTATCGGTAAAAATGCTGGGGGAAAATATCGGTATCGGACTTTCGGTAAAAAGGCATGTCGGTCGCTCCCTACTAAACACTATTCCTCCCTTGAGAAAAGTGAAGACATAACAGAGTAGTCACAATCTCACTTCTGCTTTTGGAAGTTTGGAAGTAAAACCAAGTAAAAGTTGAAAGTGGTTGATAAGCAGTATTTTTGTAAAACCTGATTTGAAACACTTTAATTTAAAGCATAAGCACTTTGAAATTACACCATTTTGATAGTACGATATTTTGATAGTGTGACACTTTGATAGTGCGACACTTTAATAGTATGACACTTTGATAGTACAATAATTTAATAATGTGACAATTTTATAGTACGACACTTTGATAGTACGACACTTTGATAGTGCGACAGTTTAATAGTATGACAATTTTATAGTACGACACTTTGATAGTACGACACTTTGATAGTGCGACAGTTTAATAGTATGACAATTTTATAGTACGACACTTTGATAGTACGACACTTTGATATTGTATGACTTAAATATGACTTAAATCACCAAGTGTCTGAATTTTAAAACTAATTATTTAATAGGCAAAACACCATATAAGTCAGTCATACGGACTTGAAGTACTCAATATTTAGAAACAGTCAATCAATAAAATGACTAAATTGACCAGAGCATTATTAATCTTTTTAAGAATGAAAGCATATAAAGTTACATTTGCGAATAGTTTAAAACTAAACATAAAAAATAAAAAAAAAATCAGCAAGCTGGCTTGTCGACCAATGCCTGATTTTCGAGCTTACTAGGAGACAAAATGTTTTTATAGGGTGACATACATGACGCCAAGTCTTATATTTAAAATATACTCAGTTGAATAATTTAATTTTATTTCAGTGGACGTGAAGAACACACTATTTACATTTGAAACCATTACAGGTCGCAGACAATGTAATGGAAGCTACTTTGTATATGATTCTAGATATTTAATTTATGAATGTATACAGATCTTCAAAGCAACAAATGTTATTATTAGCGGATCTGCTGTGAAAAACATATGTGACATTTATGTGGTTAAAGGTAAAGACAATCATTAGATAAACACATTGGCTAACTTAGGTTAGTTGAGGTTAGTGCAATCATTAGATACACTCATCGGCTAACTTTAGTTAGTTAAGGCAATCATTAGATACACACATGTGCTAACTAAGGTTAGTTAAGGCAATCATTAGATACACACATCGGCTAACTAAGGTTAGTTAAGGCAATCATTAGAGCAGAAAAAAGAGACAAATAATAGAATAAAAAACTCAACCTCTGAAGTGGTTCCCCAGGACCCCAGACTCGCGCCCTGTACACCCATAGTAAAATTCTCATCTTGATACACAATAACATTTTCAATAATATATTATACATTAGAAAAAAAAGATACTTATTTCATTCAGATAAAAAATACCACTTTGTGGAAGTTAATTTTGTATTTATGTAAAAAAAAGTGTTGCCGGTTTGATATATAACGTGAGATTACCCTTCTCTTTAGGTCGTCCGTCTGAAGTACATAAAAAACGTGAATTCATATGTCTGTTTTAAACACCAGTCATTAGAAACTGTATTTGATATACCCCATAAAGGGAAGCATGTGCGAAATATCAAAAGGCAAACAATTTGTATTACAGAAATTCTAGTTTTATCTAAGACCAATAGAGCGGCAACGACTAGAATTACATAAAGTCTTTGAATACAAATAAGTTTCACTACTAGCCAGGGGGGATATACATATGACATGTTCAGGACCAGGACATATTTGCATACAGTTTTTAATGTGAGTCTTAGCTAGAGAGTAATGTACATTCGGCTAAACAAATTCACTAAAAAAAAATATTGCAATATGTAAGTGTAGAAACATCGTGCAATTTGTTAGTGTAAAAACATCGCGCAATATTTAAATGTAAAAAACATTAATCTGTTGGGCTGGAACTGAACTGTTTAAAATAGAAAGTATTAAAACATGGAAATCAAAAAAATACTAACATATATTTCACCTGTCATAAGTGATGATTTTTTTTTATATTGGAAGATAAAAGGTTATGGAAAAAAATGTGTCAAAATGTTAAATATTAAGTAATTAACATTGATTAAATCCCCGGAATGAAGTCATTTAGTTTATATTATCATCGCAATTAACTGTGCTCTCAAAATTACTTCAAACCATTATAATGAAGCACTTTGATTGACTTATTTGACCTGTTTAGTACTTCAACAGTAGTTAAAAAAAACAGAATGATTAAAATTGTACTTTACCAATGGTGTGTATTTGTGTGTGTGTGTGTGAGTTACAACGCATGATATCGATTAAGTTAAAGAGCTGATCTATAATGCGATTATATTACAAAAATTCTCATTGGGAGCCGCAAGCGAATCTAAGAGCCACATTTTGCTAATGCTCTTTTTCTAAACTATGCATTCAGTTAGTTTTTATTCTTTACACCTATAGAGACAACCTGATAAATGAAATGAACCCATCAGTTCTACAAAGATTATCACAAACAACGTAATTTGCTTGAAGTAATGGTGAAAGAGATTGTTTTGTAAAATAATTAGAAGTTCGAGCTATTTGTTTTATTATCTAGCAACAGGTATCTGCAGCTGTACATTTTATGAGTAAATGATATGGCTGGAGAATAAATGAGACTGACTCTTGATTTATTTATACGATAGATCTTGACCTAAAGTCAAACATAATCATACAGAATATTTTTTAGGAATCATCAAGAAGTCAGACATAATCATTAGGGTGGCCCAAAATCATATGGGAAAAAAAATAAAGTTTCTCACATCTAACGGGGCACCCTCTTGTTGAGTTCCATTTGTCTTACTTAGTAACTGACAACAATTTCAGCTTCCTACTGCTATTGGAAGGGGATGTTCAAGAGTTACAAAGTTTTGCTATATTAATGAAAAAAAAACGCATTTTCGTTGAATTTTTTTATTACATTTTCAAATCATACCATTACTGTACTATAGCTGTTAAGTAACGAAATTGTCAACATAAAATATAAATTGTAGAGTGCTGAAGAGTCAGAGTACATTGTCTAAACGTTGTCTACACCGAAACAGCACAGATGGCAGACTTCTTTGTAGTTTGTGCAGGGATGACTTTTCTGTTTGCTTCAACAACTTGCAAAATAAATTGCTTTTCTTCCTCGTTTTTTGTCAGCAGTCTATTATATTCCTCAAAAAGTTTAACTCGACATTCTGCAGTATCGTTGATCACACTCAAGTCGTTAATGCGCTGCTTACCCTTCTGGTATTCATTATTATAGGAGTTGCCTATGTGCTAGTTTCTATTCCAAAAACTGTTATTGTTTCTCAAGTGGTGACACTTTATCGGAAAACAATGCCAGGCCGACAGTCTCATTAGATATGTACTACATGTGATTCTGGAGAATTGCTTGTGCTGATCAACAGACTGATATTGCTGCAGGTCATTCCAGAGCAAAAGATCTCCTCTAGGTGCACAGGGTACGTGAATCCAAGACTTTGTGTACAACAAGGTTCCAAACTGTGCAAATCGTTTGAGTTGGCTCTCTTCCTTGGATGTAAGACTGAAAATTTCTCTCTGATGACGGAGGAAGTAAATTTTGATGGCATAGATCAGCTTAGCCATCCACCTAGCATGATGTACAGGGCCTGGTGCTCTCCAGTGAATTGTTTTTGGTGGATCTCCTAAGATGATCATTGTCAGTTCAATAAGTTCTTCATAATCATCTCTAACCTGGGACTTCACATCAACGAAATTTGTCAGAAAGCTCACCGTGTTTTCTAGGAAAACTCAGTGCTTGAAGGCAGTTACAACTACTATAGTTGTCAAGCTTTATGCGTCCCCAAACTTCTTTAAATCTTTTGAAGGTGTAATTTTTTTTTATCATAAGAATTTTGTTTTTGGTTTTGTATTTATCTTGTTTGAAAGCCAGATAAGTCTTAGTAGACTTCTCTGTATTTCTAAATGAAAATGAAAATAAACTGTTTACTTTTTATTATGTTCTGTTTTCTTACTAATCATCAAATTTTCTTGATTTAGCTGCCAAATAAGACTCGTTAAATGTTTTTTATCTATGCTTAATTTATAAGTATATTTTATAAGTTTTAAGAGATAAACGTCTGAACATTTTTACAAATGCGTTATGATAAATAAACGTGGTATGAAAGTAACATACACATAACCGAGAATAGGGAGACGTATTTGAGTTTTACTCAATTAAAGGACGAAACATGCACAGTAGAGGATTTTTTTTTTTGAAATTTTTTTAAAGTCATGACAAATAGAGCCTTCAAAAATGACATTCGGATAAATGGGCAAAAACTTGAAGTTGTCTATTCCTTTAAATACCTAGGGGCCATAATATCAGACGAAGTATCAAAGTCAGAAATTCTTACCAGATTGGCCCAGACAACGGCATCTCTGAGCAAACTTAAACACATTTGGCAAGGCAACAAACTCTCTCTGAGATCAAAAACTCGACTAAATCGCTCTCTGTTGACATCGATCTTCCTGTATGAATCTGTAACTTGGACGCTTACTGCAGACCTCCAAAGAAGAATAAGTGCGCTGGAGATGAGATGTTTCCGCAAGCTATTGAACATCTCATACACGGCTCATAACGAATGAAGAGGTGCGCACTAAAATAACGGCTGCCATCGGCCCTCACGAGGACCTTCTCACTTCAGTCAAGAGGAGGAAACTGCGATGGTATGGACACGTTGCGAGATGTGGAGGTCTTGCAAAGTCAATCACGCAAGGTACAACAAACGGAGGATGGAAAAGAGGAAGACAAAAGAAGAGATGGGAAGACAACATCAAAGAATGGTCCGGCATGTCGTTCGTCGACTCCTAAAAGGCAGCTCAGGACCGGAGAAAATGGCGGGAACTAGTTTTCGGTCAACAACGGTGCCCCAACGACCCATCCATGGGTTAAGGGATAGTCAAGTCAAGTCAAGTCAGTGAATTATTTGACCAACTGGACACGGGCATAAGGTGAGAAATAGGGATTGACAAACTAGGTGGAGGAACAACATAAAGGGAAGAGGGAGATTACATCTATATAAAAGGGGAGAAAGAGAGAAAGGAGAATCGCTAATTGAAGAGAGAGTATCGTATATGGACAGTGTAGGAAAGAAGCTAGATAGGGATAATGAGTATACAAAATATGGAGTTGATAAGGGAGAACACAAAATAAAAACAGTGAGAGAGTAGATGAGAGTGTATACATATTTATCATGGGTCAAAATAAGGGGAGGAGGATGGAGAAATAATTTTATAGAATAGGAAATAAAAGAAATATAATTAAAGGTGGGGACAGCATATACAAATATCTTTAGAAAAACGTCTCAACGAAGCTATAACAGAACTACACTTCTTTGTAGTTGAAAAGATTATTTTAAAAGTTCAAGTTAAAGATTCGGCTTTCTTAAGTCTTGACATGTTCTTAGTGTTTTTTGTTATGTTATAAAATACATATGAATAGTAAAGGGGGTTAAATGAATAGTTCATCTACCACAGATTCATGCGCAGTAATGATTAATGATTCTGTAATGATTCATGATTCAGTAATAAGTTAGTAATAACATGTTACGCACCACGATGAATTCTTTCACAATAAAAGTTTAATAGTTATATCTCACCGGATGTTTCTTTCGAGAATAACATTTTACAACATTATAACAGGAAAGTAATATATCACTTTCTTTGTTTTTATTTTAAAGAATAGTTAAGAAATCGTCATTTTTTATGTATTATTTAGTACTAAAGTGTAGTTTTTAACAGTGAGTGCTTACAATAGAACATTATACGATGCAATTGCATTAGTTGCATTATTTTAAGCTATATATAACATGTTTTTTACTTTAACGACTTTATCACCTAATTATTAAACATAATCTATTACAGCCCAGGCCTTCTGAAGTATTAATTTTAAATTAAATACAACGACAGAGGGGGCCCCAACAGGTATTAGGCCTAGGGGCTAAAACATTTCTGGAATGTGACGCGCTACAGAACTTAAGTAAATAACTCACTATGTAACATAATCTTTTATTTTGACCATTAAATGTTATTGCATACAAGTGATTAGGTTTGTATTACAGAATTTACTAATGATTATTTTCCATCTTTTACTTCGGAACCATCCCACTTTTCACAGCAGTAGTGATTTGCCCAGGGTTTGTCCTGATGTACTCTGAATTATATGTTAAATGCCTAATACATCCTTACTGATGTTCATATTGAATATTTCGTGGCTATTGTATGTATGATTTCACCAAACATCTAGAACAATGGATCAACAGAAGGCTTACAGCTTCCTGGTGACACCTTTGTGTCAAACTACACAGTAGACAAAATATATGAATAGAGGCGCTTGGAAATAAAACAGGTAGAGGTCTAGAATAATCTACCTACTATTAGATACTGATTTAATGATCTAGACTTAGACATTTAAAAAACAATCAACATTCTGTTCTAAAAAAGACAACAATCAACAATGTATTCTAAAACATCAACATTCTATTAAAAATAATCCAAATTATATTCTTAAGTAATCAACATTATATTTAACAAACTTCTATACATATGAAGAGCTTGTTAATTAAACTAGATGTTTTCCAATCTATGTCCTGGTATCAAAAGCAAAGTTTATGAGTAAAAGTATGTTTTTTTATTTTATTTTATTTTTCTTTAGATCTAGGTATCCAAAAAATAACATTATTTAAAACAAAGACAAAACCAAAATAAAAATGTCTCAATATGAGTTTAAAATCGTGAGATTAAACAAATTGATCTCATTCATATCCACACAGATCAGAAGTCTTAAAAAATTGATCTCATTTATATCCACACAGATCAGAAGTATTAACAAATTGATCTCACTCATATTCACACAGATCAGAAATTTTCCTTTAACACTGCATTGACTGAGATGACGCATTGTCTAAGTAAAGTAGTAAGTAAAGTTCCCTTCTTAGCCCTAACGGGCCTTCGGGGCAGATGAAGTGTAGAATTCATCAGTTTCTATAACCTCGGCGTATGAAGGGATTGTGTGGTTAGCACAACGCCCAGCCGCCTTTACTTCCCCAACTTTAAGTCAGGTACCCATTTAATGTTGGGTGGACTTGTGGGACGACTTTGCACCAAATTTCACCTGGAAAAATTCCATGGGCCTCACCACCGAACCCATGACTCTCAGGTCGACAGTCGAGTATCCACACCACTCGGCCATCCGTCCCAACGCATTGTCTAACACTATGTAAGTTATGTAGATACAATGCCTGTGAAGTGCAATGTCATTGTTCATGTTTTTGTTTAAATGTGTGTTGAAATAAATACTGATAAAAACAAAATTTTACAAACAGGGTCGTCTAACAGTCTTCATGGGCCCTTTGATACTTTTACATCAAAAGGGTAAACTAGGCCCGTCACTTGATAGTAATTAAAGTTTGTTTTAGACAGTTACGTTAATAACATATTACAATAAAAGTATGCATATACCATTGGACTGTATTGATCTGCTGATTGAATTGATCAGAATTTCATTCTCTAATTGAACGTTTTAAAAACATGCAAACATAAGAAACGGATTATCTCATATATTTGAACAAAAATAACTAATGAGTTAATAACTATATAAGAATGGAAGGTTTTTTGATAAATATATTTTTTTGTGACCAAAGCTAAATAATAGCTAACTACTCAACCCCTTTAAGTTATGTAGATTAGCTCACACTTGTAGCTTACTGCGTTCACAAAATGGAAATGTACAAAAGCGATTTCTTCAATTAATTCCGATTGAGCCCCATGATAAAAAACATTCACGATTCTGTTAGTACTACTGAATTTTATAGAGTAGATATCACCAGAGATAAAACTAGAGACTAGCACACATAAACTAGAGTCTACCACATATATACTAGAGGCTACCACAGATAAACTGGAGGCTATCACCCATAAACTAGAGACTATCACACATAAACTGGAGGCTATCACACACAAACTAGAGGCTATCACAGATATACTAGAGGCTATCACACATAAACTGGATGCTATCACAGATATACTAGAGGCTATCACAAATATACTAGAGGCTATCACACACAAACTAGAGGCTATCACAAATATACTAGAGGCTATCACACACAAACTAGAGGCTATCACAAATATACTAGAGGCTATCACATATAAACTGGAGGCTATCACACACAAACTAGAGGCTATCACAGATATACTAGAGGCTATCACACATAAACTGGATGCTACCACAGATATACTAGAGGCTATCACAAATATACTAGAGGCTATCAATTATATACTAGAGGTTATCAAATATATACTAGAGGCTATCACGCAAAAACTATAGGCTACCACAAATAAATTAGAGGCTACTACAGCTTTAAATGGGTACCTGACTTAAGTTGGGGAAGTAAAGGCGGCTGGGCGTTGTGCTAACCACACAATCTCTTTATATGCCGAGGTTATAGAAACAGATGAATTCTACACTTCATCTGCCCCGATGGCCTGTTAGGGCTAAGGGAACTTTACTTACTTACATATATAATAGAGGCTACTGCATATATAATAGAGGCTACCACAGATAAACTAGAGGCTACCACACATAAAGTGGAGGCTACCACAGATATAGGAGAATTATGTAATAAGAGTCTAGTTTAATCTGATATGTAAGATAGATTCAAAGATGTAAATTAGTTAACATAATGAAATCCATATTCCAACCATAGTCGAAACAAAAATGTGGAGAAATAGTTTAGTCACGACGGCCTCCAAGATGCCATTACGCCATCCCATTGTATTTTTACGTGTATACGTCATTTCTAACAAAATGACGTATACTACATCCGAAAGCGGGGAACACGTGTTTTATTTTATTAGTTGTGAAATCTGTCTGGATTTGGGCATCGTAGTATGCTGATGTATGTTGTAGTTTTATCTAGACAGTCGTTTTTGTACTCCTCCTGAGTTCACCATTATGTGTCAGTTCTTGTTCATGCAGTTATATTGAAAGAATTAAATATTATTTTTGTTACTTTCAACTGTTGTTGACTGAAATTGTAGCATCTACTGTTAGTTTATAAAAGAACATCGCAACATTATTTGATAATAGATTATAATCTAAATGCTAATTCGTCAACGATTGTTTTATTTTACCGGCCCTGTAGATGTCAATGTTAATTATGTAAAATTCACAGATTAAAACTTAGACTAGTTTGAAATTGTGTTGATATCGATTAGGAAAGAATAACTTTAAAAGATTATCATAGCCTATAAACCCATACTGGAACCTAGTACAGACTTGTGCAGCGTAGAAATGTAGGACGGTCTACAAAAGAATGGTCATCATAAAAGCAGATACTTGAAAACATTGGAATATAATTCAACATATTTCAGAGAATGGTAAAACTACACACCGCTGGCTAATAATACGTCATAAATACATTTGATCCCATTTTAAATTTCATTGCTATTGATTTCTATCTGTGTATTAATAAATAAGTCACAAATTTAAATGTAAGGCTTGTATATCTTAAAAGAAAAACAAGAAAAAAATAAATTTCTTTTAGCGACAGGTCAGAGCCGACAATTATCAATAGCAATACTATCAAATAATAAAAAAAAAAGAATTTAGAAGATGAAATCTAAAGATGTTATATTTCGTTAACAAACAAAAAAAGTATGAAAGTTTATATCGTCTCGCTATTTTATTTCAGAATTAGGAAATAAAGTCAAATTCCTAAATATTTTAAAACAAATGATTTTTAACAACAATTTTTTTTAAATAGAAAAAAAGCTTTTATTCAAATAAAAAAAAATCTATTAACTTATAAAATGTTTTATTTTCTTGTCAAACTTTGTGGGTATCTCAATAGAGTCCATTATTCTGTAAACATCACATACTGTCACTATAGGAAATAGAGTCCATTGTTCTGGACAAATCGCCAACTGTCACTATAGGAAATAGAGTCCATTTTTCTGGACACATCGCCAACTGTCATTATAGAATAAAACAAAATAGCAACCAGTAGAAGTTTTAAAAGACTGAAAAGTTAATTCAATATCGTGACCTCTAATTATTTTGACAAATATCGTGACCTCTAATTATTTTGACAAATATCGTGATCTCTAATTATATTGACAAATGTAAAACTTTTTGAAATGTACAATTTAGTGTAAAGTCTAAAGTATACAGAAATTTTCTCTCTTTGTTTAAAATAACAGTTCAAAACTTCAACATGATATTCATAAATGTATGGGTGAGTTTGTTGATTCTAGTCACATGGGAAGCTGAAGTTGGCAAGTACCCATATTGTTTATCGTAGACTTTATTTTCTTATGTATATTTCACTTTGTAATAGTATTTTATTTTACTAACTTAAAATATTTATTTGTTTCAAACTTTTGCCTTTTTTAAAATCCTTAAACGTTTTTCCCATTGTTCTATATGTTAGTGGAGGCTTGTCAAACTTGTGGCCCTCGGTCCGCATGCGACTTTTTTGCGTCCACAGGTTTGGCTTGACCGAAGGGTAACTAAGTGGTCAAAATTTTCATTGCAGCTAACAATTTTTTTTCTCTTTATTTTTTCATTAACTTTCATTCAAAAAATGAAGATTGCCGAAAATCTATTTGTATTTACATTATAAATTTCTAAGTAGCAAAAATACAATTACTTTTTTACTAATTGAATTATGTGACGTATGTGGCTATGGGAACAAAAAATTGTGACCCATGTAGCCCCTGAGACTTCACATTGTAATCCATTAGGCAATTAAGACAACACATTGTGTCCCATACGACCCTCAAGACAAAAACTTGTCTTATCCTGAGCTTGACGTGCTGCTTTTAGTATTTTTGTGTAAGAAAAACATTGCCATTGTAAGATATATTTTATCAGCGTCTACTTCAAGGCTTAAAAATTCATTATTATACATAACTTTATTATATTGAAATAATAGCATCATTCATCGATTTCAGATTCGTAAAGTAAAAGATTAAGTTTTTCTCATGCCAGGTACTGGAGTTAAATGGATTGGACCAAATCAAAGGTTCCTATGTCAGTGTCTGAATGATGATTGTGTTGTTAATGGCGAAGAAGTTCAGTGTGCTAAGAGGTGTCGAGATGGTTTTATTGGTTACTTCTGCCAGTATGGTGAGTTGTTTTTTTTTATTTTGGAAAATTTTTAAGGAATGAAAAATAAATAATCTTTAATTATTATTATTTCTGAAAATATGATTGTAAGAATTATTACAAGGAGGATTAGACAATATTTTTTTCTATAAGATATTCTTGTGTGCCTTTTAATGGATGTTCGAACTTAAAATATGCCCTTGTATCTACCTTTATTGACATGAAAACGTCTGTATGTTTTTTTTTTTAATTGTGTTACCCTTTAACCAATTTCTTCATTTGGGGCAACGATTGGACACATCAACAGTCATATGTCATTTGTACTGTGTGTGGGTTTTTAGACTTTGGTGGCGCCCATCTCCTATCCAAGTCAGCAGCGAATATTGACCCCAAGCAAAAGGTTCAGATGCTTAAAAATATGCAAGAAAAGCCCGTATCTACAATTCGAGCTCAGCGTCTTCATTTCAGTGGATTCTATGCAGACCAGCCCATCAGCATCTTTGTTACAAACGATATAAAGGCATTTTTCTCCATTCTTGGTTGCCACATTTATTCCTGGAGATGTCCCCTGAAACGTGGAGCAGCAACAATGAATACAAACATGCAGAAAAGGTTGTAACCAATTTGAAAATTGTTAATGACACAGACAACAGAGGAGTGAAACTGATTCAGTATTTCAATGAAGTGTTATGTAGAAAAGAAGACCAGAAGCAATTCTTATATCAGCTGGTGCAAGAACACCGATGATTATATGCGGATGCAAAGAAGACCACAGTGGTTACTGGACTAGCAAAAAGCAGTCAGTGAATATGACGTCCATAAATAGTAGAAACTTTGCTGTGTTGCATTCTATTATTTTATTTGTTTTGAGGATGTTATTTAATGTTTAACACTAAACAATTAACACAAACCATTAAATTACTATTTAGTACCAAATCAATGTTTTCATTGCCTTTGTGCAACCCCTAAATATTTCACGATTGTTTTCATTTTTTTCAGAAAACACTTTTTTTTTCTGGCAGAACAAAATGCAGGCCTTAAATTTAGAAAGATCGAAAACATTTTTGGACCACCCTAATATATTATGTATGAATGTATAATATATATATATATATATATATATATATATATATATATATATATATATATATATATATGTATATATATATTAGGGTGTCCCAAAAAAATGAAGTTTTAAAATGTTGATGTCTCACCCCACAGAATATGTCTGTATGGTAACAGTAGTTAACCTGCAAAATTTCAGCTCATTTGGACAATGTTTAGAGGTCTCCCAAGAGGTTTAAAGTTCCAGATTTTGGTGTAAAATCATTTGCGGTCAAATCTAATACAGCGTTAATGTTGCATTATATGCGAAACTGATATATTAAGTAACAAATTGATGCTTTGTATTGTTTATAATATTAAATGAAACAAAATATATAAATCTTGAATGGTTTATATTTTTAAATTTGAAATTTAAGTAAAAAATTATAAAAAACAAAGTTGTATTCATTTTGTCAAGTTAATTCTTGAATCAATGTCAATCTGCTTGAAAAAAAATAATAATAAGCAATGCAAATAAGCATTCCCGCTATTTATTTTGTACTTTGTACTATAGTGTAGACAAAAATTTAAAAAAGTTCTTCAAATTTAAATTTTAGCCAGCTGTTCACGATTACACTCTGCAAAATTTTTCCGATGTTTTTCAACCACTTGGAGCAAAAATTGTCTTTGTTCATCATTCTTGGTGATACTGTCATTGAAATTTTGTATCAATGCTACACTTCGCTCTGCAGAGTCATTGATACAAGCCAGATTCTTTACAAAATCTGCTGCAACTTTAAAAGATGGTGTATCTGACCAGGCTTCAACAGAAACATCTAGAAAACTGGCATCAATGTTGGATATTTCAAAAAAATGTGGCAGAAGCACGCAAATCATCAACACTTTTAGATAGTGTTTTTATGAGATGCGGTCCACGTTCTGATTGCATTGTCTGAACAGGGCCAGTTTTTTCTTTATCCGACAAAAGGGTTTAAAATAACGCAAGCGTCGACAGTTCCGGACTCAAGTACCACGAGTGACGCACCATCATTTTCAATCCAGTCGATCGAAGAACAGCATCATCATATTCGTATAAACGCTTTATCAACAAGATATCATTCACAAGTGCATCTGCGGTGAGCCTGCATGAAAACCATGATTGCAGCAAGCAGAAGAAATTCCAAATAATCATCACATGAATGACTGACCTCAAGTTGATATTTAATAAATTCTTTAATCGAATCAGACACGATTATCAAAGGGGCGGATCTGGCTTCGGGTGTGTGGTTTTCTGCTCATTTTTCTCGAAACCTCTTAAAAAACAAAATCTCTGGTCCAGTGGATGGTCCAAGACAAACATTGAATGCATCAGAAAGGAGTACTTCCAACATGTGATGACGGCATGTCATCCATAATAGATTACGTCCCAGGGTTACTTCTAACAGAGTGCAAGCTCCATTGAGTCTTCCAGTATTGGAAGCCGTAGTGTCGAAGCACATGCCGATGACCATAGATTCGCACTTCCATGATTTGATATGTTCATATACTGCATCAGCAGCTACCCATCCTGACCCGGATGCTAACTTGGGAACACCAAGAAACTTTGTAGTGCCATCGGCAAGTGACGAGAGCAGGACAGGTAATCGATCGCCGTTGTTGGTAACATGTCCGGTAACATCGGGCAATAGCTTACCATCCCAATGTACAATCGATTTTGAGGGAATATAGTCTTCTTTTATACATGCTGCAGCTTGTTGACGACAAAGCTTGCGATGACGATGCATTGTGCTCTTGGAAAATACTGTGTCAGATGTCGGAACACCAGCTTCGTTGAATGCGGATCCAAGTATCATTGTTGATTTTCTAATGCTGGTGTTCGTTCTGTCCAGCACTGCAGCAACTTTTGGTGATATGATGCCTGACAATTTAGCATGCTTAGTTTAAAAAAATTAAATCTTCAAAAAATATGCACATTGCTTAAATTTTGCCCATTAGGTATTTTATATGTTTTCTAGCATTTATTAGATTTTCTAATAAGGATCACGCAATTTCAACTCTAGTTAATGGTAGCAATGAGATAAATTTAAGTTTATTTAAACTTCATTTTATTCAACTATGGCATGCAAAAACTGCAAATTATTTGAGCCATGATTCGTCTGGATTTTTATGTTGGCCTAATACTGGAATTTTAAAAGCTCTTGGGGGACCTCTAAATGTTGTTCAAATGAGCTACAACTTCACCAATTCACTCATTGTACCCAAGAGACACATTTCAGGGGGTGAGACACCAAAGATTTTAAAAAAATAATTTTTCGAGCATTTTAGGGACACCCTAATATATATACCAGCTGAACAGGCCCGGTACCCGGACCGGTTATTTGGCACGCAGTTGGAGTTGAAAATGGTGATGCGCTCACAACACCATAAAATTGACTAATCTTAATTCATTCATAATATTTTAAAGGACTCTTTCTCTTCTCAATAGTTATTTTTTTTAATAATGTATCAATTCTCTTTCACTTAGCCCCACACCCATCCTTCCCAACTCCCTTCCATGCCCGCCACCCCCTTCCACTTAAGACATGCCCGAATCGCAGTGGGTCTCAATGTACAAAATTACAAAAGGGGCATTTAGTAACTGCATGTTTACCCTGTTAACAATACCACGTGACACTTCTCCCTACCTCTCCCCCCCCTGTTAAACACTCATTACCCAACCCTACACCTCCATTCCAACAGTTCTTTTTTATAATTTTATAATTTATCATGGTTAACATGACGTATTTAAAAAAAAGAGAGATGTGAGGTTAAAAAATTGCAACTTGAATCGTCTGCTTGACCCCCCCCCTCCCCCATCTGGAACCATTTGGTTTATTCCCATCCCTATCCCAACCAACTCGGTAATATATATTTGAGCGCGTTAACAATCAGTCTATATACAAAATAGAGCTTTTTATATAATTCATTCCAAAGAAAATAATCCTCATTATGAGTACAGAAACTTAACAAAAACAACCCCCGACTATTAAACATAATTTGCGCAAACTACTCAATATCATTTAAAAATCTTAATTCATTAATAAGAAATCCTTGTTGTGTTTAGAATTCCCCAGCATTTCATTTTTATTCAAGAAAGATTCATTAGATGAACTAAAATGCGTACCAAACATACTCTCATTTAACATGCATTGTCTCTTTTTAGTTTCTGTAATTTTGGAATTCCCCAGACTATTTTTATAGAGACGGTCGATGACACGCGCTGTTTTTTTTTTAACTCCGCAAAGGTGTGACGTAGAACTCAGACTTTTTTTTAGCGATGTAAGCTTTCAACTCGTACGGTGCCGTGTATTTGTAGCATACAGACATGCGGCTTTTATTGCCATGAGCATACTTTACACCGCACGGTGTGTAGGTCTGTCGGTCGAACCACCGTCTATGTTAGCCGATTATGTATATAGATATGTATATATATATATATATATATATATATATATATTAGTGCGTGTTTCTGTTTGTTTTTGTGTGTATGTCTGTGAACAAACAGCTTAAAGCATAAATTAAATTAATTTTTTTTGCGGATTTTAAATAGTCTTACAGTAATGTTTTTTTATTCTTGTTGTAATTATTACAAGTAAACTTTTGATATTTTTTCTAGGTGAACTGACATTTAATGTAGCTCAGACTTATCCTGAGCTGACAGATTTCGAAGGATCTTCTTGTATAGAAAATAAGAAAATAACTCAAGTTAAAGTTAACATTAAGCCATCCATTGTACGGGAGGTCGTGATGGTGTTTAGAACGAGAAGTAACGTCACATTTCTTTTCTTAAATGATATGTTTCATAAATAATGGTGTTTACATTTTCCAGTGTAGATTTTGATAATGATTTGAAATATAAATATAAATAAATAAATATATATATATATATATATATATATATATATATATAAATATATATATATATTAGGGTGGCTTACTTTATAGTGGAAAAAATAAAGTTGATTTTTTTTATTATGAGCATTTTTGTTTTCTGGCTCACTGGGATTTAAAACTTGTACCTATATACCAAATTTAACACCATTTGGGCTCCGATAAATACTGCCTCGGTGCACTTGTTATCTCGTGTTTTATGGTATTCGGCAGTTGCATTAAATGAACATTTTGCAAGGTTTAAAATGCTGGTTTTTTCTTAGATAAAAAGAACAATTATATTACATAGTAGGAATTAAACAGTAAAATAATGCTAGTTACATGACTCATTAACCTGACTGTATTGCAGAGTAGTTCTATGTACGCCATTCAAAAATACACTTTAAAAGATTTTTAGTCTGTGCTTTCTGAGTCCTTAAGGTCTGCAAGATGCAAACTCTTCAGCACGGTTGATTATTTTTGCATCTGGAAACTCTTTGCGATGCTGTTCAACAATTTAGAGTAAGTACTGCTTTTCCTCCTCTAATTTGGTGAGAGATGAGTTGAATGATGACGCCAGTATAATTCTCCGCTCGGTAAGTTATTGACAACTTTCATGGAAGAGACCACTGCTGTTGCCTTCTGAAAAGATGGAGTTTGTTACCAGGTGGAAGCATCAGTCATGAGAAAATTTGTAGGAAGCAGAAGAGCATTAAAGAAGAGCAGCGATGACGAGGTCACAAAATCTACATTTTGAAGTGCTGACGGATCATTTGTGCTGCGGATGCACCTTTCTTCTTACTGATCATCAGAAGATTTCTCCATGAATTGCCTGAAGCAAGCAGCAAGGCTGTTTTTCTCATCCAGCGAGACACGTTGAGAGAAGAGAACCACAGGAATGATTTCTGCACTTAGGTACCAGAGATGTCGGCCAATCGTTTTCAATGCAGTCTGAGAAATGAAAGGAGAAACATTCTCATAATCAATAAGAAGCTTGATGAAATCCACATCATTCATTGGTGCGTCTGCTAGAATGGGACACTGAATCCAAGCTTTAATGTAAACCGAGGATGCAAAGATATCTAATTCTGCAATTGGTCTGTCTTCAAGCTTAGTCAGCTAGAATTGATGACGGAGGAGATAAATCTTCATGATGAAGATTATCTTAGACATCCACCTTGCATGGTGATAAGCTCCTGGTACACGAAAACGCACCCCAGCGGGGGGGGGGGGGTTTCCTCTCAGGGTGATAAGATTCAGTCAGAAGTTCTTTGTTATCTTCACGTGGCAAATATCTTGAGTTGTCTTTCATTTGGATGATATTTGAACAAAATGTAATGACTTCTTCTTTTAATGGCTTGAGATTTTGCTCCAGCCGAACATCGTAGTATATATTAAATTCTGCCTGCCTTATTTTTGTCCAAAACGTCTAAAAGCGCTTGAATAGCAGCCCATCCGGTCCAGTTGTACTAAACCAAAATGTCTTATTGAAGACGTCTCTGTTTGTAAACATACCATTGGCCAGTAGGCTCAGTTTAGGGGAAGTACCTAGTTCAATAAACATTGTCATATCAACTGGACAGTATACAAGCAAAGAAATAGGTCATGAAAAAATTGTACCAACTAACTGCCAGACAGCTGTGTTTGTAAACATACCATTGGCCAGTAGTCTCAATTAGGGGAAGTACCTAGCTCAATAAACAGGAGTTGTGTCAACTTCTATGCCAGTTAAATGAACCATATTTTTCGACCTAGTAGTCATAACTAAATGAATGATATTTATATAGCAGCAACATTTGATCTTATAACACTTGATTGTTATAACTAAATTGAAATGCACTATAGATGCTGGCTATTTGTATGAAAATCAAAACTTCTAGAGTTTTCTAGAATTTCCCGACACCTTCTCAAGTTTTCCACGTTTTTCTAAAAGCTTATAGAACCTTCTAGAAATTTCATAGAACTTTCTAGAATTTATGGGTTTTTTTTAAAACTTCCCAGAACCTATAGCATTTACTTAGTGCGTTGTATACAATGTATATTATACATACTCACATTCACAATTCATTCAAATGATTTAAAATTTCAGTGTCGATGAGGCAGTACTAAATAAAGTCAAATATTCATGACATTTTTCTGTACAGTTTCGAAGTCAAAGGAAACACACAAAAAAAAAACAAAATGCTCCAAAAATATTTGACAAAAAATTTTTTTGGGCCACCCTAATATATATACATATTACAGAGCCGTAACAAAACGATTGCTAGAGTTGCATAAGATAATTTCATAATAAAAAAACAATTATACCAATTTTTGGTAGAAAGTTTATAATTTCTAATTATACTGTGATCATTTCTGCATCAACTAGAGGGAAAAAGTTCATTTTGAGGATCCTTGTAATGGTTTGATGAATCCCCGCCATTTTAAATGGAGCAATGTGTATGGAACGGCGTTCTTTTCACATAAGTGCTTTTGTTGCTTGTATGCCGCTTTATGTTTACATTTGTTAAGCTACATCAATATGATGTGGTGTGTATTATAGTCGTCCATTGGTCGCTCAGAGTTATTGTAATGTATTGCCCTGACTTTTGTTTATTTCAGCGCAGCAGGTAAAATCGTTATCGGATTTTTTTTTAAATGCTACAATGAAAAGCTTTGAATCCATTTTTTTTTTAAAGTTAGAAAAAAATGAATAATGAAAACTGAAATTAAGAAATCAGTCACTGAAATATGATTTTTTTGTTATATATATAATTGTTTTGTAAATAATATTTTTTTAATGTTTATTTCTTGTCCATTCAGTTGATGCCAGTGACACAATAATCGCTTATGAAACGAGCTCAGGCATAAAGCCCTTTGAAGGCAGTTTATACCAATGGCCCTCTAAAGATGTTACATTTTACTGTTCAGAATTTTACTTTGTCGATAGTGTACTAATATATGGCCATGGGGTTGTGGACCTTTGTAGTGTGTTTGTAAAAAAAGGTAAGAAAAATGTATATTAGTTCAACTTTTGAACAAAAAAACAATTATTGACAACATTTGTTACGATAAACGCGGCTACTCTAATAGTTGGACTGTCTGCCAACGGGCTACTGGTTCTATCTTCGGTGAGGATTAATGGATATTTCAGGTCATGGTTTAAGTCCCGACAATGTCTCCCGCGGTGTCTCCATGGCCATCGTACTATCGTCTATGGTGGTGATGAAAGATGGGCGCCATAAAAACCGTCCCATGGGTGGTTTATAGGATCTAAGAGGTTTCATCTCATCATTAAAGGAACTTTTCAGATTTTTAAAATTAGCTAAAAGAAATCTAAATAATTTTAAAAAAACGTTATATTAGATATTAAGCCCGGCGTTGCCCGGGAAATCTAGGTATAATGTTAAACCCCTTCCTAATCAATTTAATTAATTTAATTAGGTGCTGATTTATGCCAACTTCCTAATGTGCTGAAATGACCTACAAGTCATACGTTAAAAGATGTGGCTGCCATAAACAGCAAACCATCGTCAAAAAGTCATCCATCGAGGGAACAATAACCTCCAGTACACAATGTTAACAAACTATAATAACTGAGCATGATTATCAAATGCGTAGCCGATTTACGTGAAATCAAGTGCATAATTATTTTTTTTTTTGACATCTATTTATAGTTAAAATCAAAACAAAGAATAAAAAAATGCACTGAAAAGTAAAAAAAAAACAACTACTTTACTATGTCATTTAGCAGCGTGGAGGCACAATACAGAACTCATCGTTAAATGACGTCATATAGGATTTTTTTTTATTTATAGCGACGGCGCTCCCATTCTGCAAAAAAAATAAAAATTGTACCATCGGGACGTCATTGGTCATAGGTTATTTACGAACGCGCTCGCTAATGACCTAGTCTGATTAATATGCTATATGTTGTAATAAAAACTAAAATAATTCGAATGATATTATATATTAATATTATTTTTTTAATATTCCCGAATTTTACATTTCATAATAAAAAAAAACACAGAAACTATTTAAAACTGTAGATTTTCGAAATATAAATATCGAATCGATTAAACCACGCAAGACGCCATTTTGAATTATGTTTTCGTGACCTCGCTGGTCACGTGATTACTTTATCAAATACTGGAGGTCGTTTATTCATAGAACGTATTACCCACACACCGCGACCCGGACAACTTAGCGCTTTATAAGTAGGATATTATTCACCCATATTTCAGAACTAAGAGTATGAATATCTTAGAATAATTTGATTATTGATCTACATTAAATTTTTATGTAGCTTTACATCATCTCTATATTCTATTCCAAAAAAAAAGGAAGAAATATGGCTGTAAAAGCTGCAGTTGACCGACAAGGAACTGGAATTAAATTGACTCGAGACTGGGCGATGACCGATGGGGATCGATCGCTTGATGACGAAAACTGCACGAGTGTTTCAGTGACATCGACAGATTCTGTTGTCTTTATATCATTTGACTTTCCCGTGGTTGTCGATATCATTGTTTTATCAATGGGATCAGGTAAAACCCTAAGAAGCGTCTTGAAATGAATTAGAGCTAGCTTTTTCGAATCAAAGAGGTGTCTTGAAATGAATTAGAGCTAGCTTTTTCGAATCAAAGAGGTGTCTTGAAATGAATTAGAGCTAGCTTTTTGGAATCAAAGAGGTGTCTTGAAATGAATTAAAGCTAGATTTTTCGAATCAAAGAGATGTCTTAAAATGAATTAGAGCTAACTTTTTCGAGACGTTATGTCCCAGAAAAACTTCGTGAGCAGTAGTTTAAAAATTTAGTCTGATGACAGCAAATACAGTACTCGTTGATTGTTTTCACTTCTTTCGTTGTAAAGGTGCAAAATAAAGAGGTACTCATTAAACAACTTGTAAATGTGCAAAAAAAAGAAAGTACTCGTTGAACAATTTGTAAAAGTGCAAAATAAAGAAAGTACTCGTTGAACTAATTGTAAAGGTTCAAAATAAAGAAAGTACAAATTAAACAACTCTTAAAGGTGTACAATATAGAAAGTACTCATTAATCTTTGTTTTATCCATCTCTCCAAATAAATGTCCTTTGCATCTCATGAACGAATAACATTTCTTTTAATAAATAAATGCTAATAAAGAAATTACATCTTTTTACGGAAGAGTGATTTGTTATAAAATTTAAACATTTTATTCTATATTTTGTATATTTTTTAAAGTGTAAATCACAAAAAAGTATCCATGTATAGTTTACGTTGTCGTAACGGTGGACATTGTGTAATATCCCTAATACTAATAAACTTCCATTTGGACAATCATGTGTCTCTCTTGGCTGATACTTTGTGTGAAATCCTTTTATTACACAGCGTGTATCTTGTGCTATGGAATTGTGCTTTATCTTTGTATAATAATGTGTTGCTTTTGTTGAGCGTTGAACTTAAATGTATGTTTTGTGCTGCTAACACATCGTCCATCCGTCTTTACTTACTTAAAGCTTGGTTGTAATTCCGCCAACTTTCGCAAAATTCCCATAGTTGTTCACTGATGTTTGAACACGCAATCCTCAGGTTTACGATCGTGAGCGAGGTCGGACGGTCATGAGGTAGAACGATCGCTTGTCGACCTGAAAGTCCCTGGTTCGATCGCAATTCAAGACAAATGAATATTTTAAGTCATGGTTAAAGTCACCGTTATGTCTTCCTTGGTGCCGTCTTTCATGTGATGAAAGGGAGATACTGCAATCACCGTCCCGTTAGGATCTAAGAGATTTCATTGCATCCTTACGGGAACTTCACACACAATCGTGCTCTTTGTATTCATTGGTCATCCATTAATTCCCAACATTGATGTAACTAAATTAGAAATGTTTTGCTAACAATGAAGAATATTCAAAAAAAAAAAAAGAAAGAAAGAAAAAAAATTATACTGATAACTTAAAAAAAATGTTCTATGTTTTTTTTCAGTTTTAATTTATTTCTTATTCAAAGTAAATAATAATAATAATAAGCGCTTGATTTTATCATTAATTTAAGGAACCGGTGATGTTTTGTCTCACTATTTGCTGAGTACTGAAAGTGAGAATGGAACGAAAATATGGCATCAGGAAACTCCAGCCTTTTTAAAAGGTTCAAAACAATTTATACATAACCCAGGAACGGCTGAAGTCTCAAAGATTTCAATTTTGTTTAAAAACTCAATGCAAACTTCGTCAGAGTTGAGGATCTGTGAACTAGAAGCTTATGGAGGTTAGAATTTTGTGTTTACTAGTCAATTAGTATATTTACTTATATTTTATTGTAATCATATATTTGTTTATGATATCATTCTAATAACATTGATGATATTTAAAAAGTATCACGAGTTAAGTTAAGATGTATTTCATACTCTAGCTTAGTGGTTCTCAAATTTTAACACTTTGCGACCCACAATTAAATTTTTGTTTTCGCGACACACAATTTGAAATTCTTTTAGTTTCGCGACATCCTTAAAGGTATTTCATTTTACTTTCAAGATGTACACGCTTTTACTTTTATAACATATATAGAAATATATATTTAACTACACTCATGTAAATATATAGAAATATAGTTTAAACTACACCTATGTATATATTTTGAAACACAACACCTATTTACTTTTTCGATCCGTCATATAAATGCAAATTTTGTCACGACCCACCTGAAAATAAACCCGCGACCCACTGGTGTTGAGAAACGGTGGGCTAGCCTATCGCGTGATACACTAGATAAACTGATGACATGATGCAAAAGACGAAGAGTGGGGACTAAATAAAGAGTGGACATGTCAGATTTATGCACATTGTGTGTTGTAGACCTACTTAGGCTAAAGGTAAAATATGTTCCAAATAATGACCGTGCTAGTACAAGGATAGGATCAAATAACTTTAGTACAAGTATGAATACAAGTGTACAAGTTTTTTGTTTAATTGCAAGTAGGACTATGACAACAACATACATAGGGCAAGTACATGTGTACAAATACAAGTACTTCAAAAATAATCGAGTACTGCCCTAGGCAAACGTAATCTTAAAAGCTTCGGACAAAATTATATTGGGGGCACACTGCAAAGGTACATTTGGGCCCCATCCGAAGGTACTTATTCTGTATTGGTTTCTAGTTTTGTAGAACTTTAGGTTATATCATCATCTTATCATCTCAAATATCATCTATGTTATCATCGTCTCGTTAACAAATTAATTATCATATTTACCATCATCAATACCATCAGAACTTAACATGTACAGATCAAAAAGATAAGTCTCGTATTTTGGAGAAGGCTGAAATTGCGTTAAGTATTCAAAAGTATACGCGATCTTAAAATTAAAATTCAATCTAAAGGAATCAAAAATACTAATTGCATGTTGTTGTTTTATTTGTGTTTGTTATTTTTATTTTTTTGTTTGTTTTGTTTTAGTGCGATTCATATCATATAAACGTTAAGTCATTTTAAATTTGGACTTAACAGACTGTGTCGATGGAAAATATGGACTACTGTGTCAATATAACTGCAGCGAACGTTGCCTAAAGAAAAGATGTACCATAAAAGGATTCTGTACTGGATGTATTTCGACCAGTTATACGGGACGCCTCTGTAAGCTAGTAATAGAGTTTATAATTACAACAACGTTGAATTTTGTATAGAGTACAAGTGCCTCAATTTAAACATCTTCAAAAATACCCATCCCTAATGCTATACCTCATCTTTACTCTGTATTCTCAAAAGTACCCACCCCTAATGCTAAACCTCCACTTAACGCTGTATTTTCAAATGTACCCACCCCTAATGCTGTACCTCATCTTTACTCTGTATTCTCAAAAGTACCCACCCCTAATGCTATACCTCCACTTAACGCTGTATTTTCAAATGTACCCACCCCTAATGCTGTACCTCATCTTTACTCTGTATTCTCAAAAGTACCCACCCCTAATGCTATACCTCCACTTAACGCTGTATTTTCAAATGTACCCACCCCTAATGCTGTACCTCCACTTAACGCTGTATTTTCAAATGTACCCACCCCTAATGCTGTACCTCATCTTTACTCTGTATTCTCTAGTACAGTGGTCCCCCATCCCCGGGCCGATGACCTGTGCCAAATGATACTGGGCCGCCCAAGTCACGTTAAATTAGTTCCTTTTTACTTACTGTTGTGTATTTCTCTCGGGATAGTGCTACGACATCCCATTTCCCCCTGTCCGCGACGAGAAAAAGGTTGTGGACCACTGCTCCAGTATTCTACTTTGAATTTTCTCTCCTTCTCTTATTATATTATCTCCTCTCCCTTTCCTATAGTGTTGCCTCATTCCCGTGGTGTGGTCTTTCAACAGTATCTATAAATGATCCTAGTCTGGTTTTCATTGTTTGCAGCTAAATTCTGGGGATCTAAGGCCATATCTGCACATCCTGACATCTGGAAGACCTCTCTACTATCTGGCGATGGTATTTCATGTTTTTTTTCATTAGGGAGGTCCAGGTCATTTTTTTTTTTTTTGGATTTTTTTTTAAATGGACAAATTATGCCAGACATGTAAAACTTGTTGAATGAGCAGGAGTCTCCACGTTTTCATTGCAAGTACCCATGTAGGGTTTTCCCGTAAATATCAGTGTTATTACTTCCCAGCATTGAATCCTCTAGTTTATTGCTTTCTCTATTAACATCTGAGGGCAATTTTTAATCTCTTCATTGTCTTTTTCTTTAGCTGGGTTGGTTGGTGCATAACAATGGAAAATTGTTGTCTTCATTTAATTTGGACATAAACATTGCTTGATAGGAGTCTGAGACTAGATTGTGTCTGGAGACATGAGTAGACCTACTTCCAGTGTGTGCTAATTATCAAGATATTCTTGCCCGGATTTAATAAAGTAATTAATTGATTCAATTTATGATAGTCACTCCCATTCCACCTTTTTTTCACGGAGCCCAAGAGCTTTTGTTATTGTATCTTATTTCATTTGCCACATGGGCCACTCTTCCGTTTTCTTACATTGTTCTTACACTCCATGTTATATAATATTTGTTTGGCCTTTGCCGAAAGAATATTTGTCACACACTGTTTTCCAAATAACTTTCACCAGTCATGTGACCAATTGAATAATCTTCATTGCTGATTTGATATTGTTATAATTTCTGTAACTTTTGGGTTTTATATAGGATAAGGCTGCTAGCCCAATGAGGACATCCCCATTTCTATCATACACTCACTATAGGCAACTAAGTGTAATGTTTACTTTTGTTTTATGTGACTTCTGATTCTTAACGTTAGTAATAGTTTTCTTTAATAAATTATTTCTCTATAGGTTGTAGTATTAACTGTGCAGGTAACGGAAGTTGTCACGAGAATGGTTCATGTATAAATGGATGTATCGATGGATACTATGGATTGGGTTGTATCAATGGTAAATTTATTTTTTTAACATAAACAGACACCTTCCTTTTTACAAACAATCATTACATTATATTTTCTTGCCAAATAAATTGTGCTGCTACAATAAAATACAACACACTTTGACTTGAAAGAATAAATGGAACTATTTTTCATTTCAATAAGAAAAAAAAAGTACCTATTACTATAATGTTAAATTAAACATCGTAAATAGTCCAAAAACCTTACTGGATTATTTACAAAAAAAAAAAACTTTTTATAAAAATTTTAATCCTAATTTTGCAAAATATCGTACTCAATTATATATATACTAGTTGCAAGTACCCGGCTTTGCCCCGGGTTTAATATAAGGTTTTCAGTTCACCTTCTGTTTTCTCCCTACCCCCTCTCTCCCATCCTCTCTCTCTCCCTCCCCCTCTCATTCCCTCCCTACCCCCTCTCTTCATTTCCCTTTCCCTCCCTCCCTAACTCTCCCATCTCCTTCTCTCTCCCCCTGTCCCCCCTGTCTCCCTTTCTCCTCCTTCCTCCCTTCCTCCTTTCTCTCCCTCCCTGCCCCCCTCTCACTTTATCTCTCATCCCTCCCATTTCTCCCATCTTCTCTCTCCCCCTCTCCCTCCCTCCCCCTTCCTCCCTCCATAATTTCCTCTCTCTCCCTCCCTGCCCCCTCTCTATCTATCGATCCCTCCCTCTCTCCCTCCCTCCCCTCTATCTCCCTACCTACTCCCTCTCTCCCTCCCTTCCTTTCTTTTTCCTTCCCTCCCTTTCTCTCTCCCTCTCTCCATCCCTCTCTCATCTGCCTCTCTCTCCCTCACTCCTTCTCTCTCCCCCTCTCCCTCTCTTCCCTCCTTCCACCCCCTTCTCTCCCTCCTCCCTCCAACCATCCTTTCCTCCCTCCCCCTACCCCCCTCTCTCGCTTTATCTCTCTGCCTCCCTCTCTCTCTCTCTCTCTCTCTCTCTCTCTATATATATATATATATATATATATATATATATACATACATATTATTATGGCTTCACACGTCTTCTAAAATCCTTCTTTATTCATTTACCTTCCTCAAACTGTACAAATAGGGAAGCATGAAAAAACATCAACAATTCTTTGCAGCACAAAGGCACGATACAGCACCAGCGCGCAATTTCTATTCGATCATCGGGAAATGACGTCACAGAAGAGTTTTATTTATGGCGACGTCGAGATTACTTTAATATAGTAAAAGATACTAAAATAAAAATAATTTATTACAATTAAACTACCCATCGAGATGAAAGAAACATATCTTATAACCTTCCCCATGTAATTATGTGTACGTGTACCAAATTTCACGTTATTTGGTTGTTTGGATCTTGAATTATAAGGGAACAGACAGATAGACAGACAGACAGCAAATGCGTCTTATAAGTATAGAGATATACTATGGGAGCTACACTCGTTCAGAAAAAAAAGTTAAAATTGATGGAAGTACACTAATTCAGGACGATGCTGCATAATGATATGGCTACACTAGTTCAGAACTATATAAAATACAAGAGGTATCTGATCTCTCTATATTATTATACGTTATCCAACTTGTTTACATATTTGCAAAGACATTATGTTTCCTATTTCCATTGACTCATTGTACATTATATCATAAACCCTGAGTGAATTAAGCTCTAAAAGTGGACTATTATTATTCTCTACATATACTTACATTTAAAATATAACTAGTATTACTCATAGAAAATTATATGATTTTGCTAAAGAGAGAAGTCCAAACGAAAAATTAATAGTGGAGGAGCGGCACCAAGGAAAGTTAGGGCTTAGGGCAACAAGATAAGTTAGGGCTTAGGGCAACAAGATAAGTTAGGGCTTAACGCAAGAAGATAAGTTAGGAGTTAAGGCAAGAAGATAAGTTAGGGCTAAGGGCAAAAAGATAAGTTAGGGCTTAGGGCAACAAGATAAGTTAGGGCTAAGGGCAACAAGATAAGTTAGAGTTTAGGGCAACAATATAATTTAGGGCTTAACGCAAGAAGATAAGTTAGGAGTTAAGGCAAGAAGATAAGTTAGGGCTAAGGGCAACAAGATAAGTTAGGGCTTAGGGCAACAAGATAAGTTAGGGCTAAGGGCAACAAGATAAGTTAGGGCTAAGGGCAACAAGATAAGTTAGAGTTTAGGGCAACAATATAAGTTAGGGCTTAACGCAAGAAGATAAGTTAGGACAAGGCAAGAAGATAAGTTAGGGCTAAGGGCAACAAGATAAATTAGGGCTTAAGGCAACAAGATAAGTTAAGGCTTAGGACAACAAGATAAATTAGGGCTTAAGGCAACAAGATAAGTTAAGGCTTAGGGCAACAATATAAGTTAAGGCTTAGGGCAACAAGATAAGTTAGGTCTTAGGGCAACAAGATAAGTTAGGGCTTACTGCAACAAGAGGACTAATACCGCCACTAGGTACACTCACATACTGACATTCTGTCAGAATAAGTGCACTCACAGACTGCTATTCTGTCAGATAGAATAAGTGCACTCACAGACTGCCATTCTGTCAGATAGAATAAGTGAACTCACTATCTACCATTCTACAACTTATACTCACAGCCTAAAGTCATAGCAGCTATACTTACTCCCTATCATCTTGGCTAGTGTGGCAAGTACACTCCCACCTGTTATATGAAAGGATTGATAGGTACAGGTTGGCTTAAATTCAATTGTTTATTTGGTCAGTTATGCTACATTCTGCTTTTAATACTTGATTGACTGATACTCTTCAACCCAGCTATTCTGCTTGGATTTTTTTTTTGGTTACTGCACTTGATAGCTAACATTCTGACAGTCGGGATAGGTACACTTTCAATTTGACGTTATTGCACTTATATACATATCCTGCCATCCTAACAATAAGACTCACACTCTGCCAAACTGAACTTAGTTGGTACATGTGTAGAAGGGATGGCCATGGATTGGCTGCTCTTGACGTGTAGCAGAGATGATCATGGATTGGCTGCCCTTGACGTGTAGCAGGGATAGCCATGGATGGGCTACTCTTGATGTGTAGCAGGGATGGCCATGGATGGGCTACTCTTGATGTGTAGCAGGAATGACCAAGGATTGGCTACTCTTGATGTGTAGCAGGGATGGCCATGTATTGGCTACTCTTGATGTGTAGCATGGATGGCCATGGATTGGCTACTCTTGATGTGTAGCATGGATGGCCATGGATTGGCTACTGTTGATGTGCAGCAGGGACGGCCATGGATTGGCTACCCTTAATGTGTAGCAGGAGCGGCCATAGATGAACTGTCTTTGATGTGTAGCAGGGATGGCCATGGATGTGCTGCCATGTCGTTTTGTAGGGATGGCTTTGGTTAAGGTCTTTGAAAGCCACATTATAATTTCATACTATTGTAAAATATATATATATTTCATGACTCAACAAATTCATTTTAACGATATTTAGTTATACAATTTTAAGAAAAAAATAAATGAATGGAGCAGCAAATTAAACACATTTGGCTCTTATTTATATTGCATGCAATTTCATCATTATGAAGTTAGAGAAAATATTGTTTTAACAGTTTACTAATTGTAGATTTGTTCTTTACTTTTTCATCGATAGCTTGTGGCGCATCTTGTAAAGGAAGTCAAGGATGTGATAAAGTAACTGGACATTGCATTGAAGGATGTCTTCCTGGATTTTGGGGGAAAAGATGTTTCGAAAGTATGTACTTGGATACAGGGCATATCAGTAAATCGGGTTCTGCTTGGACATAGCATATTTGTTTTACATTATTCCTCGGTCAGGAACCGACAGGTCTCATGTATTATCGTAGATTTCATCTCACTCCCGTTCTAATCTAACACTAGTGCGGTAGTAGTGTAATATGAATCATATTAAACTAAAAAAAAACATACAATTATCGCTATAATTATATTGTTTCATGCTACAAATCGTCCGGATTTCTTAAAAAAAAGGAAAATTGCCTTCATTAAAAATGTTTGTGTCACTAAATACCCAATGGTTATTATTTTAACATTTTCTCAAACGCGATAACTGAGCTTATAGTTTGTACACTCATTCATATGTACTGAAATCTTTAGCATAATATATATATATGTATGTATATATATATATATGCATATATATATATATATATATATATATATATATATATTCATATATAAGGTTCTATTGTGCAGCCATACACATATCTGGGTAAAAAAATTGTTACTATATATTTTGAATTATCTATTAACTGGCATACTTATTTTAAATATTATATACAGCTAAAATCTCCCTTTAGTTTGAAAAATAATTTTCCTATTTTAAGTATCGTTTTGTTTATTCAGATACAGATCCTTAAATTTTTATCTGAATAATATCTTTTTTTTCTACATCAGAATGTAGTTCTCAATGTGATGGAGATAAAAGTTGTGAATTGAACAGTGGAGACTGTATACACGGATGTGAGTTTTAATGGGGGAAGGGTGCAGGAGGTTATTGTTCATATCAAGTGTGTAATCAGTATTGACGTAATTAATTACAAATGTGTTTGTATATATATATACACACACTAACACATTAGGTAAATGACTAAAAAATTTTTTATTATTTTTTATTCCCCATACTGCCACAATCGGATATTTATCATATCTAAACAAAAAATATCAATAACAACCCTCAACTGTTAAAAAAGTTCTCCCTCCACTCGCCAAGTAAATCGTATGTATACTCGCATTTAGTATTTTTGTTCTTTTTTGTTCCATGCACCATCAGCGTTTTAGTTGGCAACTATTATACGCATAATTAGTATTAGTGTTGTTTCCGGATTATCTCAGAGAAGTTATGTCGAAGAATGCTTCAGCTTCCGAGAAGAACAAGATAATTTGGTCTTTAAATCTAGTGCAGTTCCGAAAAGGAATTAAATCACGAAAGCATAATACTGTTGACAGTCTTGATCAAATGAGAATAATTCCAATGGAAATACATATCATAAACAGATATAAAACTGTAGCTTCTGATATAAAAAGCAGAAAAGACAAAATCGAACTGATTGCAGATGAAGTAAAACAGTTATGGAGAAAAATGACACTGCCTATTCAACAAAGTAAATCAACAGTTGAGAGAAAAATTGACAATGTTGTTAAGAATTTGAAAGACATAATTGAAGACCTGGAAACTATGATTTCACAGCGACGTTTAATGTAAGAGATGAGAAAGGAGAGTGGTTGTGCCGAGAATACAGAGAGTTCTATGCACTTCAGATTTCAACAAAAGGAAAAGTAGTCTATTGTACTTCAGAAGATTATTCAAAAAAGATACACCCAAGAAAAATTAAATTACTTAAAGGCAAAGTGCCAGTCACAGAAAGCTTTACTAAGGAAAGTGTTGAATTAAATGTCTTACCAATATTAGATACAGAAGATTATGTGAGTGAAGAAGATTTTGTGAGCGAAGAACAGTGTTCCAGTAGTAGTGAATATAATGAGAAACAATTAAAGTCTAAAAGACAAAAAACTGCCTCTGCAGTGCATTTAGTGACTGCAGCAAAATTGAGTAAAAGGAAGGCCCAAAAATCTGTGAAACGTGTCGGGATCTGGAGTTTGCATATCTACTCCTACTCAAAGCGGCATTTACAAAGGTCTAGTGAAAGAAGGAAAAAATTAAAAAGGAATTTGAAGGAAAACTTAAAAAAAAAAGAACACTGGTGCTTATTTTTGATGAAAAGGCCATACAAAATAAAGCATATGAGGTTGTTATAAAAAATGAAAAAAGGAGGTCAGAATCGCTGTTCTTAAGCTGATAAATGCAAAAGGGGAGAAAATATTCAATGGAATAAAAACTGTGCTCGACGAATATGAACTCCTGGCCTTCGATATAAATGATTTTCTCTGACACAACTGCAGCAAATACTGGAAGAAGAATTGATGCAGTCACACTGTTACAGAAACACTTTCAAGATGTTGGATTAGAAAAAGCTGTATACATTAGATGATATCACCACATTCTAGATACAACATTGAAACATGTCATGAAGGATCATTTTAGTACATCAACAACTTCACCACACATCAGCTACTCGTTTGTTTCTACAATAACAGAAAAGTATGAACAACTCAAAACATCATTTGATAATGCTGGAGCACCACTAGAGAAATCAAAACAAGAGTGCTGGCGAGATGACATGGCTTTTCTTGATCAATTAATATCATGTTACAGGATTTTCAATACTACAGGAAGCTTCCCAAAAATAAATTTTCGATAACTTCCAAACATCAGTAATGCGAGGTGGAACTCAAGGGCAATTTATTGTTTGGCATCATTCGTTCTGATACCGGAGTATCTGGAAACAGTTAAGGCAGCTTGTGATTTCATCAGTGGTACATGGGCTGACATCTGGTTCTCTGCCCATTGCTTCAATCCTACTGAATGATATTTTATCAGAAGCTTGTAAGCAACATCCAAAGACTTTGAATTCATTAAAGACATTTTGGTCCACAGATCCAACACCTATACCAACGCAGCGTTCAAATATCTGTGCAGAGCGTGCAATTAAAGTGATGCAAGATTTAGTCCACTTTGCAAGTCCATTGAAAAATTGAACATTAAATTTCTTTTAACTAATGCAGAATAGAAATGTACATTTTAACATTGTAACAGTCTTATTCTTATGTCACTTTTATTTGTAATGTTGAAATTTTTATCGAAAGTTTTGAAAAATTTTGTTCTAAAAATATTTGTCTCGATTGGAGGGTGAACTTTTTTTTAATGCAAAACACAAATTACCTATATTCTCTTTATTTGTGATACAAAGCTCGCCCAAATGTGATATGGAGAACTAGGGTTATATTTTAGTCATACCCCTACTAACACATATATATGTAAATATATAGGCCCTATATATATATATATATTTTAAATATACATAGATGAAATATTCAACGTAACTAAAAAAAAAATGAATACACTTAAACGCAAATTGCTAGTTGTGTTTTTTATAAGCAAATGGAAATAATAAAAACAGTTTCAATAAACATTGATGCGGTTTAAAGGTGATCTTAAACTACGCGTTTTAGTTAACGTGTTTATTTCTCAACCAGTGGCGTAGCGAGCTTAACTCGTACTCGGGGCACAATACCTTTTTAGCGCCCCCCCCATCCGAAAACCATATAATATTATGTGTAAAATACACAATTTGGCGCCCCTTTGTGAGCAGCCCACGGGGCACGATACCCCCTTGCTCACCTCTCGCTACGCCACTGATCTCAGCTTCAAATCACCTACCTATATATTTCGTGGCCTTCGCTCATTCTAGGTCAGGGGTGGGCAAACTTTTTGAGTTTCGGATCCATGAACAGATACATGAAATGTTGGCATGACCTAATATGAATTAAATGTAAATGCTATAGCATTAAAGTGGCGGTCCGAATGAAGCTGTCTGGCGGGTCTGGATGAAATTGTCTGGCGGTCCGGATGAAACTGTCTGGCAAGCCGGATTTTGCTCCTCCAGGTTAATGTAGAATTATAAAAGGGCACGGCCTAGTAGTAGTTTAATGGGATCTTGTAATGTTCCATTATTCTAGTAGGACATCGGGCAGTTGAAGTTTATAACTTATCTGTTTCTGTAACCGAGGCATATGAAGGGTTTGTGTGGATAACTCGACATCTCAATTACTACACCTTTATAACTTATGTCAGTTAGCCATTTAAAGCTATGCATACTTGGGGACTTTACATAGTGTTTTAACTGGAAATATTTCCCTATTTCTCACTGAGCATCAAACCCGGGGCTTTCAGTTTGTCAGTCAAGGGTACTACACCGCTAGGTCACCCTAAGAGGCTTAAAAGCATATTGATTTAATTTATTACTAATTAATGTATTTTAGTGATATATTTTATGAGATTTTTTTTAAAACCAGACCTTTGCGAAACTTGCAGTGGGGGAGGTAAGTGTGAAAAGGGCAGTGGAGTTTGTAAAGAAGGATGTAAAACAAGTTATTGGGGAGCGCAATGTCTAAAAAGTAAGTTCCAGACTTTTGTTTAAAGACCCAGAATCAGACAGACGTAACTAAAACATACACAAATAAATGTTTTGTATGCACAGAGCTTAGCAGGAATACAATTGTGATAATTACAGCCTAAGGTTCTCATATATTCCTTATTGAATGAATTAACCTGTAATTTTATATGTTAATTCTAACGTGCATCTGTTACATCTTTATTCTATATTTCGTATTTCTTCAAGAGTGGTCTCAGTATTTATAAAACTTAAAAAAAAAAATATTTTTAAAGAATTTTTTTTAGTAAGTTTTGGGTTAAAATTTCTGGCTACAACATAAGTTGAAACAAGCAATTAAGCCTGTTCCATTCTGGACACAGGACGTGTTAGAGCATTTTCGTATTATGTATCAGTACGTATGCTATCTTTCAGTAAATATTTGTAAATTTTGTAAATGTTTATAAATTCAATTGTGTAATGCATATATCTGAAAAAAGATATTAAAAAGACGTTTTCTTATATTTGAAAACAAATTTTTTTTCTCAAATCTAACTACAAGTGGTTTGTGGTTACTGAAATAGGACTCATAATTGAAAAGATTCGAAATTATAGTCATTTAATCGTCCGAAAACTCTGTCAATTGTTGCATAGCTCTGGTACTTTCAATTAAACTCAGAACACAAGCTTACTATTTCATTTGATGAGTTCCTTAATAAATCTTGGTGAAACTACGTGCTGCAGTATTTCGCACCAAATGAATGGGTTATTGAACGTACAAGGTGTATATATAATATATAAGCCCCTTAGGAGCCCTGAAGCCCGGCCCTCAGAGGTCCTGTCGCGAAATGAACTTTTGATGTACACATGGCAGGCCAAGACCTACAAAATGATATATACATCATGGGTCTAGGACTTATATTAGCTGAGAATGGGCGCTTCTTTATTAATATAGCTTATATAGCAAAAAACGGTACTAAGCCCCCTTTTACGGCCCTGAGAGGTCAGATCGCGAAATGGAAAAAAGTCATTTCTTGGCAGGCCAAGACCTACAAAATGATATATACATCATGGGTCTAGGACTTATGGTTGTTGAGATCTAGGGTGATGACGGACGGACAGACAAAACGGGGACAATAGAGCATTTTTTTTTCGAAAATGCTCTAAAAATGACTCTAAAAATTTACTGACACTTAGAAACAATTTTATTTTTTGGTAAAAGAATTTAAAAAGCAAAAAATTTAAAATGAAAACTGTTTTTAAAAGTCATTACAGTTGGTTTTGGGGGTCTAGAAACTAAGTGCCTTTGACGCCCTTAGTATTGACTGATATTGGTGACTATCGCCCCACCCATTCAAATAAATATTTTATCAGATCTACTTCTAAAATCTACTTGAGGTTATAAATGTACTTCTATACATTAGAGAGATACGGAGTTCCGCATGGCTTTCTTTATATTTTCTCGTGCTGGAATTAATTTTGTCTAAAATGTGAACAGAAAACTTAACCTAACAGATCTTAACCATTAGTGTTAAACATTCAGACAAGACAATGTTTTCATTTGAAATCTAAAAATCGCAACATTTTTATTATTTTTCCTCATCAGCTGACTGTCTATTTCTAGGGTTGGAAAACTTTTTTTCATTCGTGGACAAAATTAGGCTCATGATTTTGACAAGTGGGTTGGGCCAAGGTTAAATTGATGGAGTGTTAACATGAGCTAATATAGACAAATATAAACGTCATAACGTAAAAAGGCTAGCTCTGTGCTTCCCACTGAGTGGAGGTCCGGCAAGTCAGAAAATGCACGCTGGTCGTAGTTTGCTGGACTATGCTATAATTTGAAAACAGTTTATTGGATCGCCCATTTGTATACACCTAAATACAGACTCAGTATACACAAACTGTCACAAACACGCTTTATAAACATATTTAAGTCTTTTTTTTATTTTTGATTACACACATTAATGAAAAAATTAAATGATTATTTTACTAAAGAAATGTGTTTGGAGAATTTCCATTCAATGCCTTAAACATTGCTCATTTGGGTTTTAAGAAAATCACTGTACGCAGCGCTTTAAGTTCATAATATTGCTAATTATACATGAATAAAAAACATTCTTATTTTTTTCCACTTAAATTTACCATTTCTTTAACAGAATTCTTAGGATGTCAAATGTTCTTGAAGATTTCACTCAAATTGTTGAGCCGACATCAATATAATACAATAGCAAAATCTAACACTTTCTATATTCAGTAATTTTTCTTTTTTTATACAGATTGTAGTGTCTATTGCAATAAAGATAGAAGCTGTCAAATAGAAAAAGGAGATTGTATGCACGGATGTAAAACAGGATTATGGCGAAAAAACTGCACAAAAAGTACGGTAGTTTAGAATATTTTGATGGTTTAGAATATATAATTTGCACCTCATGTGACTTCGTATTGTGAAGAGCATCGGTGATGCATAGAACTGTTTGTAATTGTAGGCCTGTGTTTAGAAACCGAGGAAGTTTTGTTGTTAATTAAGTAATTGAGTTGAAAGTGTTATTTATTGTGTTCTTTCAGAATACTGACAATAGTTATTGTTTTTAATAGTGGAATTTGTTTTATAAATTTAGTTTATTGACTCTCTATCAGCCAAATTAATATTTTTTTTTTACAATGAACAGATTGTAGCGCGTATTGCGATGGAGATGGAAGCTGTCAAATAGAAAGCGGAGATTGTATGTACGGATGTAAAACAGGATTCTGGGGAACAAACTGCACAAAAAGTACGGTGGTTTAGAATATTTTGATGGTATTGTATTTTTTTTGGTGGTATAGAATATTTTGGTGGTTTAGAATATTTTGGTGTTATATACTATTTTGGTGGTTTAGAATATTTTGAAGGTATATAATATTTTGGTGGTTTTGAATATTTTGGTGGTATAGAATAGTTTGGTAGTTTAGAATATTTAGGTGGTTTAGAATATTTTGGTGTTAAAGAATAATTATGATGGTTTTAGAATCTTTTAGTGGTATAGAATATTTTGATGGTATAGAATATTTTGGTGGTTTTGAATATTTTGGTGGTTGAGGGGCTCGGGAGATGCGAATGGCCTCTTGATTGGGGGAGGCAGGAAGGCGGGATCAAAATTTTTAAAAATGTGTTACGTATTAAGCGTATGTTACTTATTAAGCGAATGGCCCCTTTAAACGAAATTTGCAGGTTGCGATTCAGCAGTATTCGTTGTTATTTTAGGTCTTTAGTTTAAAACATATGATTCGGAAAAGTTTGGTTTCGAGGAGTTTTGAGCAAGCTAGAAGGTATAGTGAATGATTTATATTTAGACTAATCATCACTGATCAGAAAACCACCGAAGAAAACGCGGGAACTGTCTGATTCAAAATTATAACAGCTGTGTGATCTAGAAATTTCTTTGTTTCATTTTTGACCATGGAAATTACAATTGATAAATGCATGTATCTCGAAACGTGGAAAATAAACGTACTGACGCCCGTTAGGCCAAAGCTTCGATATTCTTTATTGACTTAGTTTAGAGTTACACTGTAATAAACCACACTATTGTAATATAACAAGATTATATAATGAAGTAAATTAACTGGTCATAACAACTAATTCAATATACACATATTCTAATACTTAATAGACCTGTTACAATTAAATATAAATCGTTCGTATATTAAATTGACTTTTATAATATGTAAATGTTTTGATAAAATATATTTAAAAAAATTGTTTGAATTGGTGTCGATTATATTAACATTAATTAGCGAGTACAACCTATAGTAATGCGTTAGTTTCGATCAATTTTTTTTTTAATCTAATAGCCGCTATGTCTCTATATATATCACATTGTAATATAATAAGTCCTTCTCAATGCCCGTTTTACAAGCTACAGAAATAAGCAGTTTATTTTTTAATGTGTATTCTCCAAAGACTTATTTTTTTTTTATACTGCGAGGATTATATTGCAAAAAAGTAATTTTTTAAAAAATTTACGTTGAGTAGACCCACCTCGGTGGAGAAAAGGAAGAGCAACAATAAAAATATAAAACTATACAGTCAATCTACCTAAAAATGGCCCTGATAATTCACCATATATAAGTCTACAGTAAATTTACCCAATGTTTTGTGTACATTTTATTTCTTATAATATATTACATTTTGAAATTAAATACATTTGAATCGATATTGAATGTTCCATGTTCCAACAGGGTGCAGCGAAACCTGTGATGGAAATCGAAGTTGTGACAAGATCAGTGGAGAGTGTAATGATGGATGTATCTCACTTTACTGGGGGCCTCAATGTTTAAAAAGTATGTTTTCATATTTACACCACAAACATTTAGGCACTGGAACACATAATCTCTCTCTCTCTCTCTCTCTCTCTCTCTCTCTCTCTCTCTATATATATATATATATATATATATATATATATATATATATATATATATATATATATATATATCTACAAACTAGCAGTGTCAGAGCCGTAGTTATCTATCGTGATGCCCTATTCCAGCTACACTTTTTGTCGCCCTCCTCCCAATAAGAAAAGTGAAAAAAACATTTAAAAGCGCTAATTTGGCTGCCTTTTCTAGTTCGCCGCCAAATGCGGCCGCACAACGCTAATGTGGGGGTGGGGGATGGGGTATTTAAGTCGGACAACTAAAAGTATTAGAAGTAATCCTTGGTAAACTAAATTAATTTGCTTTTTTACATAAAGAAAACAGTTGAAAACTTTATTTTAGCATGTAGTCACGATCTCACATTATTCATATACTACAAAGATGGCACATTTTATTTTTCAATTTATGTTCAGTGTATTTAAAAGCATTATAGTATTTACGTATCAAGGACATTTTTTTTAACTAGCAGAGTACCCGGGGGCGTTGTCAGGTGGGTCGGGGAGTTGAAACGTGACACTTGAAACATTTCTAGAACACCATTAGGTAAAGATATGGGTGATAATTTATGCCACTTACCTAATGTGCATAAATAAGCTACATTTTATACGTTACAATTTACTTTTTAGCCGTCAACGCTAACCAAACAAAACAAACCATACCAACCAAACCAGCTAACCAAACTAACCAAACAAACCAACCGAGCCAACCAATCAAACCAACCAAACAAACCAACCAAACCAAACCAAACACCATGTGGTAAAGATATGGGTGCTACATATCTAATATGCAGAAATGACCCACATTTCAAACGCCAAAAATTACGTTTTACCCGTCAACGCTAATAACTTAGGATTTTTTGTTTAAACAGTAATTTATTCTCTCAATGCTAAAATCAAAACGAAGAATTGCAATAATGATCAAATTATTTTTTTTCTCTGCCATTTTGCAACACAGAGTCAAGTAACTGTGGCACGATACAGCACCCGCTTCTTACAATCTTTCTTTCTTAATTTTATACCTACACGCTGTTGTTATACACACACAGACACACACACACACACACACACACATATATATATATATATATATATTAATCTATCTGGGCCATTAATGTGAATACATTATATACATTGAAATAATATTTTATTATCACTTTAGTCTATAAAACAAATTATTTTCATATTTAAAAAAAACTCATATACAATAATACTTTCTTGTTATAATACTAAGGAATCGTATTAATTATTAAAAGATTAAGTGAACTCATGAAGTACCAAACGTTGATATTTAAAGTAAATAGGGCAATATGTCCCGCTCATTTCTCGCGCTTCAGGTCACATTGTCTATCCGAACCAATCGTGAGCCACGAGTAAAGTCTTAGATTTACACTTACCAAAGAAAACTCACGCAGAATTAAGAAAGGAAGACTTAAAATTAGACATAGGAAAGGGCGGACCACAGGTTAGACATTATACAGTTTACGCAAGCCTCGCCATTAAAGATATTTTCACTCATTAGTCAATTCATAGAATATAATAGTTTATTACAAAAACCAATGAATTTAATCATATATTATCGCTTTTTTATATTTATAAAGCAAACTGAAAGCTTTTTAATTCATATTTCATGTCTTGAAAAATACAACAAAGAGGTGTAAATAGGTCTGTATATACTTATAAATGGAAAGCTATCTGTATAATATATAATCTTTGGATCGGACCGACAGATGACCATGACGATCGTCATTAAGGAATAAATGCATCCTACACAAGTTGCATCTTCCATTGTTATATCCTGCCATTGTTACATCATTCCATTGTTACATTCTGCAATTGTTACATCTGTACGTATCTTTATGTCAGAATTCGGAAAGTTACCAAAGAAAAGAAATTTAATTAAACCCAAATGTCAGACTCTCAAACATCAAGCAGATAAGACATTCCTGTAACTTTACTTTCATTTCACCTAGAATGTTCAGTATTTTGCGATAATGATGGAACTTGTGATAGAAACGGAACCTGCACAACTGGATGTAGAACAGGATATTCTGGAAGCCAATGCACTAAACGTAAGTCAGTGTGTGCTTAAGATTGACTGTCAATGAATATTGTAAATTTAATAGAATAGTTTAATGTCCATTATTGGGAAAAACCAATATCTTTATATAAAATATAGTACATTTAATCATACTGACTAAATATGTTAGAACATTTTGTTAGTAGCTGTTTAAATCCATTAAATAAATGCCTTGTATAAATTCAAATATTACAGGCTAAGTGTATCTCAAAGAGTAAATGTGTCTCATATGTCAGAAATGTTGCAGGTGTGGTATTTATAAAAGAAACGTGATTGTTTTTTTAATGGACCAAAACTGATGCCCTATATTAATACACATTTTGTAATTAAATCAGTTAATCTCTCATTTAATGCGGTTGGAAACATAGGTCTTAACCCTATATGAGATTTATTTTCCACATAAAAACTTGTACAGAACATTCATGTTATTTAAAATCTCAGTTACCACACTCTTCCCCTTTACATAATTTGATAATATAACAGAAGGACTGTTTCCATTTACTTTAAATGACTGATTCACTTTCTTTTTCTTTTTTTTAAATAAAATGTGCATCATTGTAATTTTTGTTACTTGGATATGTAATAATATTTTGAATTATAAGTAAATACCGATCGATTTTTTTTGGGGGGCAAATTAAATTGGCAGGGAGGGGTGCCAAAAAAGAAAACAGATAACAGAGATGGAAGAGAGATAATACAGAATATGCAGGGGGGAATAAGACAAAGGTAAGGTTGATAATATAAATATAAAAAGACAGGTGAGAGATAAATAGGAATAGGAGTGGGATGGAAATAGAATGCGTCATGGGAAAGAAGAGATGGACGGATGGTGTTGTGAATAACCGCTCGACTGACCACCTTAGGGTCCCTGGTTGGATCTCCTTTGAGGACCAATGGATATTTCAGGTCATGGCTTAAGTCCCCACTATGTCTCCCGTAGTGCCTCCATGGCCATTGCACTATCGGCTATGGTGGGGATGAAAGAAGGGCACTGCAGAACCGTCCCATTAGTGGTTTATAGTACCTAAGACATCTCATCTCATCATTACAGGGACTTCACACATAGAAAAGAAGAAAAAAAAATAATAAGGAAAAAAAGATAAACGAAAATAGATACAAATACGAGAAAATATTGAAAAGGGAGGTGAAGAAGATAGAGTAGAAAGTAAAAAAGGGTGAGAGAAAACAGAATTGGGATATGGAGTGAATAAAAAATGAGTGATGAAGTGCATGAGAGAACAGAAGAAAGAGGGTGGTACGAAAAAATACAGAATTTTAATTATATTTACAAAGTGGTTCGTCATTATGGGGCGAGTTGGTAAAATAAGAGAGGTGGGGAGAATAAAAAAGGACGGGGGACAGAGAATACAAAATAGGGAAGGGGAAGATAATATGAAAAGAGATAGGGAGAGAGGATACAAAATAGGGAAGGAGAAGATAATATGAAAAGAGATAGGGAGAGAGGATACAAAATAGGGAAGGAGAAGATAATATGAAAAGAGATAGGGAGAGAGGATACAAAATAGGAAAGGAGAAGATAATATGAAAAGAGATAGGGAGAGAGGATACAAAATAGGAAAGGAGAAGATAATATGAAAAGAGATAGGGAGAGAGGATACAAAATAGGGAAGGAGAAGATAATATGAAAAGAGATAGGGAGAGAGGATACAAAATAGGGAAGGAGAAGATAATATGAAAAGAGATAGGGAGAGATTGTTGGGGAAGGAGAAAAGAAAACAAACATCAAGGGGAAAGAGGGAGAATAAATAATAGAGAAGGATTGAATATAGTTTTAGTGCTGATAACTTTTAAAGATCAATTTTATTTAATACTTACAATAAATTGCAAAGACTCACAACCCTTGCTTAAACCGACTACACATACTAATGTATTAAAAAGCTGCAAAATCATTATTTAAATAATGTAAAAGTATTTATCTAAGTAAAAGGGAATTTTTTTTTTAATTTTCAGTTTGCCTCTTTTTTTAACTAATAGGCCCTATCTTTTCGTATTAAAAATTTTAAAATTTGTAAAATTCACAAGTTGAAATCTAGGCTTTTAATAACTAACTATTTAAATGACAATGTGTTCATTTTGTCCAGCCAGCTTTGTATCAACTAGTATTTATAGAAGGGTACACATTCATTTTCCATTAATTACCACACATTTTGGGTATACAAAACAGTCTCTCCAGGTTATCTAAAACTAACATAGAAATTGAACATATAATCTACAAATACCTGCACTAGGGTGATAACAAAAAATTTTTTTTTATGAAACCACTTTCAATCGAGGAACTTTTATGTGTTATTTAAGAATATCAATTGCATTTTTATTTTTTCAAAAAAAGTTCCCCCACCTTCCCCTTTTTCGGAAGAAAAAAGTAAAAATTTTTTTTTTTTTTTTTTAAAAAAAGGACATGTTTTTTTTAGCTTAATTCAAAAGAGTAATAATAATAACTAATAAACTTTTATTAACAAATAAGCTAAAGATCAGTTAGTAATATGTACATAATGTACAAGAAATGTTTAAAAAATATTTTTTCATATTAACTTCAGATTCAAAAATTCAAATTTTCTCGATTTTGCATGAAGTTTCACTATCAGTTTCACAGCTCGGTCAACAATTTGGTTAGATCTGGGAATGTCAATTAATGACTTCTCGACTGACCAATTGGTCTCTAAACACTTAATTGTCCTCTTGCATTTATCCTGATAAGTGAGGTAAACAGTTCAGTGAACGACGCTTCATTGTAGTGTTGCGAATGGAACCAAGCATTTGCCCATTGGTAGGAGATGAAGTCACAGGCAGGAGTGGGGATGCTGCGCCACTCTGTTATCAGAAATAATGCTATAACAGTAAATATTGCACGTGAGTTCCATCTTGCCTAGTGTAAATTTGGTAGTTTCTTCCAGCTGATGCAAAGCCAGCGTGAAGTTGTTTTGTAATGAAGATATGCCTTACATAATTCATATAGAAACTTGAAATCATCTCGCCATCCAGGGTTCTAAACTGTGCTAACATCATATGTCGCAACGAGGCAGTACTCAGCCTGAAGAGTGGCACAATTTTGTGTTAATTTGTCAATGAAGGAATAGTTGAGTTCTGGTTTGCTCGTTGGCTCTGGAAAAAGAAAATTCACGACATTTTTCAGAAGGAGGTCCACTACATGGTGCTGACAGTCAATATATTGTTGATTTTGAAAGCCCTTGCTCAAGACATCATCTTGTATGAGCTTTACAATCCGATGCAAACGACCAGTATTTACTGCGGTCGTGCTGCTTATTATCAAGCATCATATTCATCAATTAGCTGATGTAGTTCCTTGTGAATGGCCGCAGCAGAACCACTCTCACATTTAAGAATACCGAGTTTGATTTCGGTTGGCATATTTTTCAGCAGAACTACTTGATACTCTTCCCCTTGAACTCTTTTACCATCAAACTGGAGACAATATGGATCTTTGCTTTAAAGTTTTTGAACCAATTTGGTTTTCATTTTCCGTCCTTCAGAGATGACTTGTTTCCAGACACCAGCCTGACTTGGTACTGGCACATCAGGACCCTGTTTAGCAATGGTTGCAAGAATGTCATATGCTTTATGTGTAGAAATGTTGTTCTTAAGTACTAGCAAACCCGCTGTTGTAGTGCTTGCTCTTTGGTATTTCGGTTTGCATTCAGGAGATGACGTGGACGAATAGGTTGGCGAGTCGAGTGAAAAAACACGGGTTTCAGAATCCGAAGATTCTGAGACAGTTGTATGTGATTTTGTAGGTTGTGATTGAGAAAAGCTGGCTTGAGATTGAGTTTTTGATTGTCTGATTCGTTTTCTTGAGTGGAATGATTCCAATGGTGCTTGTTTGACCATAGAATAACCAATCTCTCCTCCACTCTTAACTTGCCTGTGGTAGAGCTCTTTATCCTCCGTGCTTGTCCATTTCCCATTAACGTTGGTGACATCAAATAACTGAAAAAGTGTTGCAGTAAATTTATCAGAACGGTTTCTTTTTGTTTTCGTCATATAAATCAATCAGACAATTGAGTTTCTTTCTGATTAGTGCGCTGGATAGTAGTGGAAAGTCTAGAATCTCACTCCAGATCAATTCTATATCCGTTATCATATTTTTGATTCGATCCATTCGCCGTTTCTTGCTATTGAACAGAAAAGTGAAGTTTCCAAGAATTTGACGGTTTGTCGGCATCCGTGTGAGATTGATTAGTTTTTCAACATTTGGAATTCATGGATCCCTCTTCTGTTTAGAAGATGAGGGTAGATTCTTCCTTCAAATACACAGGTTTAACTTTACACTGTTGCTGTAATTTCTATAAGACATTTTATTGTGTCTAGAGAGTCATGTAAAAATTCAGTGTTAAATTGAAACTGATAGTCAAACTGCGCGATATGTGAAAACAAAAATGAAAAGGTGGGGGAACTTTTTTTAATTTAAAAAAAAAAATTAATGTTGCTACTGTAGTCTACATACAATTGTTCCTCTAATGTAAGGGGTTTCATGTTGGTTACGAAAAAAAATTAAAATAGTTATCACCCTAACCTGCACTCATCCGGTGTTTTAAAAAGTTTATCGCAAAGAAAAAAAAATTTCACTTAGCAGTAAAATGCTATCAGTGCAGATAAAGTGTAGAATCTATCTGTTTCTGTAATAGATGGGGATTGTGCGGTAAGATAAACCCCCCAAGCTGACCATTAAACCGAGTAAACTTGAAGCTCTTTAAATCAATTATCACCAGTGCCTGGTAAAACTATCTTCGTTATCACTTTACTCTCCCTTCAACTCTTTAGCTCTCTACACCACTTTCACAAAAGTAGTATGCGTTTTTTTTTCGTTGAAGCATTTGGAGCAAACAGATCCATTGATTGTGGTCTTTTAAATAGATAAAAAAAAATTTTTGGGGTACCAAATACAAAATAAAAATGACAGTAATCTATCAGGTGGTGTGCTATCTGTGGACGGCACATGGACATGCCATTGTGGAGAAGGAAATTGTTCAGATAGCACCAACATGTGTCCCACAAACCAATGCATCACAGGATGGTTCGCTCAGTCCTGTCAATACCGTGAGTACTCAAAGTTTAAAACTACAGTGAATACTCACTGTTTACTAAAAGGGCTATGGCATAAAGAAAAAAATTGTTTGTGCAGGCTTTGAACTTTGAATCGACTAAGAAAACTTATTTGTGTAATTATAAAACAGGTTTAGCCAAATAAGAAGATAACATGTAATGTATTCAGGGCCTGTGTTATAATTGTATATATCTTCAATTGAAATTTTGGGAGTAGTGAATAGAGCCTAACATGAAAAACTGCTTCAAAACATTCAGTAAATTTAATTGACAAATATATATGACTAAGTTTTTAACTCTTGTTTCTTTTCTTCTAAGATTGCACTATTAGTAGTAGTAGGCATCTGTCCATCTCGAAAGATGATGGTAGCGCTCTAGGTTATCTCCAGAGCGCAGGCCTGGGCGAAGATTGTGGAGGCCTTGCGCTGCCCAAACAACAGGGCCTCCCTCTGGGCTTTGTCGACGGGGTCCAAGGGGGTGCTAAGCACCACGCTTGGAGACGACTTGGCTGCAGGAGTTGCTGGAGGGACATCAAAAGTGACGTTCATCCGCCATAGGGACTCCGGCTCCGGATTTTTCCTCGGGGTTGACTCCAGCAGCCTTTCCTATGGGTGGGTGAGCCTGCAAGGCAGCAGCGGTTTGGAATCAGGGTTTTCCTTCCCCTAGATGGGTTGCCCTCCCAGGCTGACGAAGCCCATCTACCAGAAAATTGCACTATTATTGTTTTCAATTCTACTTTTTAGATCATTCATTTTGAATTGATCTACTCCGTTACAATTTTGATGTCTTATTTGAATATTTAATTTTTATTTATCTCATTTAAAGTGATTAACCATTTATATTCTTTATCTTCTTAATCTATTTTGTTGGGAGGGACTTGCGGGGTTTACAATGAAGCTAGGGGCTAGGAGGTTCCAGGGAAAGGGTTGTTATATTCTGTACCAATGACTTTTTAAACGAAAAAATTGAATAATGAGTGTAAAAATGTATGACTGTTTAACAGATGGTCTCAAACCTTTGTGATTTTAGGAGTACGGGAAAAGAAGGGTTATAGTATGGAGGGCTGGAGGATGGGGGAGGGAAGGTTGGACGGATAGGTGGGGTTAAAAAAAAGCAGGGAAATGGAGGGTTACGGGAAAGGAGGGCTTATAATGTACCGATAGGTGTGGTTTTAGATTTTATTTTAAAATAGTATGTGAACGTTAACTTAGTGACGTAATTAGATTTTTTAGATCCACTTATCGAATTTCCATGTGAGCGCTCTACACCCTTCCCCTAATATAATATACATAGACAACCCGTCCAATAATGTAATATAATATACATAGACCAATATAGCACTAGGCAACCCCTTTCCCACAAAGCCGATAAAAAAAAGCAATTACATTATTGATGTGACAATGAAACTATAATATAATTTAGAAGAATTGAAGAATTAGCCTACAGTATTAAAATTAAATCATTTTAAACAATGTTCTATATTTCTTGCAAGCAGGTGATGCTGGTGTTTTTGCTGAAATGTCCCACCCAGCACTAAATGATAACAATGACTCGACATGTTATGAATCAACTAATAACACAGTGACGGCCAGCTGGGATAAAGAGTTTGAAATTTCATGGGTTCGGCTTGTTTTCCATTCTGAAGGTAAGCAATTCTCAAAAGGATTAATTCTTAAGCACTTCTCTCTCTCTCTCTCTCTCTCTCTATATATATATATATATATATATATATATAGAGAGAGAGAGAGAGAGAGAGAGAGAGAGAGAGAGAGACAGAAAGAGATAGATATATAGACAGATTGATAGATAAATAGATAGATAGATAGATAGATAGATAGATGGACGGATGGATAGATAGATAGATAGATAGATAGATAGATAGATAGATAGATAGATAGATAGATAGATAAATAGAAAGATTGATAGATAGTTAGTTGTTATGTTTCGATCGCCAGCTATAGACATTAAGCCCGTTAATACGAACTTTTCAGGCCTTTTTCGCCAGGTAGGCCTTCCATGTTTCGCGCCTGACTTTTAGGCCTGTTGAAATGTGAAATTCACCACTGAACCACAGATTCTCTCCCTTGACGGTTATTCACACTCTCAGAACACACACACACGCACATACACACGCACACACACAGTCAATCTGTGATATGTACTAATAAAAGCAAGAATTATATTTCCTTTGGCTTAAATCATACAAATATTTATTTAAAAAAAATTATACTGGCATAAGAAAAATCATGACCGCCAATGTGGATGAGTTGTTTCATTTTTATCTGGCGCCCACAATTTGATAAATGGATGACCCCCCCCCCCCCCCCTAAAAAGTTTTTAAAAAAATAGAAAAATAATTCGATTTGTTATTTTTAATTTTTTGCAGCAAACGTCAGTCAGTTTGAGATTCTGTATGACCTACACTCTCAAAGAAAGTTATGTAATTCACCAACAGCGTTAAAAGTACCCAGCTTGCATAACGTGTATGACCTGGACTGTTTTGTATTTGTACCTGCCAGACAAATCTCTGTGACCTGGTACGGACAAGGTTCATTGTGCACGTTTAATATATGTCATGGTTAGTAGTCCATTTTACAGCTGTCATCGAACATCAACCTACCTGTACTAGTGTTACAAATTTGTTTTTACTTTCATTAAGATCTTATCATTTAACTTATAGTACATTTAAAGGACACGTTTAACATTTCTGGCTCATCTAATACATCATCGGCTAGCCTGGCGTACGTGTGTATAACTTCCGCGGTTAAAAATAGTCTTACTCAAGGGGAGTGAACTCTTGCTTGGCTAAAAATAGTCTTGGGAATTCCAAGTAGTGCGCAAATTACCGGTATGTAAAGTTGTAAAGATGGTCAAAGGGATACAACTCAATTATAAGGAGTCACTCGCCGGTCCGGGTACTGGGCCTATGATCTAGTGATACAATATTTTCTTTTAGTCTCACACTTGACAAATAATATATTTCCAGGTCGTAACATGGCTCAATTAACTGTCCCTTTTGTTTACGAAAACACTCAACACATTTCTCTTCCTTCATTAACTGACGGTGATGTTGACATCTCTAACTGCCACACATTTGATACAGATGAAAACAACGTGATATATGTTGACTTTAGACACCAAGTTTCTGTAAACATGATTACTTTTTATACAGGTCAGTGATATTTTCTTTCTCCTTTGAACCATGTTCAAATGTCAACATAATAAAAAACATATTTAAAAAAAAAGTATTCCTCCATGTGAGATGCTTGTAATAAAACACTGATTTGTTTCGTTTGATTAGTTTATTAAATGTTCGTTGAAATATATATAAATATATATATATATATATATATATATATATATATATATATATATTGCCATAAGTCTAAAAGAATATAACACTTGTTTATCTATTTCAAATTTGGATGACTTTAAAGAGAGAAATTCGCGTGGGTCATTCCATGTCAACTCAACCAGTATTTTGACAATTGTTCACCCGACCCTCTCAGATCTTTTTGAAATTTTCAGGGCTTGTTGTACATACAAAGTTGAGTGATTCATAAAAATTTCAGGCCATTTGGTCAAAAATATTCTGAGATATGATTTTTTAAAGTTTTAAGTGTAGTCGCGAGTTCGCGTGACATTTACATTTTTGCGATATTTAAACGTGAATATTTCAAAAACTAAATGAGTTATCAGGCTGAAATGTTCAGTATTTACTCTTTTTTTTTTAATTTCATTTGAATGGTGTTTTTATCTTAAGTGTAGCTTGCATACAGAATGCCCTAAAATGCCTAAACATTGCACTTCAAACAGTTTTCAAAAATATTTGATCCGGTATCACCAAGACATGAAATGATGTTTGTTATACAATTAGTAAGTACCATATAAGTGTTTATTATTTTGATAGAGAATTCCTGTTAATCAATAATAGTGTACTCATGATGGGCCCCTATAAGCATCATGGTCGTCCATTTTGGCACGCATTGCGACCCCAAGATGACCATGTTGACAGTAATTCACACTTTTCATATTTTGCACACTTGTTAACCCAGAAAGTACTAGCTATGGTGAAAACTTCATGTTGGTGTCTTAAGCCTTTCCTAGTAAATCAATTGCTAATTAAAACCATATTAAAAACAATAAGTCGATTTTGTTTGTTCTTTTTTCTACATTAACGTGTATTATGGTAAATCAGAATAGCAATGAAATGTCAATAAAATTTTATGAAAAAATACAGCTAGTTCTAAGTTACAAAATCAAATTACAGATTGTTTGTTTCATCAACCATACAAGCAACAATGCAAGGCGATATCAGCGTATGCTCATTATGCTGCCGATGCAGTTAACTGATGGTATCTATGTACACACAGTCCTACTATCAAACAGTTTTCTGCAATTGGCATAATGCACATCATCATAGCAATAATGTCTTGATGAGCTGATAGACAACATTGGTGGTGGAAGATTGCACAGTACATTAGTGAATGGTATCCAGCAGATATCGTCACGACTTGGCCAAGTTAATCTGTTTGTAGGTGTTATGTTCATGAACTTGACCAACATATCTTGATGTGCAACATAGTCTTCTGTTATGCACCCAATAAACCAATCAGTGTCATAAACAACAGCCACAAACTGTCCTGGATGCAGATCTGCTATGCTTGGTGCCTGTTCAACTACCAGGTCATGTTCTAATGACACATTGACGACATGCAGATTTTTCACCAAGAACGATTCAAGACACCAACATGAAATTTTCACCATAGCAAGCACTTACTGAGGTTAACAAGTGTGCAAAATATGAAAAGTGTGAATTACTGTCAACATGCTTTTCCGTGGGTAGAAATGTGCACAAAAATGGATGACTGTGATGCATAAGGGTCCCCGCGATGAGTACACTATTATTGATTAACAGGAATTCTCTATCAAAATAATAAACACATATATGGTACTTACTAATGGTAAAACAAACATCATTTCATGTCTTATAGGTTCTTGGCGATACCGGGTCAAATATTGCTGAAAACTGTCTGAAGTGCAATGTTTGGACATTTTTAGGGCATTATGCATGCAAGCTACACTTGAGATAAAAACACCTTTCAAATTAGGATAAAAAATGAGTAAATAATGAAAATTTCAGCCTTTACTTTTTGAAATATCAAATATCACGAAAATGTAAATGTCACGCGAACTTGGGACTACCCTTAAAAATTTAAAAAATGGCCTGACATTTTTAGAGATCGCTCAACTTTTTTTGTACCACAAGCCCTTAAATTTCAGGAAGATCTGAGAGGGTCGGGTGAACAACACTGATGGTGTTGACATGGAAAGACTCGCGACTGTTTAAAGTAAAATGTATCGATATTTGTTTTTGTTGTTACATTTTTTTCTATATTTCCTTTATGTTTAAATAATGATTGGTAAAATTTGTTTTTACATGAAACAAAAATAAAACCATTTTTATTTGTAGTGCCAAGTCCCACTGATGCTGTCATTGAAGTCTTTTTGTTGAAAAACTATACAACAATAGAAAGACAGATAACAATGTCACTGGTTGCCAGTAAGACGACCCATCAAATCAACTTTGACGCTCAAACATTGTCCATACTTCAATTTCGTTTTCTTATTGGCCATGCAAGTATTTGTGAGATAGAGTTGGGAGGAGGTGAGTTTGTTTATTGTGTGTATAATATTCAGCTGGTTTATGTATTGGTGTTGAAATATGTTGTCAGAATAAATGTGCGTTCTTTATTATACTCTTAATAATAGCTTTGTGTAAGTCTATGTGGGTGAAAAAAAAACAATTTTAATATTTAAATGTTTATATGTACGTATATTTAAATGTGTACAAAGCTATATGTACGTATATTTAAGTGTGTACAAAGCTATATGTAATTATATTTAAATATGTACAAAGCTATATATGCCTATATATAAATAATGTCAACGATATATGACAACAAAGTGGATCAGAGTTTTATACCTTTTACAAAGGTTTAAAAGGAATGTTTTGTGTTATCATAATAATACATATGAATTAAATTTAACAAACAAAAATTCGAAAGATATAGAGTGATAAACATCAGAATAAAAATCCACTTACTGTTCTTATAGCTAAAACTGCTTTTCAACAAAAATGAATAATGTTAATATAAATTTCAAAATTTTTCATAATTTGTGGGAAAAAAGGAATGAAAACTTCATAAAACTCAAGAATCCTCTGTTAACACAGCTGCTAAGTAAATGAAGACATGAGTGTCTCAATGGAGGTTTTGTTATTGTTTCTGTAATATATCAAGTACAGTTTTATTTGTTATACATTTTGAATAATTATTATGAGTTGACTCCTCAAAATTCAATTTGCTGGTGTCAACATTCAAAAATCAAAAAAACTGCCCTGGATATCAGACTTGACTGAAAATTCTAATTGTATGTAAAGATCCACGATGCTATCACCACATTTATTTTTTGTTCGTTACTTTTTCCTTTTAGTATACGGAGTGCTACTATGACAGTACATGTGTTTCTTACTGTTTCATTTCGTTCTACAGAGTGCCACTACAGTACATACGGGTTGCACTGCTATGGAATCTGTCGATTTACCTGTTTTAGAAATAGATGCACCTATGATGGAAGATGTTTTGATTGTGTACTGGGCAGATCAGGGCCACACTGCGAGTCGGACCTCTTGGAATCATACGTCGATGAAGCAGTCACCGAGACTGACCACGTAGGGGTGGCTAAAGAAAGAAAGAGAGTGCTAACAGATATTTATTTACCATATATCATTTTTATGCCCATCTCAGCTGGAGTCTCAATGCTGGCTCTGTTGTCATGCGTAAGATATTTCATACATGGTTAGTATTGTATTCTCTCTTCAGTTTAACGTTGTTTTTTAAGATGATATAATTGAATGAGGTTATAAACCTTTCTCAAGAAAAGTGACGAAATTCCTAACAGTAAAAATATATATTTAGATAATAAATAGTTAACTTTAAATGAATCTTTTTTCCTATAAATAAACCTACAGTTATTCTTTTCTGATATGTTTGCAATATTATTAGACAGAATTAAACATTATCGGTTCAAAATTAACTTACCAGCTAATTTCTTTAATGTTAATTCCTAAACATTTTTAATAGAGCTGCTGTTCGATAAAAAAAATGATCGAAGTTAACGCATGATTGAAAATTTTAACGCAAATTAACGCACATTCTAATCACACAATATAATACATTCGTTTGTATTCAAACTAGTCATAATATCATAGCATAAAATTGGCATAATAAACACGTCAGATTAATTTACGAAAGAGGATAATTAATTGTCATAGATTTATTAAACATTAACAAATATGTCTATTGAATTAGTTATTGAGACCAGTTTTTTGACAAGTATCTATCACGTCAAACAATGCCAAACTTGTTTTTCTCGTACCGTAGTTTCCAAACTAATGACGTATGCCAACCCCTTTTCACCTCTTCATTGTCATATTTTGCTACACTTACCTCACGTAAGTCTTGTTTACCCTACCGTCCACTATCGTACATACCCCATCCACTTCCCATCCCCGACAAATACACACGTTATTTATGTCTCATATGTGCCTATCCCTTCATAAAATAATATATAGCCAGAAAGTAGTAGCTCACTAATTAATAACGCGTTTTTATCCTACCCCTTTCCAATCCAGCTGCATTTTAGACACAGAAGCATAAAGATGACATTACTTATGGCTTACTCAACCACCGTACCCCCCTGTCCCAAAACAAGTTTACACAAGTTACTTTGTTTCAAAACAACGGCAGATGTCAATCAAACTATATCACGCGTCTGCAGATGTTCACTAATTGTATCATTCAGGGTCATAAGTTTGAATTAAGAAATGAAAATCCTATTGTTTCAAGGTCATATAGATGCTATGATTTTATGTTAACGTGACAGTTTATGTGTTCGGGTATTTTTTCTTGCTTTTTTAAAAATCTTGTCTGGTTATAGCATTAGGTTATTTACCGATTTTTTTTTACATATTTTCAGCAACTCATTTGGGTAAAATTTAACGCATATTTTTATCGCAGTAATTACGATTCAATTGTTGTATTTAGTTTGTTTTTACTATATATGACATGGTGTATTTAGTTAGTTTTTACTATATATGCCATGGTGTATTTAGTTTGTTTTTACTATATCTGACATGGTGTATTTAGTTTGTTTTTACTACATATGACATGGTGTATTTAGTTTGTTTTACATATATCTGACATGTTGTATTTTCGGTTAATATAATTCAACTGATTCTTAATGATATATTTTGAACCAGGTAAGAAAAGACATGAATGTGAAGCAGAATGAAAGACAAAAATTTGACTCAAGGCAGAGAAGAATCACAATCCATTTATTTATATTCATTTAATTATTTTATTTAAAACTCATTAATGAAACGCTTATTAATTATAACAATTCATGTAAATGGGATTTTGTTTCAGTCATTAATAAATGTAAAAATTCAATTCAATCTCTGTGTGTGTGTGTGTTTTTTTTTTGTTGCTTAGTATGTACTAATGAAATAATAAGTTTTCAGCACAAATCTGATTTTAAAATATAGCAAAGGAACAAAAACAAAATACTTAAAACTGAATTACTTTGAATTACATATCAAAGAAGCGTTAGTAGAAAGCCCAAATGGGCCATCGGGGCAGATGAAGTGTAGATATCTACTGTTTCTATAACCTCGGCATATGAAGGGGTTGTGTGGTTACCACAACGTCCAGCCGCCTTTACTTCCCCAATTTAAAGTCACGTACACATTTAAAGCTGGGTGGACTTGTGGGACGACTTTGAAACAATTTTCACCTGGAAAAATCCCCATGGTTCTCACCAAGGATCGAACCTAGGACTCTCAGGTCGACAGTCGAGTATCTACACCACTCGACCATCCGTCCCAAATTATTTATTGAAATGTAGATTTAATTTTTGGTATCTTCATTAATCAATTAATATGTATTCGCTTTTAAAACGGGGTAGTTCTTTAATCGTTTATCACTTCGATGAAATGTTGGAATGTTTTTTTTTCAATTTACAAGGACATCCTCGAGACAAGATCACAATAAACATGGCCAGCGTGGGAGGATGAAGACTTCAACTGATTAAATTAAAAGGGGAATTGAAATAAAACTAATGTCAGTTTTATTTGTTATTACATACAAAAAATGTCATTTCATTTTAAAAGAATGTGTAGTAATATTTTATTGAGATGTTGCCAACTAGGTTAATTTTACTTGAGATGTTGGCAACTTAGTTCACTTTACTTGGTATTTTGCCAACTTAGTTAATTTTACTTGAGATGTTGGCAACTTAGTTCATTTTACTTCAGATGTTACCATCTTAGTTCATTTTACTTCAGATGTTGCCAACTTAGTTCATTTTAAAACCACGAATTATATATATAATATTTTTCTAAATATCAGTTTAAATATTAGTTTATACTTATATTTTAGCGCATTTTTCCCCACAGATAATAAAAAATGCATTCTCAGTTTGTATAGTACCATGATTAAGTATTTATATTCAAAGTATGACAAAATGTATACTTCATTAAGATATTATAAACATACAACTCAAAGGTTTCATGTCAAAAATACATCATGACTTAACTTACTTTAATATAACACAGTATAATAATACAATTATTATGAGTAATCCATATCATAAGTATAATTTAGATCACCATCAAGAAGCCGTAAGATCTGACTGTACCATTGACATTGTCACTTACACATTATAAATAATTTAATTTTATTTCAAATAATATACACATTTGAAAAAAAAGTAAAAAATTAAGCTAAATAGGCTTTTAAAAGTTTTTTTTTTAAAATATAAATTGTCTGTTTCTTCATGTTACGGTTAGATACGGTGTTTGTAAATATTTTTTTGAAAATATTATACATTATATTACAATAATTTTAATATAATCCTACAGAAGCTTAAACAACAATCACTAAACTGAAAAATATATTATTAATATCTTTTTTCTGCAAAAAGTCTTCTTATTTTTATTTGGTTTTTACGACTTTTCTCAAAATTAAATTTTTGCTTATTTCTTTTCACCCTGCATGTATTAAAAAAAAAAGTTTAGTAGAATTACACAAAACTTTGCATAATTTCTATTTTATCTAGGTTTTCAAAAGGCCGTTTTTTTTAAATTATTAAGAATAATTTACTTTTTTTTTTAACTGAAGAAAAAGTAACCCGTCCTCCTAACTTTTTCACCGTCAGTAGACTATGCCAGGTTGTTTATACATCACTTTATTTTTATTTTCCAATATATTAAAAACAAGCCCTCATGACTTTAAAGGAAAGCTAGTACTTCTCAGAGGCGTAGTGAGGGGTGGACAAGGGGTGAATCATACTTCGGGCGCTACTCACAAAGGGGCGCCAAATGTTTCATTGTATATAAAATATTATATGTTTTTTTTTCAAATGGGAGATCGCTAAAAATGTATAAAAAACGTGTTGTGCCCCGGGCGCGAGTAAAGCTCGCTACGGCACTGATACTTCTCTGTAATCTTTAAAATTTGTTGATGTTAGATTCCACATTATTAAAAAATGATCCCCCCCCCCCGTTACAACGGCAATATTTTTTTTTTTTACATTTTATTTTGCTAATCTTGTCTTATTTTATCATTTCTTGTGCCCCTCAAATTAAAAAAAATTACATATCTCCATTAGGTTCAGATTTAGCCAATAGTATGACGATGTAGGTTTGGGCTGAGGTTCTGACCACAACGCTCAAGGTCTTTCATGTTTATTTATTTGAGCATTTTCAGTATTCTAGTGCCTCTGTTACCGTTGATATTGCACTGAGCTTATGCAAACAATTTTGATTTTCGAATGGTTGAAAATAAATCTATTCGTGTTGTCAATTTACTTTCAACTGGTTTACTTATTTTAACTTTAATAAATGGTCATCAAATAATACATTATAAAATATTCAGGTGACATGTATTTAACCTGTGTTAGTTTAAATAGTGAATGAATCATAATAATGGTTGTGATAGATGACAGTGTTGAATATGATGTTATTGATACCATCTTAACATAACAGTTAATATAAATGAAGATCATTCGATCCGCAATATTTGTTGGGGTATTATATAAACCAACTGGAACGTGAAATGCAAATAGTAAATGCAATGTGTGTGATGTCTCCTGAAAGAATGAGAGGAAATCTTTTAGATCCTTTAAACCACTAATGAAACGGTTTATATGGTGCCCTTCTTTCTTACCCACCATAGCCGATAATGCAATGCCATTGGAGGCACTACGGGAGATATTTGGTTTCACAAGGGGACCCACAAGTCCCCCTAAAAAATTGCCCACGGGAGTGTAATGACAACGAAGTCACCGAGAGAACTTAAACCATCACCTGAAAAATGTTCTTGGTTATCACGGGAGATCAAAGCAGGTAACCTCAGATTGACGGTCGAGTGATATACAGAAAAGAGAATAGTTAGAGCTGTTAAAAAAATCTATATATAATCACTTCTCTTAACGAGGCTATATCAGAACTGCACTTCTTTGTAGTTGAAAAGATTATTTTAAGAATTCAAGTTAAAGATTCGGCTTTCTTATGTCTTGGCATGTTCGTAGTGTTTTTTGTTATGTTATAAAATGCATATGAAATGAATAGTAAATATGATTCATGCGCAGTAATGATTAATGATTCAGTAATGATTCATGATTCAGTAATGACGTGTTACGCACCACGATTAAATCTTTCACAATAAAAGTTTAATAGTTATATCTCACCGGATGTTTCTTTCGAGAATAACTTTTTACAACATTATAACAGGAAAGTAATATATCACTTTCTTTGTTTTTATTTTAAAGAATAGTTAAGAAATGTCCAGGTTTTGTCCTGATGAACTCTGAATTATTTGTTAAATGCTTAACACATCCTGACTGATGTTCATATTGAATATTTCGTGGCTATTGTATATATGATTTCACCAAACATCTAGAACAACGGATCAACTGAAGGCCTACATCTTCCTGGCGACACCTTTGTGTTAAACTACACAGTAGACACATAAATGAATATAGGCGCTTGTAAATAAAACAGGTAGAGGTCTAGAATAATCTACCTACTATTAGATACTGATTTAAGACATTTTAAAAACACTCAACATTATATTCTAAAACACTCTACATTATATTCAAAAACACTCAACATTACATTCTAAAACAATCAACATTACATTCTAAAACAATCAACATTACATTCTTAAACAATCAACATTACATTCTAAAACACTCAACATTACATTCTAAAACAATCAACATTACATTCTAAAACACGCAACATTACATTCTAAAACAATTAACATTACATTCTTAAACAATCTACATTATATTCAAAAACACTCAACATTACATTCTAAAACAATCAACATTACATTCTAAAACAATCAACATTATATTCATAAGAGTCTTGTTTATTCTAAAATGTAAGATTCAAATATATAAATCATTTAACAGAATGAAATCCATACTCTAGCCCTAGACATAACGTAATTAATAATAGATTACAATTTCAATGCTAAATTCGTCAAAGATTGTTTAATTTTAACGGGCAGATAGATGTTAATGTTAATTTTGCAAAAACGAAGTGGCTACGGTTACATCAAGCGCCATTATATTAGGGTTAGCGGGAGTACGCATATTTTTTCGTGTACCAGCAATTATATTAGGGTTAGGAATAGGGTTAGGATTAGGGATAGGGTTAGGGATAGGGATAGGGATAGGGATAGGGTTAGGGTTAGGGTTAGGGATAGGGCTAGGGATAGGGTTAGGGACAGGGTTAGGTATAGGGTTAGGAATAGGGTTAGGAATAGGGTTAGGGATAGGGATAGGGATAGGGTTAGGGATAGGGTTAGGGATAGGGTTAGGGTTAGGGATAGGGTTAGGGTGTGGAGCAATATCTATTGATGTCACCCGGAAAAAAAAATACGAACTCCGTCTTGATGTTACCGTAGCCACTGCGTTGCAAAAATCACAAATTAAAACTTACACTAGCTTGAAACTGTGTAGATATTGATAAGGAAATATTTACGTTAAAAGATTTATTTAGCCAATAAACCCATACTTGAACCTAGTACAGACTTGTGCAGCGTAGAAATGTAGGACGGTCTACAAAAGAATGGTCATCATAAAAGCAGTTACTTGAAAACATTGGAATATAATTCAACATATTTCAGAGAATGGTAAAACTACACACCGCTGGCTACTAATAAGTTACAGATACGATTGATCCCATTTTAAATTTCATTGCTAGTGATTTCTCTCTGTGTATTAATAAATTAGTCACACATTTAAATGTAAGGCTTTTGTTTACTGAAAGAAAAAAAAGAAAAAAATAATTTTATTTTCGTGACAGGTCAGAGCCGACTAGTATCAATTGAAATACTATTAAATAATAAACAATAATTTAGAAGATGGAATCTAAACATGTTACATTTCATTTACAAACACACATAGTATGAAAGTTTGTAGCGTCTCGTTATTTTATTTCAGAATTAGAGAAATAAAGTCAAATTTCTAAATGTTTTAAAACAATTGATTTCAAAAAATGTAAAAAAAAATTTTTTATTGAGATTAATAAAAAAATCTATTTACTTATAAAATGTTTCTGTTTTCTTATCAGACTTTGTGAGCACCTCAGTAAATTCCATTACATTCTGTACACAGCGCCTACTGTCACTGTAGGAAAAAGAGTCCATTGTTCTGTACACAGCGCCTATTGTCACTATAGGAAAAAAGAGTCCATTGTTCTGGGCACTATAGGATAAAACAAAATAGCTACCAGTAACATTTTAAAGACTGAAGATTTAAATCAATTTCGTGATCTCTAATTATTTTGACAAAAATCGTGAATTCTAATTATTTAAATGTAAAACTTTTTGAAACGTAAAATTTGATGTTAAGTCTGAAATACACACATCTTATCTCTTTAAAAAAAAAACAGTTCAAAAGCTCCAACATGATATTCATAAGGCACTGGCTCCAGTTACGTCAAATGACGTACGATGTATTTTTTACCTCGTACGTCAACAGAATGAACTCTTATGATGTAAAGTTATAAATGCAGTTTATATTATGATATTATTACTTACACAATGATGGTGCTCAAAATCTGCGATCGTTTTAACACATTTAAAGAGTAAACAGAACAAGTTAGGAACCTAACCCCTTTCCTAAATCCTAATCCCGCGATCCAGGGTCATGTAATCTAATCCGCGATCGCGGTCCCTAAATCCTAATCCCACGATCCCAAAGGTCCTAAATCCCTAATCCTGCGATCTCAAGATCCTTAATCCCTAATTCAGGATCCGGGTCCTTAGTCCCTAACCCTAATCCCCTGAAAAAAAATCTGGAAAAAAAATTTATGATTTATTAAAAAAATGACCATCAATAGATATTGCTCCACCTATCCCTAACCCTGATCCTGAAAAATAAAATCTGAACAAAAAAATGTATGTCTCTATTAGGAATCGAACCCGCACATAGCTAGCCAAACTGGGTCTCAGCCAAGCGAACAACCTACATCACTAGCGCGCCACACAAACTAACCTCTCATTTTAATGTATAATTAGACTTCAAATCATAAGAGTTCATTCTGTTGACGTACGAGGTTGAAAAAATACATCGTACGTCATATGACGTACGTTGAGCCAGTGCGTATTCATAAATGTATGGGTGAGTTTGTTGATTCTAGTCACCTGGGAAGCTGGAGTAGGCAAGTACCCATATTGTTTATCGTAGACTTTATTTTCTAATATATATTTCACTTTGTAATAGTATTTTATTTTACTAACTTAAAATCTTTATTTGTTTCACAACTTTTCCTTTTTTAAAATCCTTTAATGTTTTCCCCATTATTCTATATGTTGGTGCAGGTTTGTCAGACTTGTGGCCCTCGGTCCATATACGACTTTTGCGTCCACAGGTTTGGCTTGAGCAAAGGAGCTACTACGTGGTCTAAATTTTTATTGCAGCTAACACATTTTTTTTTCTCTTTATTATTTTATTAACTTTCATTCAAAAAATTTGATTGCCGAAAATCTATCTGTATTTACATTCTAAATTTCTAAGTAGCAGAAATACAATTACTTTTTTACTAATTGAATTATGTAACGTACGCGGCCCTGGGAACAAAACATTGTGACCCATGTGGCCCCCTGAGACATCTTATTGTAATCCATTAGGCCCTTAAGACAACACATTGTGTCCCATACGACCCTCAAGACAAAAACTTCTGTCTTATCATGAGCTTGACATTGCCGCTTTAGTATTTTTGTGTTGAAAAAAATAATTGCCATTGTAAGATATATTTTATCGCTTCAAGGCTCATGCAATTTCATAGTTATACATAACTTTCTTTTATTGAAATTGTTACGGGTCCTTATAATGAAGATACTTGTAGAAGGTGTATTAATTCAGACAACGCAAATCACGAAGTTAACTCCAGTGAAGTAACATCAAACAATCATTTAATTCCTAAGTTTGAACTGACATGAAGGTAGATCCAGGAGGGAGTACAATAGCAAACTGTAAATATGCATCCATCTACATCGATGCCTAAAGCTAGACTAACTATAAAACAAAACATGTGCTCCCAACTGTCGGTTAATATACCGTCATTGTTTCCAAATGACGTATACCTCACGAAAGCTCCCAATATTTACACTCAAGATGGCGGAATGACGCCATAGATACTGCAGTGGGCAGAGCCTAGCGAGTTGCGTCATCAAACTTAGACTATATTATTTCTCCACAGAAATAATAACATCATTCATCGTTTTCCGATTCGTAAAATAAAAGATTAACTTTTTTCTCATGCCAGGACCGGAGTTAAATGGGTTGGACCAAATCAAAGGTTCCTATGTCAGTGTTTTAATTACGATTATGTTGTTACATGGTGAGGAGCTTTGGATTGCTCTATCATGTGTCGTGAGATGGTTTTACTGTGCGGATTTTACTTCTGACGGTATGGTGAGTTTTGTTGTTTAGGGAAGCTTTTTAAATTGGAATTAAAAGTAAATAATTTTGTTATTATTATTATTGAAAGGAAGGATGAATATAAGAATTATTACAAGAAATAATAGAAAATATATTTTTATCTATAAGATATTCGTGTATGCCTTTTAAAGGATGTTCGAACTTAAAATATGCCCTTGTCTCTACACCACTCGGCCATCCGTCCCTTGTCTCTACACCACTCGGCCATCCGTCCCTTGTCTCTACACCACTCGGCCATCCGTCCCTTGTCTCTACACCACTCGGCCATCCGTCCCTTGTCTCTACACCACTCGGCCATCCGTCCCTTGTCTCTACACCACTCGGCCATCCGTCCCTTGTCTCTACACCACTCGGCCATCCGTCCCTTGTCTCTACACCACTCGGCCATCCGTCCCTTGTCTCTACACCACTCGGCCATCCGTCCCTTGTCTCTACCTTTATTAACATGAAAACGTCTGTATGTTGTTGTTTTATTTGTTTACCCTTTATCAATTTGTTTATTTGGGGCAACGACTGGACACATCAGCAGTCATATGTTATTTGTACTTTGTGTG